>VXBX01000715.1:32768-130095 GCA_013400415.1 Scytalopus superciliaris | reverse complement strand
GTATAAAGCTTCTTATTTTTACACTTCAGGAAATACAGAGAATTGCAGAAGACAATTAAGAACTGAAACAGTGGTTTCTCATCACAGCACCATTAGGACAAGGAGAAGGGCAACTTGCAAATCTCATTTGCTAGTTTGTTTTCAGAAAAAGGAGAAGAAAATTAATGTTTGGAAATGACCTAAGTCTCTCAAGTGGGGAATCCTATCATGCAGTAGAAAGTACATCCAGATCTTAGACCCACAGGTCTCTGTTGTTGGTGACAGGTCAGTGTGCATGGGATATGGAGACCTTTTTATTACCTTGTGGTCTAGTGTGCCGTGAGGAAGTTTGTAACTTGTGGACTTATTTAAAAAAAAACAGAAGAAAGAAAGATGGCAATACAGCAAACTGACGGTATGCACACCGTAGTTTTAGTGGTACTTTAAAGTCTTCGTGTGTCCTGGTGTGAGAGAACAAATCTCAACTTGAGAGCATATTTTTTTAAATGCTGGCTTTCTGAACAGTGTATTCAAATTAAGAGACATTCCAATAAGTTTTGTTTATTAAAAAAAAAAAAAATGTATGGCTGTTTGGCACTTTATGCTGATTATTGGTAATTGACATTTATCACTGGATTGTGTGTGGTTTTTAAGTATTAAAATAAATTGTTATTTTACAGGCAAGTCTGCATGAACTACATATGTGTTCATTTCGTTTCTGGTCTCTGCTGGCAAACCATCTCTGTCAATATTAAGAATTTATTTCTTTTCTAATTTCTTTTTTTCGTTAAGTTGGTATTTATTCAATTTTATTCAATGTTTGTTTCTACCAGTCTTGAAAAGTCTGGATGTTTTCTTTATGCATTAACTTTACCCCTCTTAATTTTCTTTTTCGTCCTCCTTTTTTTTTTTTTTTTGAGGCTGACGAAAGTAAACAGAACTGCAGAGAGTCAAATAATTTTTGCTGCTCGTGAGGAAAAAGAAATCGTTTTGGGTAACTAAATCTTGGGTATTAGCTGATAACATTAGGTGTCAGAAGTGTTATAAAACAAATCAGATGAATAATGGGTGAACTGTTGCTGCTCTCAGAGCCTGGAGGCGCTGCGGGTAGAGTCGCCTTTCGCACCCCCTTTCCTTCGCTTGTCAGGAGCGGGCATTTTTCAGTCACATCTTCAGCCGGTTCGGCGCTGATTGGGGCGGCCTTTGATTCCCGGCAGCTGTCTTAGATCAGAGATGTTTATTCCACTGCGAAACGTCTTTGGATCGAGACGGGGGAGAGAGCTCAGTGCTGGGGGATCCGCCTGAGCCTTTGAAGCGCCTCTTGCCGTCTTCTCTTGTTCTCTCGGCAAACCCTAAACCTTCTTCTTCCCGTCACAAGTCAGTGCCCCCCGCGATAAGAGAAGCCTTCTTCTTTACAAATTCGCAAATTAGCAAGGCGACGCGGCCGGGGTGACCCCGAGAATGCCCGGCGGCTCCTGCGTGGCAGGGGCGCGGATGCTCGCCGACGCCAGCAGCTCGGTCCAGTGCGGGTCCTTTCCCCCCTGCCACTTTTAAAAACTATTTATTTATTTGGTCTAAGAGTCCTATCAACGACAGGGAAAAAAATGCGGTTGTAGCTCATTTAACGTAAGGGGAGGGGGGAGAAATCTCTCTCCCCCTCTTGTTTATTGGACACCCATTCGAGCACATCGTAGTTAATGTAAAGGCACTTGCGGGACGGGCCGCAGACCCACCTCGAATGCGGGAAAGGTCCTCGGGGAGCTCGGGCTACGAAGTGCCGCCTATGCCCGCATCCAGTTACGGGGGCTGGGGGGTACGGGCAGCGTTTGAAGCCGGCTTACTTTGGCTCTGCTTCCCACCCGCCACTCGCTTCCCACACCGAGTAAAGGCTTTTGGTTTTGGCATCTGAAAAGCAACAAGTGAGGAGTGCCGGGTCAAGTCCGCAATGACCTGCAGGCAGCCCGGGCTGGCCCAGCCTGGGAGGGGTGCGGGACGAGCGCAGAGCCCTGAGCGCCTCTGCGCCGGCGACTGCTACGCGGAGTCCGGCCGGAACGAGGAGCATCCCTTCGCGGCGCTGGCTCCGCGCGGCCGAGCCGGGCGGGGATGCGTTTGCTCGGCACCGTTTCTCTGAGACGATTTGAAGCTGTCGCCCACCCCACCTCCCCACTCCTCCACTGGGGTTTAGCGGTATCGCCTTGCCCTCCGTGGAACACGCCAGACGCCCCGGCGTGGCCCGCTACCGGGCCAGGGGCACTGCATCCTTCATCCCGCTCCTCGCAGAGAGGGGACCCGCAGCCCCAAGCACTGACAACAGCGTTAGCGGGCAGCCTAAGGGCTGGGTGGTTCATCCTCCCAGTGCACTTCTAAAGGGAGATTCGGAGAGAAAATCATCTATGAAATTCCCCGTCCCTCTTTTGTCGCTCCTAACACCAAGTACAGGAACAAGGATACTCCCGGAGTCCGGTCGCGGCGGGAGAAAGTAAGGGGCTCTGTCGCTTGGAACTAGTAGGTTTTCAGAAGTCATAACTACTAAGCAGAAATCCCAGTCGGGTCCACAGGGAGGAAGGAACTCAGGGAGGGTCACGCCACCAAGGCTTTCTCACAGTCGCTCTACTGTCTCCTTAACACCAGGATGCTGAAACACCAGTGGCAAGGTAAGAACCCGTGTCAGTTACTGGTTCCTGAGAACCATTACAGCTGCAGGGTCGTGAAGATGGACAAACCACTTTGTGAGGTGTTTGATTTGTAAGGCTGAAGCCTGGTGACTTGATCACCAAGAATATGTTTGGACCTGAATTTTTATGTGCAATTAAAAAGAAAAAAAATCCCCAGAACTGACATAATTAGAAATACAGATGTATTAAAACTACATGGGCATACCGAGCACAGGATGCACACACAACCTCCTAATGTCACTTGTGCTACACTTATACATGTGTGTATTTCCTCGTCCCAGAAGGCCACTTTTGCTGTCATGCAAACAAAGGCTATCTATCTGGTCATGCTCTCAGCTGCACTGGGGAACAGTTTGCCTGTTCCCTCCAGTGTTTTGAAATTTGCTAGGCAGTATCAGTTAAGCTATTCCAAGGAAAGCAAAGTAGAAATGAAATCATGACAGTCAGAAGAGATAAGTCGTACTAACCCCTAAAATAAATGAAAGGAATTAGATGGGAAATGTCCCTTATGAATCAAGATCACAAATAATTTAAATGATTAATTACTTTCCCTTTTTTTTTTCTTTTCTATCTTTGCCTGTGTTTTAATCTGACATTCGTGCAGTGAATAAAACTTACTTAGGCCTCTGTCTGCCAACTGAGAGCTGATTCTGTTTCCACAGTTGCTTTAAATTTTGCATTTTCATCATAAAAACATCACTGAATGGGAATTTGCAAGAGTAAAAAATCGGACACCTGACTCTAGTTGCCTCTTCCTGCAAGATTTATGAGGGAAAAACATATTTTTTTTTTTTTTTAGTTCTTTTTTTTAACCACTTCCAGTTACAGAAGGAAAATGTAAAGATGTGTTGGCACATCTCTCTCTCTTTCTCCCCCTTTGCATTCCAGTCATTCTTTTTCTGCCTATAAACAGTTACTACTCCACAAGAGCCTGATTCTGTACAGCCAACTCAGCCTGGTTTTTTTTGTTGGATGCCGGAAGAAATTCTGTCAGATGGGGTCTTCAGTGTATATTCATGAAACAGAGCAAAAACCTCTCTCAGAATGTGCACTGGAACAGCAAATAGTTACTTTTCAGCTGTGGATTGCATGTGCCTCTGAAAAGGGGACCACAAATCATTGGGTTTTTAAAGGTTCCGCATGAGTTGTATATTAATCCCAGTTTCCCTAGGGATGGATTAATCCCAGCTTCCCAGTTGTGTGGCTACAGACAATGTGGATGGGGTTGGGGGCAGGGGAGAAGGGAGATGGGGAAAGGAGAGGGAAATTAAAAAGATATATCACAGGAATACATGGCCTAAGTGGCGAGGAGCCATAAGTACTTAAATTTCAATACCTTTTCTACCTCTGTCACCACATGTGATCTGAAGCAAATCACTTCAGCTCCCTGATTCGATTTCTTCATCTGTAATTTGGGGGTAATGCTGTTGATTTTGCTCCCAAGAGACCTGGCACAGTCATGTAGATACTGCTCCTTGACCCTCAGTAGTGAAAGGAAAAACTCTAATTCCTACCTGGGCAGCTGAAAGCAGGGGCTGATCTGGGAGTTCTAATGGAGTGTGCAAGACAAATTTATATTCACATGCAATTCTTTTCCAGCCCTGGCAGTTTTGTTGAGAGATGGAGTCCTAGAGCCCAGTATGCTTTTCTTCTCTACATTCCTATCCAGTGACTACACAGAAGGAATGGCATGGGCCAAATTCATCCCTGGTGGGACTCCAATGACATCAGTCATCTTTATAGGAGGTTTTTGAATGAAGTCAATTGGGTTTTACGAGGACCGAGTTTGGCCACGTACATATTTAACTGCTCAGAGAGCTGTAGCAATGAAGGAAGCTTCCCTTGACTTAGGAAGAATCAGTTCTGATCTGAGTCTGGGAGACACAAGCAAAGCCATTGACTTCTTTTATGCAGTCAAGTTTACCTTATTTAAACTCAAGGAGCAGCTGAAGTATGCTCAGCATCCAGCAGAACTTTAAAAAACCAGCAGCTTAGCTGTCCCAAAATGTTCATAGCTTTCAGTTAAACTGTGTGTTTGTCTGTGTGGCTCTGTTCAGCGCCGTGCCACGGATACCCAGCAGACATGTTTACATGACACAGGGCAGCACAGTATGGGAATACTGGCAGGAGGCCTGCAAGCAGAACAGTGGCTTCAGCACAGTGCTGTGCTGGGGCTGTTTGGCTCTGTCATTTATCAGACCTGCTGTTCCAGGGTCCCTCTCATGCTCATATGTCCCTGCCACTTCAAGTTCACATCTCCCTCTACACTGCTCTCTGGGGCTGTAATTCCTCTGCCAATTATAGCTGATAAGAACATGGTAAATCACTAAAAAGGTGCATTCTGTCCTCCATTTGTGACTTATCTGCTGTTGCTGAGTGTGCCTACATCTTATGTTTGTGTTTTATTGGAGCCTGATGTTGTACCAAACATATACAAAAGTTTGTACTAGCATTATAGTTTCCGACTCAGTAGCTATTGAAAAATGAAACAAGTCAACAATATGATCAGTGTCAGTGACCATCAAAAGTTTGTCTACAAAGCTTGTCATCACTAATCAGATAAATTATTTACAAGGTCTATTAATTCTGTATTCTTTTTGTACCTTCTAAGGAACAAGTCAGCTTGAAGAGCTACATAACTGTTTCGCTAAGTCTGAGTAACAGAATGTGAAGTTCTAGTCATATGAGGCACCTCAGCTATTTCCCAAGGGATGAATGTTATGTCTCTTTTCCTGATTTCTAACTTGCCCTCTGTCTTTACTAGATCTTTGGGTGATGGTACTTACATTAATTTTCAATATTTTTACATTATATGTGTGGAACAATGAAATCTGAGTTTATTGACTTGTTCATCTCTTTTACAGCAACTTGACTTGGCTGAAACAAGTCAAGCTATTCTAGTTTTACAGCAGAAGTTGTGAATTAGACCTAGTGATGGTTTTGCTGCAGGCACAAAATCTCCTTTTGCATCAAGCTCAACTTAGTGTCTTCCAGAATGCAACTGTCCACAAATGTTTCTTTTCCAAGTCTCTGAATTAATTAATCTCTTCATCCTGTTGCTTCCTTCTCTTGTTTCAAACAATCTCATAATTTTCACCCTTCTCTCATCATGTCACCTTTTCTCTTTCTGGCCTTTTGGTTTCTAACTGGGGTTGCACAAATAGCATGTTATGGGTGAATGATTAATCTATTTAACAACTCTTTTTTTTTCATCCAAAAATTGTCCAGACACAACATGGCTTTCTTCCAAATGTATGTAAAGATAGTTTATATATGTCTTGTAAATTCTTTTGAGGCTTGATTTTTATCTATTCATTCTCCAGGAGTTCAGTACCAGGCTAAAAAAATATCTCAGGTACATTTTCAGAGAACATAGGAGAAAACTTCCCATTAAGGAAATATTAAACTAGGTAAAAACAGAGCCCTCTATCTATTAGATAGGAAGGGTCTGTGTGCTAAATGCTACCTTTGGAAATAACTCCATACTGAGGAATGTATTTATGATCCTGTTGTCCTTCCTCAGCTCCTATAGCCCTTGAGGGTGGTCAGGCACACATCCAGAGGAAGGACTATACTGCACATCAGAGAACAAAGTAGGATAACAGCAATAAACAGCTATACAGGTCTGCGGGACTCTTCCTTTACTCAGGAAAATATCTTTCAGGCTATTCCATCCTTTGTTAGTTGAATTCTTAAACCTCAAGAATAACAACTCTCCATGTTTCTTCCATGTTTTTTACACAGGCTGCTGAGGCCACTTCAGTATTCCAGGCATAGCTATCTCTGTCCTGCAGGCTTTCTTCTCCACTGGTTGCCTCTGCTGTGTGCACTGAGCACCTGCAGCCACATGCCGGTTCCTCTTCCAGTCTGACATTCATCTGGTCTCACCGGAATGTGCTCAAGGGTTAATGGGATTGACTATATTGTCATGAGGCCTTAGGGATGCTTTTTTCTTGTGTAGAGGGTTTCATTTTAACTAAGCATGGTGATAGGACAGGTAATTACACACTCATATTTTTACTTTGGAATTGCTTAATCCGAACTTTACCAACATTCTTTATTATACCCAAGATGATTTTTTTTTTCCCACTTCAGGTAGGAGATTTTGTATTATGAATGAAACTATATTGGCCATGGGCTTACAGGTTCTTCTCCCCATCTATTTGCACACATGAAACTTGGTTTATGTAAGTGTTCTTGGAAGGGACGTGGAAACTAGCATCATCTGTGGCAGATGGAGAAATTGCAGACCATCAAGAATGTGCCACTTTCTACCACTTCCCTTCTAACTGTCAGTCAATTGTTTTGGTGTCTATTGTGTACTTCTTTTTGTGTTCTTCCTTAAAATGTACTTCTCTTGGAAAACAACTTCTCTAGCACTTTACAAACATCTCTGGCTTTCACCACCCCTCAAGTGTGCTGCTGGCTGTCCAGTGAGTTGCTGGATACTGCTGGTATGCCAAATTTAGACTGTGTGGTGAAGGCTGCCCTGAACAGCTCCGAGCAAAGTGTTGGCTGCTGGTCTTAGCAACCAATAAATAAGTATGAGGCTGGATATTTGATGATCCTTAAAGAAGAAAGACTCACCCAGCCCTCTACTGTCGATTTCTTCATTAGCACGGACATAGAGCTAGACCAAGAACAGATTTTCTCTTGTGCTTTTATTTGGTGATCACTTGGATATGGCTTAGGAAACAGTGCCTGTCCAACAGTTGGGAAATGTTTATTTCCAGTTGTTTATTTCCCTTGGTGGATTAATAAGTTTATTTCAAAGTGCTGTAAAAATGAAAACTAGATTTTCAAAACAGGGAAGAAAGAACATTCATAGTGACACAGTGTTTACAACAAACTTCCTTTTCCCTGAACCTCAAAGGAAGTATTTAAATGAATGGCTCAGTTTCCTTAACTTTCCAGTGTACCTAATCAAATATATAAACTATATAAAAGGTAATAAAAGCAGTTCTCTGTGTTGGGGAAAATGGAAGGGGAAATCAGATGGAGTTGTTAACATTCCAAAACAGAACCTTTCTACTGCATTGGTATCATCTCAGTTATCACCTTATGGAAACAAAACTAAGTTCCTGTAAAGATTTCACTTGGTATAAAAGAGTCAGCAAGAAGGATTCAGTGATTGGTGCCACTTAATCAGAATCTCTGTGATTCATAGTCTTCTGCTCTTTTCCTCTGGCACAGAGTTCAAGTCTTAAACTACGTTTAAGACTTTTTGTCTTGTTTGCTGAGGTCTTTTATTACCTAGCAGGTGGGGATTTTGTGTCTTCTGAGTTTGGAGGAAATATCTATTATACAGTTATTATGATTTTAATAAGATAGGCTTTACAGTCCTAAGTAGATGGAACTGTCCTGTTCTCCTGGGATGCAGTAGGTAAGTTCCCTTCAATAACAATCTTGAAAAAGTAGAATGAACATGGATAAACTTGATCATAAGGACAAAGCTGCCATTATTGCTGGCAGTCCTGTGAGAGCAATGAGATGTATCAGAAGGGACTGAACAGTGAACAAGAGAATAAGACTCTCTGCTGGACATGCCAGTATGCATGCAATGCCATGGCCAAGCAAAAAGGCAGAGAAGCTGGATATAAGTCTATCTGCGATTGGTGTATTTCTCAGATTAATTTTTGCCGCTGTGGAGAATATGCTAGACAAAAGACCAAGAGAGGCTTGGCTAAACCTGGAGATGTGAACAGCGATTTGAATGCCAGAATTCCAAAATCAAACTTCTAAATTTGACATGGAAGCACCAAACTCAATGGTGTCTCAATTTTCAGAGATATAAAGTGCCAGAAAGTCCCAACTGAAGTCTTTGTTGGCTGCAAGTGCTTAGCACTCACAGCACTGATTTTGGCACTTAAATTCCAGATTGCTAGTTGACTTTAGTAGGGTACCCAGCTTATAAATCATTCCTTGCATTCAGCCCAGTGTTTGTAGATCTCCAGATGGAGAAGAGTGTGACCCAAAGGTGGATTTGGCAACTCCAATATGCTTTAGGTCATACATCTGTAGAGAACATGTGTCTGATTTCCTTACAACTTCATTGTTTCAGTAGATGGTATATTCAGTTGCAATGTTATATCTGCTACTGAAATAGCTGAATGCAAATACCAGGAACCTCTGGGAAATTTTAGTTAATAGGAAAATAATCTAAAACAAATTCATCCAGTTCTGCAGCCAGGAGAAAAGAAACAAAAATAAAAGGAATTACTGATCCAACCAAGTAGGCACAGAAATGAAACCCCTCTAGAATTTTCTTTTTAGTTTCTCCAACTTTCATTAATTTAATGAGCAAATTAGTTCAGCAGACCAGTCTTGTTATGAGTAAACAAATGCCATAGATTCGCTCATGTTAAAGTGTCCAGGCATTCAGCATCATTTGCTGCTCTGCTGAGGGAGCTGTGGCACAGCAACTCTTTATCTGGCTCCAGTTCTAGTTCAGATATTCAGCCCTATGAGTCAATGTAACACAACTGTTGTAATGAAAACCCAGCTATAAAGAGAGCAAGCTGCAGTATCACAAAACACCAGTTAGCCCCAGACTCAAGCTGGAGTAAGAGAAGTTGTGTAAACTGCAGTTTAAGTTCCTACATTTGAGTCTTATGCTGATAAAAGACTGGGAGGTCAGCCTGAGATGTGGAAAGCTATGTATCTCAGTCATTACCATATTTATGTATTCGCTTGTACTCTTCAATAACTTCAATAGTGAAAGGTTGTAGAATCCAAAGAAAGCTCTCAGATTCTGTTTTCTCCATGTACTGACTCTTGTTTTGAGGAAGAAAAGTTTATTCACTGTTTAAACTGGTTATCAAAAATCTCAGTGGCCCACAAACTGATAGTAGTGCTTGAGACAAACAGCATTTTATTTCTCACATGGTGGGTGGAGATCTTCACGGGTAATTTACTCCCCACCTCCCTTTTTTTTTTTTTTTTTTTGGTGTCAAGTTGCAAAAGAAGAGAAAAGCAAATAAATATATTTGACTTAATATAGCCATAAATGCCTTGAGTTTAGATGTAACAAAAGCTTTTCCTGATCCAGAGTCAAAAATTCATTACAGAATAACTTCTTGGAACACAGGTAAGAAATTTTACATAACAGATTGAAAGGAAACAGTTTACAAACATTCCAAATATTAAAAAGTCTTCAGAAGAACAATTCACATATTTATACAAATAAGAATGCATCACATAAATGAAAAGATATGCAGAAATATAACTTTGCTACCGTTAGGGTGAAATTATTAACTTTATGGGAGTATTTGAACAGTATTTAGAATACTGTTGTGTTTCTTCTGTGTAGGCGTTAAAGGGCCTCTAAAAAAACCTATCCCAAATTTATGACATGTCTCTGTACTTTTGATTAAAAATAAATAATTATTGGAAACTGAAAGGTGGTTAAGACATGCTTAGTCTGACTCTTGATTTCCAAAATAGTGTGTATCCATCTCTGGGGTTCTTTTTATGTTGCTGCTATGAGAAGCAAGAGCTACTAAATCGTGTTGAGAATACGTGCTGCTCTTGAAATTGACATTGCTGAGGGCAGTAATTCCTGCCTGAATATGCCTGTATGAATAGGTACATGCATGGCTCCTTGGCTGCTTTTGTGGACCATTTTGTGACTTGTCTAGATTGTGGAGCTTGCAGTTTTTCTCAACTATTTAAGGGAAGATTTTGTGCTTTTTTGGATATTGGAAGGATTAGTCTCTCAAAATGCTGACAAACTAATTGAGGGAAGTAATTTGAGGTTTAACTCTTTCACCTTTTCTGCTGACATGAAGTGAGGATCGATTTATGGAAAGGAAATTTACTACCAAATGGGAATTGCTTTTAAAATACTGAGTTGCTTGAACTGAAGACTTGATCACTTTATAGTGTAGACTGCCTCATAATATTTCAAATTGAGAACGTTTTCTTGTTTTATTTTTAGTCTCTTTGTCATGGAAACAGTTAATAGTGACAATTTAACAGTCAAATATCTGCCCAGTTGAATTCAGTGTTTTAGGTAGAGTGTCTCTTGAAGAGACACCAAAATCAATAGCATTTGCGGTTTAAGATGAACTGGAAAATTAATCAAAATCCTTAAATCAAACCAGCCACTGTTTTTACTTAGCACTGATGTTTCTATATGCATAGCATATCAAGCCACGCACTATGTTGTTTAGTGTTTCAGTCTGTAGCTTAGATACACCAGTCTGTGACCAAAGTTTGGCAAAAATAGAGAAAATAAAAATATATTCACAATGTTTGTTTAAAGCATAATACAAAATTAGTCAAATTAATGAACAAATATTTGTTATATGAGAGTATTATAGTGTTTATGTTGTCCAGATGATCTTTGCTATATAAATTTTTTGTGTACAGCCAATACTTGCTTTTCAAACTATCACTGGCTGGACTGGCTGTCTGGCAATATTCCTTTTTCCTGATTAGATGTGTGAGTACTATTTCCAACTAATATTTTCACAATTTTGGGTTCCACAAATACATATCTGTCCTTTAAATCTGGTGCCTGAATCTACTGTGCCAGCAAAATTCATGGAAATTTTGTTTCAAAGATACTAATTAATGAAAAAAAGCAAAAGAACTTTTCTATTCAAAATTAATTGCAGTGTTTTCCCCAGACTAACACACAGACACCCATTTTCTGCTAATAGAGAATGCAGATACTTATAAAGAAATAAATATACATAAATAAAACAATTGAATTTTATTTCCTGCTTGCAAACTGTGTGTGGGTGGCAGTTTATTCTCTTCTCTTATTCCATCTGGGTCAGATTCAAGTTGGATTTGAACATAGTTTGCATGTTGCCCTTTTTCTTGTGAAACTTGGGAACTTGTGGAAAGGGGTCATTCTGCAGGAGGAAGTGTAATGTTTAGAGTCAGACTTTGCAACAGTGGTAAAGATTAACTTATTGTATTCATATGGTGGCTAGATGGTACTTGGTTGCTCCTCTCATGTCAACAAATCAGAAGCCAGATGCCTTACTTTTTTTTTTCTCTATTTTCAGACACAGAGCAGTGAGTGTCTTGCAGGGGTCAAACAAATATTCATGTATTCAGAAGCAGAAATCAAGATCATGTTGAAGGGTTTACAGCCAAGCTGGAATGTTTTAGAATTTATTTTAAGTCAATGTCCACACCCAGGCTTTTGTTGAAAAAATCAGTTTGAAAATAAGGGATAAAATATTTTAAAATTGATGGAATTTTCAATATAAGTTTTTACTTAAATATATAGATATTTTCAAATGTTCCTGTACATTATATGTTAATACAAATTGTTTTGCTTATTTTTTATTGGTATTCCACAGATAAAATATCTGCGTAGGCTGGCTAGAGTGTGAGTTACATATTGCACATATAAATTTATTTGTTTTCCGCGTTGCAAAGGTCAGATGACAGGTTCGAGTGTTAGACAGCCTAGCCTCTTTGTCTTGTATTGGCATAGGGTAACATCCACCCTGCTCATGACTGATAGACTGCTAGCTCTTTAGATAATATGCTTCTGAAGCTACATCTGTGCTAACATGTGAAGTGGGTCAGAGAACTGTTCTCTGATTGAGACCAACTAGAACTTATGAATACACAGTTAACATGAACATACAGTTTATGTCTACACAATAAAAATATCTTATCTCATATGCTGTTAAAACCCCAGCACTTTTAAGGATGTGATTATTTCAACGTTTTGTGATATTGTAGGACACTGTTTAAAACTGGGAAGTATGGGTATTATATCATGAATATATTCCTTAGAAAGATAAGCATCCTGACTTTTACACCCTCATGCTAAAAGAAGTCTGGTGGAAGTTTCATTTGGAGTCCTATCTATGATAGTTTGGCGTGGTTGTGGAGCCAGGCCGATGCAGCATGCATTTCCAAAAGTGATGAGATAGAGGAACACAAGGAAAATCTTTTTGGAATAGAGAATTTAAACCAAGCAATAGGTATGACATTTGCTCAATGAACAAAACATCCAGTAGTTAGATAATCACCACAGTTTATCTGGACAAGGCCTGCCTCATTCTGCTAGGCAGGGCTTCCTTTCACTACTCCAAACAACTATAAGATTTAGATTAGGAACGCATCGCCTCCTACTCCTTCCTAGGCAAATGTGTTGTCAGAAGTTGTCCTGGACCTAATAGAAGACTGACTTGGACACTAAACTAAGCTACCTGGTCCTTCTGTATTTTTTCTCTAGCAAAGTACTAGGTTACATCAATCTATGTGTCTGAACACTTGATTGAGAGCCTGTTTTGGGATTTTCTGGTTTCCTTGTGTGGTCCTAGGGTGCTAGCAAATGAAGTTTGAAGTTCCTTGCTTTATTGAAGCTATATAATCACATCAGCATTGAAGTCCATCTGAAATCTGGAGTTTTTGCTCTGTTTCCTGGCAGACTGAGAGCACTACTGCTAAGAAACTAGCTTAAAAGAGTAGTGGGAGAGGAATGCCTTGCTTCTCAAGACTCAGAAATAATCTTTGAATGATATTCCACTATTCATGTAGGTTGTTAAGACCTGACGGAGCCCAAATTTAAAAACATTTTCAAAATTTATCCTTGGCACGTTCACCCAGTAGGAAAGAGAAAGACCTCCTTCCTAGAAAGACATCATACACCACCATAATTTGCAACATGTGCATTAGATGCACAACCTAAAATTAAATTGACATGTCTCAGGAATTCCATCTGTTGTCAGATCTAACCTACCCCACAAAGGAAGCAGCAGATCTAGACTCACTCAGAGCCTCTGTGTCTCCTCTAAAATTTCAGTGATATGATAAAGTAGGAGTCAAGGCTCAAGATTTGTCACCATCATACTTAAGTATTCTGAAGAAAGGTATGATCATCAAGACAAGCAATAATGGCCAAAAAACTAGAAGTCCCTTCTGTCTTGTGTGAAGTTTCTTACCATTTCTTACATTCTCTGATGCATCTTATGCCACTGATTGCTGAGGGAGGTTATAGAAGAACAGATTCACCAGCTTACATGGCTTTCCATGCAAATTGTTTCTAGAAACAGACTTGACAACAAAAATCAAAAGGATTACTAATGAGAATTAAAAGAGTGGCTGACATCTAAAGGAATATACAAATCTGTAAGCCAACAGAATAACCTCTAAAGCAAATATGACAAAACAGTGTAGATGTCTGTTAAGTGCAGGGATTAGAAACCAAAGAAGCCTCATTGCCTGCAATCATTCCTTCCTTGTGGCTAAAATGAGTCATGGTACTGGGCACTGTGTTGCAGGACTAGATCTTTATTTTGCTGTTTATTGTCAAAAAGGTGCAGTCCACATGCACAGAGACTGCAGAATTGATTTTAAAGGAAACAGGAGCGGGCATTTGCAGTTCATCTGTTACTAACAGACAGAAGACATTTTCTTGACTTAAGAGATACTCATATTTAAAATATTTTTAGCTGTAGTAGTAATCCCTAACAACCCCAAACTAATTGGAAAGAACTGTTTATCACAGCCCAACATTCCCAAAAGGGGAATCAGTTTATATAAACATGCTAAAACTGACCTATTTATGAAATGTTATGGAGAGTTGAGAAGAGAACCACAACAGATCTTTATCTTATGTTCACTGTATTAAAAGATCAACAATTGGGTGAATGCTAAACACAGCTATCCCTTATGTTTTAGACATGAATGTCAAGGTCATCTAAAATCTGTTTCCAAAGTCACTGTGATTGCCAACAAAATATTAACAAATGTTCCAGAGCTCTCTATATGCTTAATATGAATATGCTTCTCTTTACACATAAATCACTATGAATGCAGCAATCAGTTGCTCCTCTGAAACTCACCAATTCCAAATGTAGATGAAAGAAACCACTGTAAGTAGTAGATGTAGCCCCTAAGGAAAAAAAAAATAAATATAGTAATATACTATTTAAAAAGGAACATTAATACATAGATAGACAATTTATTGTTGATGCAATTTATTATAGTAAATTAACATGCATGTCAGAGAAATATCTGAAAAGGCCAAATATGGTCTGCAAGTTCTATTTTGTCTATAAAATATCTGTCACCTTCAGAGAACTTTTTGTAGACTTCATTTATCTTAACCAAAGAAGAAAATCCCCACACAGTTGAGATCAATTGCAAAATTACCACAGAAATCAGCAGAGCAGTGGTTTCCCCCAGCTTTAATTTTACTAGGCAAGGATTCTTTAGAGTAAGGACTGCAGTATTTCTCTTTCACTAGCAGAGAGTTCAGTATGCAGTCATGTACACTTAAGAAAGACTGGGAAAGCGCAAAAGAGCCTCCTTCTGTCAGGACTTCTGTGTAACAGGTTGGCAAAGTTCAGTTACATCCTTTACTCCCTTCTGTTATACCCAGAGGCCTGAAGATGCAAGACCTGTGTTCTGAGTTCCTTGGGAGATTGGGCACATACTGCAGAATACTTTGTGTCAGGAGTGGAGCTGCCGGAAGCATCATTCAGCAGCTGCTGGTCTGTCTGCTCTGATGTTCCTGATGTTGGTACAGATGTTGCTTCTGAGGACCTAGCTACTACAGAAAGTTTTGAATCATACCAGGTACTTTATAATTGCTGGAGATTGTAGCACTCAGTCTCAAATTCTAGAGTTTCCTTAAAATG
This sequence comes from Scytalopus superciliaris, assembly GCA_013400415.1. Lineage (NCBI taxonomy): Eukaryota > Metazoa > Chordata > Aves > Passeriformes > Rhinocryptidae > Scytalopus > Scytalopus superciliaris. Next base: position 114,824 of record VXBX01000715.1, on the reverse strand, counting down.
AATGCAAAAGTGACATAAAGCCTTAGCAGCTTCATTACAAACCTACAAAATTAGAACAGATGGAAACATTGACAGGAAGTAAAACAATTTTCCAAATGAGAGAAACATATATAAGTTTTGGAAAGAGCAAGATAGAGATCATCTAACAGTGCCCGGTAAGTGTTTTAATTACAATGTTGCCCAGTAGCACTGCTTGAAGGTAAGACAATCACCATATAAACAAGGATATTTCTAAGAGTGTTGGCTTTATTTGCTGAGGAATTGAGTGAGAGATAGAGGGAAGGCAGACATAGCAAAGAGGAAGGGAGGGGAAAAGGCTGACAGAAAAAACAAGGAGAGTGCCAAAGCAAGGAAGATAGTGTTTGTGTTTAAAAGAAGTACTTGAAGCTGTGCCAAATCAGAATTTTCTTTAGGAACTTGAGAGCTGAAAAATTTCGTAAGCATGCTCAGATCATGGGCAGAAGGAGACACTGCAAGTTCATTGTAATGTGCTGTTACAAGGCTGGGGAGAGAAAATGGAGAAAAGAAAGAAATGGCCACCACTGGTAATGCACTGAGGAAGGACAGAACACGAGCTTGAGCAATTCTTTCAGTAAGCCTGGCTCAAGCAGATGGTGTTTAACAAAATCTAGTAGCAGGCAGGGGATTTCATACCCCTTCTATTCTAGGACCAATAAATAAATCAATGATACACATACATAATAAATACATAAACAGATGAGATTCAGCTGGCAAATGTGGTTTAGCTTTGAATTTGTAGAGGGAGGCTTCTGGAAGTTGAAACTCTGAAACTCAGGCCTATAAACTACTGAACTAACAAGGGCTTTGAGAAACTCTGTGCAAGTTCATAAGTTGTTGGAATGGCACAAATGCATTTTGATGGGGATTACACTGGAGTTGAGTTCAGTCCAGGGGGTTCACAGCTTTTGGTTTTGGTGCACTGAAATCAGACTTGAATGACACACTCTTGTTGGGAAAATACAGTTCATGTGGGAGGTGATTTTGAAATTTTATTTTCAGCTCAGCACATGTCTGGATAGTTTGTGTGTGGACTGTAACTGTATCAACAAAATTGTAAGAAACAATTTTTTTTCACTGCCAGAAGATACTAAAAATATAGTATTTTTAATATGTCTTAAAATATGACATCTCAACTATGGGATTTGTTAAGCAGGTAAGTTTTGTAAGGTAGGTAGTCATCCTCCATGGCATATCATGAATTCTAGGCTTTCATTTAGGAGATGAACTGTTAAATTCAGACAGAATCTAAGACTCCTCTCCCCATGCAAGGAAATAATGAGATACAAGACTGCAGGGTATTGGTGCAAAAGGTATCAAACATTTAATAAGGGATGCTAACTCAGTACAGTTAATAGTGTTACTGCCATTGAAAATGCTCAATCCCTACTAAAAAAGGGGTAAAAGATTTGAGTCATCATTTGTCTCCTGTTCATCTTTCCCAAGAAAGTATTCAACTTGGGATAGTATGGTGCATTACAGTGAAAGAAACTAAATGAACCAGAAAAGGTCTGTAAAATTTTGTGAAGAAATGAAAAAGGTAACAAGGAATGATGGTTCACTGCTCTCTTTGTTCTTCTGTGGGCATCTTTCTACTGGTCCCTACTGGAGTCCATATACTGCACCAGCTGGATGTTTTGTTGACTTAGTCCAGTGGTTGTTCTCATTCAAAGTGCTGGATGGCAGTGCTTTGCTCCTACATTTCCAGGGAACTGAGAAAAAAAAAAAAAAAAAAGATCTTGGCCAAACCATTATTGCTTTCTGTAATGAAAAAAAAAAAAAAAAAAGACATTTTCTCCAATATACAACTAGACAAACTTTAGAGACACCATTCTAGGATGGAAACCTGGAGCAACCCATTTTCTTCTCCAAGCACCACCATATTAACTGCTTACAGAATCTCAAAAAATCATCTGCATTTCTCCTCTCTTACAGTGTTATATTTCTGTAATTTCTGACAGAAGTAGTTCTAGTATATTTTAGAGATCTTCAATAATGGAGAGTTTACAGTTTCCCCAGATACCCCACTACTATTTGAATGTGAATTCCTAAGGCCCAACATGACTTTTCCATGTTTCTATTTTGTCATACCATATTTTTTGGTCTGCTCAGCCTCAGAAGAAAGTGTATTATTCTCATTTTCTTGACTGCAGTATTTTATATATTATTATGTTCTTCTTCTAGGGTTTTATTTTGTATACTGAATCATAGTTCACATTTGGGATCAGACCTTGCTCTGGATACTCCATTCTACCTTTAGTAAAAGAAAATGTATGTCATGTAAATGATGAAAAAAATCTGCATTAAAAGTGATAACAACAGCAAAAACTTGTATGTGTGCAACACTTTATCCATGCAGACCACAGCTTTGGGTTGGATTTGAGAACTCTGTATAACCACAATGTTCAGGAGTTTATGGAAGAGCACAGTGGCAGGAATAGTCTTTACTATTCTATATTTAATTGAAATACTTTATCAAATATTTGGAAATTTCATACTCACTTATACTCACTGATACTACAGCTGATCTGCTGCTGCATTCATGTTGCACCAAAATAGAGAAATAAAGCAATAGATAAATAGTTGCTACCAACAAAGTTTACAGACATTCTTTTTTCTACTGAGATAATGTTAACCTCCATGAGAAACTGTGTATCTCAGGCCTAATTAACTCAATGACGAATTTGTGTTAAAAGGACAGATTTTTCTTAAGTGGGTTAGTTTTTCTCTTTCTGAGTATACAAATTTTATATCAATACTTACATATTTTCAGTGCTGTGATAAACTTGATCTGTGCAAGTGACTTTCATGCTCTCAAAATAATTCGGAGTTAAAGGTCTCTCTGACTTGCTTCGCTGGATATCTGTTTACTCTTAGGAATACTGAACATTTAAAACAGTATGACTCTGTCCCTTGTCCCTGATTAGTAATTCAGTAGAAGTGTCATAAAAAAAAAAAATCAAAGAAATGAAAATAAGTGGCATGACACAGGAGACCCCATTTGAGCAATGCTGCAGCTCATGCTGGAAATGGAATCTCCAGTTTCATTTGTTTTGATGTACTGTATAAATATTTAAAGAATGCAAGCTGCAATTTTATCCACTTTTGCTGAATTTCAGTGTCATGTCTTGGTGGGGGTTTTAATGCTGATACTAATTACTCCTAGAATTGCTGGTTCAGCAGACCAATGGGGGATGTATGTAAGTCCATTTCTGTTCAGAAAAACACTACAGAACAAGTTTGAGTCAAAGCAATGGTTCAAGTCTCATTAAAATACCATGGAAGACAGTGAGCCTTATATGTATGTTATGGAATTCAATGTATGCATGATGAATCTCATCTAAAACTACTCTGCACATATGCCTTTACTGCATTTCAGAACATTTTGGTATAGAAAGGATACTTTCATTTGCAGTGAAGTAATTTACAAGTGACTAATTTAAAATAGCCAAATAACTTCAAGTAAGTAACAGTGTCATTAAATAATGTTTTGTGATGCTTTTATTTACAACATGAATGTGCATATGAAAATCTCATAATCTGCTTATTGAGAAATCAGGTCCTTTTAAGATCAGAGAGACAGGACACTCCATCTCACAAAGTAAGAGTGGTGCAAAATCAGCACCTGAAGATTAATATACTATTGTGACAGCTGTGATACTGGCTGATGCATCATGGATTAAACTGAGGATCTCCAGAACTAAAAATATGAAGACCCTAGAATTTCTAGCATGGGTTAATAATAGAATCACATCCATCAATTAAATATGTATAATGGAGACATGCAGTCTATCTTGGAGAAGGAAAACCTTCCACCTAAAAATCTATCAGACTCATAAGGTAATTACTCTGACCTGGAACATGAAAACTTGTGGGAAATCATAGAATACTGTCTATCATTTGGCTATCAATTTATCATCATTTCCAACTGTGTGTTCGCTGAAGAGTGTTCGCAGCATCTGAACAGAACACATGATATGGAAAGATACTTCTGGGGGATCAATAATTTAGCCACTATGTCTACATCCATACTCTTAAATAAAATAATCCAGGACTGCTACCTGGCCCTGAACTTGACAGAAGATAATTCCCGTCCACAAGTACCCTCAAAGGGAGTGACTCTGTCGAGGCTGCAGGTTTGGAGTCTTGCTTGGTTTGTGTTTTTACAAGCTGTGTTCATGCACTGTGAGTCATTGCATTGAAAGCTGTACCTTGGAGCACCTCAGGAATTCTATGGAAGGGAAAAACACAGGACAAAACTTGCTACTGTACCTAGCCCTGTTTTGTCAGGAATACATGAACAAGGCCTTTAATCTCTCCAGCCTATACACTGGTGGTTATACTAGTAAAGGACAGAGAGTGTTGGATGGTGGATGACTTATTATTGGCTCAGAGAATAAGGTCCAAAACAAAGAAAGACTTGGTTGGTTCTGAACTTCATCAGCCTACATGGTTAACAAAAACCTCCCAGACTAATACCTTCAAGCTTTTAGTCTCTAAATGTAGTACTGTAAGAGAAAGTGTTGGCTTTCCTTATTAAGTGAGGGATTTCTGCTTGAATAGTAGCCCAGGAAACAGAGAAACATATTGTTAAATGTTACTGAGGTGCTTCTGGGAGTCTCAAGACTCTACTTTTCATTGGGAAATGGATTACTCATAAATGAAAACTCAAAGACTCCCACACCGCAGCTCACTGAGCAGAAGGAATATGGGGTGGTACCAAAAAATGTAGCCTGGTTTTGGAGCCCGAGTAGGTGGAAGGTATGTTAGAAATGCACGTTTTTGAGCCCTCCAAAATAATTTCAAAGGCAGTGTTTTCTAAAATTTTGTTTTATTTCAGGAGTTCAAGAAGTGTTTGTGATTTGGGTTGTCTTGTTCAGGGCCAGAAGCAGAACTTCAATGATTCTTGTGGATCCCTTCCAACTCAGGATATTCTATGATTCTATGATTCTACTCGATTTGCTTGAAAAAACTAGATGAAACATTTTTGTTTTCATTAATATTCCAAGAGGAATCCTCTCCCCAAATTGTTTTCTGCTCATTTTAGAGAGAACATATATTGTATGATCTACTCTCTGAGTAAGCAGTCCCATATTTAAACATGCCTGTACAAAAACATGAGCAGTGTACTTATTTAAATTACTTTATATATATAGATGAATCTAACACTGACCTGAAGTTGTTAATTTCACTTCTAAATAGCATTGTCTTTTCCCCACATGATAGAACTACCCTTTCTGGAGCTTGAAAAAAATAATGCTGTTTTGTATGCTGGGTCTGTCTGTCTTTACAGGGAATACATTACAGTCTCCTCATTCTCCTCCACAAGACTTAGGTAATTCACAGCACTGTGCAAATAGCTCTTGAAAGCTGCCCTATGGGAGATATGCAATTCTAGTAGTCTTCTGCCTTTGTTACCTCTGTACTGTGACTTATTTCCTTCAAGGAGTCTTCTGTTTTCAAAGATAGGCCTCCATTCCTGTTTTGGTACAGTGAAGCCTTGCAAAGAAAGCACACAAAGTTCTCTCTTGTATCCTTCACTATTGGCTTTTCTTATTTTGCAATATCTTGCTAAATTTTTCCATGCCTTGGAATTCCGATAAGAACACCAGGAGTAACCAAGAGAAAGTTCAAAGTGAGCAAGAAGAGAAGAAGCTTCCTGATTAGCAAGAAAAATAAGTATTAAATGGCCAATATTTGATATATCTGCAATACATGTCCAGTTAAAAAAAGAACAGTTGGAAAAATGTATACAAAGTTATAACAGATCCATAATTACATTTGCCCTAAACCAGTGTTTATAAGCCTATTCATAGAAGATAGTTTATGAACCTGCTCTGGGATTCTTCTGGTTGAAAAGCAGTGTATAAATATAAAATCATTCTCATGCAACTGTGGCTACATTACATACTGTATGTCGGATGACTGGAGAAATTAAAAACATGATCGACTGTAGAGTGTGCTGTGAAATAGAAATTAATGAACAAATGTGCTAATAAGCAAATGATTCAAATATCAGGAAGCATAATTTGTAGTAGAAAACAAATGATTAGGTTGGTCACTTTGAAAGCAGAATCTCAAAGTCAAGCAAGTGCAGTCTCATTCCTTTCTTTGTACCTGAGTCAATTAACTTTTGCTTTCCAGTGTTGAGGGAGGAACCCAAGATTAGTTTTCAGAGTGTTACGTGAATAGGTAAAATTAGTGTGATATCTCTATCTGGAAAGCACACTTTTACATGTGAGGATAAATTACTTTTGTGTCACTTTCAAATCTTAAATAGTCTCTGTCAAGAGAATAAAAAATTCCATTAAAAAGATATTTTTAATGCTTATCGGACATGTTTCTGTGCCAAATACACGCTATTCTGTTAAGTACAGGATAGTGTTCTGGTAACTCCTTTGATCTCAATATCTCTCATCCTGGTCTGCTGCCAAGGATCATTCACTCTCCGCACACATCAGCTGGGACAGGAAAAAATGAAGGCAACTGAATTCATAATTCTTCCCCTATTTCCCTATCTTGCTGACTCTGATGTCTTCAGGGAAGCTGTTCCTCCCTTATTCTGGTACGAGCAACACCACCTTCAACACAAATAGGTGGCATCTTCCTTGCTTAGTCAAATAACAGACAAAGTACCCCTCTTTAAAGCTTGGAACTGGCCATGTTATTATGACTTTTCTGAGGAAGGACAGCCTGTGGCACAAATACATTACAAAGTATAATGCAGAGCTACTGAGCTTACTCTGCCCACGTCAGGATGTGGTCACCTCAGCATGGCACTGTTAGTTCAGGTGCCATCATGTTAGTTCAGGTGCAGCAATGTGCTAACACTGCTCTGCTACTTCCAACATCCATATCATTTTCCCTGCAAAACCTTGCCATCCCTTGCTCAGCTTTATGATGGTACAAGGACTTAAAGAAGTGCCCTGCCTACATGATGCTTTCTCTTATACACTCTTTATTGGATTTAATAAAAATAAAAAAAATTCCATTTATTTGGAAATATTTCTGTCTCCATTATGCTGAATGGACAAAGGCTTACTCTTGGGCATGCCAACAGCAGGGATCACTGCCCTGACCCGTTCTTCTTCCTTACTTCAGTGTTTGAGTTTTTGTTTCCTTCTTATGAGGTGAGCATAGCAAGGGGCACTGTGGATACAAATAAGAATTTGGTCTTAATCTCTTACTGACATCATTTCTCAAACATAGCTGCCTCTCAAACACTGAACTTCTGTGAGGAAAGGCTAAGAGAATTGGAATTGTTCAGACTGGAAAAGAAAAAGTCTGGAGTGACCAGATTGTGGCCTTCTAGTACCTGAAGGAAACCTTCCAGATGGAGAGAGACTATTTACAAGAACATGCAGCCTCAGAATGTCTTAAAGCAAATACATGACATTTCCATAGAGTAGTCTAATTTTTCTGTATAATTTTCCCCCTATATGTTTTCTGATCCTTACTATGCTTTTAAGGTGGTCATAGAACTTCTTTTCTGTATCAAAGGCCTGCATCTGGCTGTCTATAGCTTCCACTGATTTATTATTTTCCTACACAGTATAGAATAGAATAGAATATTTCATTTGGAAGAGATGCACGATTATCATCTAGTCCAACTATTTCTGTATTGAGTTTGATATGGTGAAGTTGTCCTGATGTGTTGCCATCAAAGAAATAATAGCAATGGGTTCAATACGGTCAGTGCTTTATGCACATAGTTCTTGGCAGCCTAAACTTATCATTTTTTGCACTAAAGGAGCAAAAATGCCCCTTAGAGAGGGATTTATTAGGATTACTGGATTACTTATACCCATTTTAAGGTATTTTTGTGCTGCCAAGGTGATGGAAGGGCTCTAATTGTGAATTAAAATAAGGCCTTTCCAGTTAAAATTGCCTGAATTGCTGTAATCATTTAATAATGGTAATATGCTCTCTTGATCCATTGCAAGTGTTCCATGCCTGCAAAACCTATGACACAGCTTGCAGTGGTAACCCTTGCAGAGCCAGGTATAGTGGTGAATACCAGAAATTCCTTCCATAGTTTTTCAAAGGTTTTATGTTTTTCTGCACGTGTCTAATGTTCATCAGACTCTGGGGTTGAAAAAGACCTTGTGGCAGACAAATACACATACAGGTGGCTCCTATCCTTGTCTGTGAATAGTCAGAGCATCATCTCCTCTTCAGTAACAGAGATTGCACAGGGTTACAGTCACATGGAAGCTGCAGCTGTCCTGGTGCAGTGTGGTTATCCAAGTTATCCATTGCAGAGAGCAGGTGGGAATGATCCATTACCTAGAAATTCCTTATGTGCCAGAACCTTTTTAGTTTCCTTTTGGATTATTTGAACTTATTCCAAAAATCCTGTCTGTTTTGAATTTCACTCATGATCTTTCTCCTTCTAACACAATATGAATAAATTTTTAATACCTTTTTGTTTACATAGTAATATCTGATCAGGGGAAACACTTCTGATGCAATAAACCTTCAGAAAGTAACACAAAACAAATGTTCAGCTTCTGCACAAAATGGGTCTAGTTTTTCAGACTCTTGCACCTCAAGTTGGTGACCAGGCAAGTACAAAGCAAATGTAAATGTATACCACTAAGGTAGGTAATACATAAGAGGGAGATTAATTACCTTAGGATGCTCTAATACTACCTTGTTTATTAGAATGATGTTAAAAAAATCTGTAATTTCAAGTCTGTACATCGCCAGACAGTAAATAAGAGTGAAACTCCCAAGTTTTGAACTCATAAGGCACAGGTGTAAATGATTACTCCAGAATTATGTTGACAGAGGCAGCACACGCTGACGTTTGGGCATGAGAGGCTTGACATTTGCACATACATCTTCTGTGGGTCTAAGAGCAGCAGCAGCTTTTCCACTCTCTATCTCTTCAAGCCAGAACTTGATGAGACAAGGACGTTCAGAGAGAGCCAGTGAGAATTCGATGTTAAAGTGGAGTAGTTAAGGATAATTGAAAGGCTTCAGGAACCCATTCAAAAGGAAAGGATCTCCATTACATTTATTTTACTTTGATTTCTAAAACAACACAAGCTACAGAGTTTTGGCTTGTGCTTTCCATTAAGACACTGGAACTGTGAAGTAAAATGTATTAATTCAAATCTCTTTTACTGTAAATGAAATTAATGCATTTTATGTCACACTCACATTGGAGTTTGATGAGTCCTATCATGCCATGTTTTGGCTGAGGGACCACAGTGATGTGGGGCACTGTGTATTGGAATCATGAAACTGCCTTTCACTAAGAGTGACCTGCATTCTTAGGGATAATTTTAAATTTTGGTGTAAAAAGAATGAGTGAAAAACAGAATAAAAAAACCCACAAAAAACTCTATCTGACTGAAAAGTCCTGGAAAAGACCAAGTGAAAACTCATTCCTATGTATGTGCTGTTTCATGACAGATCTAAGCAAAATGCTGTGGAACAAAACCTCTTTGAAGTTCCCTAAGTGTTCAGTGTTTGCTGAGGTGTATTGCCCTGAACCTCTGTTTCTGAAGTAAGATGTATTTTGAAGGGGAGCAGGGTTGATTTTGGAAGGTGAGATGGCTCACTTTGTTGTGAAAGTCAAGTGCAATGGCAGCACACTGCAGATGTCTGCCACATGTTGCACACATTTTAATATTCAGTAGCAAACGTTCTTATTACATGAGAGCAAGAAGAATAAGGTTCATTTCATGAAAGCAGGTGAAGTAAACCCCATTGAGATGTATGTCATACGGAATGCATAATGGATGATGGTGCAGATGTATCCAAAAACGAAACGTGCTTTGCGTGCAGCTGAGATAGGGAAGCCTGTGGTAAATTCTGCCCTTTGTCTATGAGGCTTTGGCTCTGGACAGGGATTCTTGTCATGTGTTTCTGCCAAATATGTTAGTATTTAACTCATATGTTTTACCATATATGGGTATCTACTTCAGCACTTTTGTGTTTACCATTTGTGTATTTTTTTCCTTCTCATTCTTGCAGAACTGCTTAGTTAAAAATTCAGTTGGCCTAATGATCATTGAGTTTTCACTAACTCAAGAGAAAATACACACTTTTACATTGGAATAAGTAGAACACATGGGAGAAAACAACAACAACAACAACAAAGCTAAGCCAAAAAATGAACAAATGGAAATTCTCAGCAAGAGAACATTACAAGCAAGTTCTGCCCTCAAAAATGTACTCAGCTACCAGAATCTCTACAGGGGAAGTCTCATGGGTAACTGCATGAGCTGGATTTTCATCCAGTGGGAGGTATGGTTCCATTTTACAATGGCCATTCAGAAGATGAAAGAACTAATAGAATGATGTCTATTAGTTAAGTCTAACGTTCCGTGGGATCTTATTCCAGTCTAATTGTCATAATGGTGGTTATAGCAATCAGTACACAGGTCCCTCCTATGAGATGGAGTTTGAATGCATGATAAGTCTGACTGAATTCAAATGACAGGGTTTAGGAAATAAAGCACAGGCTCTTACCAGAATGCTGATGTGTCAAATCAGGCTGCTTATTTAGGTGCCTAAATAAGGATTTACTGCCTGGTGTTTGTGTTTTACATTAGATTTGCATGAGTAACATCTGAGACCTTACATTCTTGGCCTGAACAAATGAGTAATGTTTCTTTAAGGAAAAAAATAAATAAAGCCAAAAAGTTAAAAACCCCAGAGCCTTCATTAGTTTTTGTGCTAACCAACATTCTTATGTTTTATATTCAAACCAGCATATTAACATGAAACAATCATTCCAGATGGAAGAAAATATCACTTCTAGGGTCAGGAAGGGGGTACATAAAATTCTGGCAAATTAGAAGGAAAAATCTACAGGGGCTAAAAAGCTCATTAATATATGCTTTAATCCCCTGGTGGGTCATTGTGGTTTGGACCTGCAAAAACTGAAATGAGAAAATGCTACCATAAGTTGACCAGCTTTAGTGCTGAAAGGCAATATCCAAAATGTTCCTCGGGCTTCCAGGGAATGAAAGGCTTGAGTAGATATTTCTGTATGTTCTACTGAACAGCTGACTGAGTAGTCGCCTACACTAAATTAATGTGTCTCATGTCATGGTGTGAACTTCAACAGAAAGCATGTACCTAGCCAAAAGCCAACATAATTTACAACGTAGAACACTTCATAAGCAAGTTATTTTTAAAGATTTTTTTTGTTGAGGAAAACAACAACAAAAAAACCCCAGCCACTGAACATTTTAGTTTTGCCTTGGGGATAGAATTTCAAGAAACTACAGCTTATGCCATGCTTTAGCTAATCTACCTAAATACAGCATCTGTAACTCCTTTACGTGGTATTTAGTATTTTGACAAGAAAATTTTACTGGTTTTCTGTCACAAAACATTACCAGACTCTTCTAGTACATGCTCTAAATTTGAGTTTTAAAAGTAGAATCAGATGCTTCTTCCTTTTAAATATTTGGCCTGATAATACCAGCAAACAGGTCTCATCTCCTTTTACTGTCTTTTCTTCTAGCTATGGGTTTGGTTCTTTGTAGCTGAAGGAGCCATGTCAAAGGGCACCAACTCACAGAATGAGAGGCAACATTTTTAAATATTACTCAGCTACAACACCTGACTCTTGGCACCTTCAGATGCGGCCCACATATTATCTCCAGGTTGAGAAGGTGAAACTCATTTTACATGAGTACTAATTGAATGTGACCAAAAAGCAAGAACTGAAGTTTCAGCATGAATCAGCAAACTCAGCATGTGACAGTAGTATTGTGTGAACTTCACCAGCTGGAGAACTCAATGTCCCTGGCCAGGACCTGCAGGTATCTGAGGGTGCTACTTGAAATGTAGCCCATCTGTTTCATACCTTCTGAAGTAAAGTGTGATTTATAACTGGCACAGGATGGGCCTCTTGGATCCAAACATCTTCCCAGAGGAAGTACTCACACATAAACTAGTACTTCTGTTTTCCTTCTATTTCTTTGGTATCTCTCTTACCTACACACACAGCATTTGCATGTGTGTTATTCCTATTGTACATATAAATGTTGATTACTTCAAGACGTTGGATCAACAGAAGCTCAGCAGAAAGTGAGGCAATTCTTACAGCCAGGAACCTGAAACATTTCTGAAATGTTTCCTAAACATTAACAGGAACCAGGAGGTATTTTGATAGTCTTGTAAATTTAAACTCATTTATAACAAATACTGAATTTATGGGTTTATTATGTGAGCAGGAATTAAATATTATATTATAAAAATCAAAGGCCAAAATAGTTCAGATATCTTCAGCTATAATTAAGACTTCCATGTATTTTACAAGATTTGAGAGAGAGGAATACTATAAAATCTATAGACCTTATTCATTAAAAAAGCTGCTTATGTAATAAATTCACATTTTTCAATGTGTTTTTTATGGCATCCTGGAATGTCTGCATTCAACATGTATTGGACAATTTCAGCTATATTTATAATGTTATGGCTGTGGATGTACAAATATAGATGAGATAGGGCTGCCAAAAGGTAAATCTGTTTTTATGCTTGTTATTATTAATTATGTATACCACAGTAGCACCCAAACTGTATGCACATGTTTAATGTCACTCATGTCAGTCCCCATTTTGGCAACAAGATCTGTCCTTGACTTGTAGCTGAGTATCCACAGGATTGGTGCTTTGGTTTGCTTACAATGCTGAGAGGAAGTCTGTGAAATCAGCCAGGTGTTTCTTAAACTGAATTTGTTTGAGGACTACCCTCAGAAACAACATAGCAGCAACTCCTGTTCTCCTGACTTCTGACCTCCATGTCTTGTCTGTGCTCCCCAAAGTACTCTTATCCCATGTCCCTAACCTGGCTGATCTTTCTGTCAAGCACATTTAAGCCTCTAGCCGATATCTATTCCTACCTTTAGCTCTATGCACTGACTATGACAAACTGCCCCAGGATCCTGACATCCTTCTGGTGTCCAGGCCAGTCCTGCTGTTCCTGTCCCACACATCTTGCCTTACTCTGCTACACACCTCTGCTAGCATTGGTCTGAAACAGCAGTTCTTACAGGCTTTAGAATGGTGCATCAGTGCCAGAAGCCTCAGAATCAACTCCAGTTTTGTTTACATGCCAAGTCAGTGTCAGTCACAGCTCCTTACTCTGGTAGGGTTATACTTTCTCACAGGATCTGTGAGGCACTTATGTGAGATATTACACATGAGAAGAACTGCATGCTAACACTGGCAAAAAAAGGTTTTAAAAGTTGAATGGTTAACTTTTTGTATGAATAATTTAGTTATAATTAGCATCATTACTGCTATTGGAGTGCATGGTTTCTGAATTGATGACTAAAATCCCAGTTTTGCAAAATTTATATGCCACTACCATCCCCAGATTGTCTGATTCTCCACTAATATGGATACTCAAATATTTGGTAAAATGGCATCAGGAGTAGAAGAGGGTTAGGGAAGTAAAACCTCTAACTCATATTCAGGCAAGCCTAGAGATATTCTAACCTGTTATACCTCTTGGTGGTTTTCTTACTTCAAGCTGAGAAATGTCATCTTCACAGTTTTACAGGGATCTGCTCAGTTGAGAGGGTGGCAGTGGCCTCTAGTCATGCCTGGGAAGTGCCTGTAGATCTGCTGCCTGTATCTGTTATTAATTTGTTTTGGAGGACTATCTCAAAATAAACTTGTAGGAATTCCCACAGGAACTTGAAGTTGAAATACATGAAGGATTGGCAGGATCGGATTCATAATGATGCATTGTTCACATTTGTGATCAGTTTTTTGATGCTGAATACTGCACTGTACAGCTTTACTACAGTGTTTTTTTTTCTCTAACAACCAGTCTTACTGCTAAACATCTAAAACAGGATGATGTAAAGAACAAATTACTGCATAGTTCACTACAATAGGGGAAGATTTATTTATCCAGAGAGATTTCAAGTGGACATTAAGATACTGTCACAGTGGCAGATGAAATACCATGGGAAAGTGCTGCTGATTCTTCTTTCCAATAGATCTAGCATGTTACCAGAACACCATGGGCTGGAAAAAATTCTAATCTAGAAATGGAAAATTGAAATATACTGAAATCTAACCAGGGAGTCGAAGGAACATGTCTCCTGGAATGGCTCCTGTGTTGGCAGAAGTGACTGGGCAGTGATCCCAGAGTGTATTAATCTCCAGTCATGAAGCTAGCACGGGAAGGTCATTTAGTTGTTAGGAAAATAAAACAGGTTTTATAAACTGAAGTATGGTGATCATGAAAGGATTACACTCCTACCAGTTTTGCTCAGGACTGTCCACTGGCTATGGTTAGGGCAGCAGGACTGCCTACTGCAGCATTAAAGATTGTCTCCAACCTGGGACAGTACAGCTTGCAGTCACACAATTTGGCTTTCTGTCTTTGCCCAGACAAGGTGGTCCCCAAATGTTGCCAAGATTTATGTCTTAGAGTGGCATCTGTCAGGAGTTACAGCCATGACAGAGAGGGTGTTAACAGCTAAAGAGTACAAGCAATTGCTGTTCACTGCTTTAGCTAGGACCTTCTCCTCATTTAATTTGCTAATACAAGCATTACCTGTGTATCTTATAACAGCTGTCTGCAAAAGCTATCTTCTGAATGTCCCTTGGCCTCCAGAAACATCCTAGAACACACTCACTAGAGAGGAAAGTTTGAATCTCAGCAGGTGAAAGAAAGGATGGGGTACAATACTGGAATAGTTCCCACCAAATTTTGGTGATTTATATAGAGTTGATAAAATTACTTAGGTTCTATTTATGAATTGAAAGAACTTTCACATGCAAGCTATCTCAGCTCTGGCTAGATGTTTGAGATAGGTTAGAAGATTAACCCTTCAGAGCTGCTTGTTTCTCTCCACTAAGAAGAGTGCCTGCAGTGAAACATGCTCAACACATCCAAATTCCAGTTTATGGGCTAATTCAGATTAGACAGTATCTATGCAGTGTGATCAACATGCTTGATGGAAGGGATGCTGTCTAGGGGGACCTTGGCAGTCTTGAGAGGTAGGTCAGTGCCAGCCTCATGAAGTTCAACAAGGCCAAATGCAAGGTTCTGCACCTGGGACAGGGCAATCCCAAGCACAAATACAGGCTGGGCAGAGAATGTGAGAGCAGCCCTGAGGAGGACTTGGGCATGTTGGTTCATCAGAAGGTCAACATGACCTTTGGGTTGCATCAAAAGAGTGTGTTCAGTAGGTCGAGGAAGGTGATTCTTACCCTCTAGTCTTCTCTCAGGAGCCCCCACCTGGAGTACTGAGTTCAGCAAAACAAGGACATGGACCTATTGGAGCAAGCACGGAGGAGGCCATGAAGATTATCAGGATGGAGCACCTCTGCTGTGAAGACAGGCTTAGGGAATTGGGGTTGTTCAGCCTGGAGAAGAGGAGGCTCTGGAAAGATCTTATATCACCTTCCAGTGCCTACAGGGGGCTTACAGAAAGAGACTTCTTACAAGAGCATGTAATGTTTGGACAAGGGGTAATGACTTTAAACGCCTTTAAACTGAAAGAGAGCAGGTTTAGTTTAGATATTAAGATGAAATTTTATTGATGATGAGGCACTGGGACAGGTTGCCCAAAGAAGTTGTGGATGCCCCATCCCTGCAAGTGTTCAAGGCCAGGTTGGATGGGGCTCTGAGCAACCTGATCTAGTGGGAGGTGTCCCTACCCATGGCAGAGGGTTGGAACTAGATAATCTTTAAGGTCCCTTCCAACACAAACTGTTATGATTCTATGAAAGGACTGAAAACCTGCAAGAATGGAGACTGCATAACTTGTCTGGGAAACATGTTCCAAAACCTAGCTGAACTAACATTTTTGGCACATGCTAATTTGTAAACTGTTCCTGGATATCTGACAGCATCTTTACTGCACCCTCAGACTGTCAAAAGGACCCCAAAAGCTGGGGTAGGGACATCAGTGAAACAAGGAATGCTGCCTCTCCTCTCCATCCTTGTCTTAGACTCACACATCAGAGAGAAAGTTGAAAAAAGAGATCAGAAAGAAAAAGACATTGTTTTCACTAGATCTATGTTTTCATTTGCTTCATATTTTAGGAGCCATCGGACAAAAGGGCAAGAAAGGAAGCTACAAATCCTTTTCAAAAGGCAGAGAAAAGAAATGAGCAGCAACAACAAGAAGAAAAAGAAGCCAAAAGGTAATCTTGAAATAAATCCTTAACTTCTAAGCTGTAGAGCCAGGCCTTGGATATTGTTAATGAACCATTAGCCCTGCCTTAATCACAACATCTCTTTCTTTTGTTCTCACACCCCACTGTTTTTTCACAGCCGGACACACTTGGATTTTCAGAAGTGACAGCGCTCCTCATGAGCATAGTTCACGCTGGTTATAATGGACACATCTGTGCTTACAATGTTTGTCCATCATATTCACTGTTTGCTTTTAGCAGCACGATGAGGAGAGTGTGGCAGCCTGTGTGTGTGTGCATGTGTGGGAGCAGCAGTGAGAATGCAGGGACTACTTAAAACCCTGCTAAGCTGCTCTGTTTCTCAATACTGTATTTATTGCAACTCACTTTGTAGTCAGATGAATGGAGTATTTTTTTTTAAGGAATTTTACTCCCAATTGTTTTTACTACAACATAAATTTGCTGACTCTTTATTAGACAGTAAGAACTCAGGCAACCCTTTGTGAGACTTGATCCTCTATTGAAATGTGTTCAGCTTTGCCCTGGAAGTTGGCCTTTCAGCTGAATAACAAAAAGTCGCAGGCAAAGTTCCCCATAAAGACACAGCACTGGTTTACTCTACACAAGCAGTCTTGTTTACTCTCCAACAGTCTTCCTCAAATGAGTTCCTTGTGGCAGTGGCAGTACTAGGGAGTGAAACATGGCCAGGGCATGCTGTTAAATTGCGATCACAGCCCCTGGCACGTTTCTGGGCATAGTTATGGCCCTGGCTGGTGAGAAACTCTAACACAGTGCCTGGCAAGGTCTGGGTAGCTGCCTGAGTGATCTGGCTGGAGCAGTGCTGGTGTGGTGAGGGTGTGAGTCATGCCATGTCCCTTTGGCCCCTTGCCAGAAATGAGGTCCTGGCCTCTGTGATTTACTCAAGGAGATGCAATCACACTATCTGTGTCTGCCTTTTTCCTCCCTTTCTCTTCCACTGGCTCATTTTTTTCCCCTTTCTTATTTTTTTTCCTCCTTTCTTTCTGCTTCTTTTCTTCTTCCTTCTCCTCCCCTCATCTGCCAGTCCCTTCCCTCACAGCAACACCATGGATTACCATTGTTTTAGGGTCTGATTGTGCAAAGGTTACATGAGTGATTCTTGCTGCAGCTTTGAGTTTTTCTTATCTATGTGAGACTCTGTTTTTACCCTACAGTAAAAGGTGAGTGGGTTGGCTCTGTTGGCTCATGTTAGAATGTGGTGCTACTAATGCCAAGGTTGCGGCTTCAATCCCCATGTGGACCATTCACTTAAGAGCTTAACTCAACGATGATCTTTGTGGGTCCCTTCCAACTCAGCATATTTTGTGAATTCCACTGAGTATTTGCTTACACTGAGGAAGGTGAGGGAAAACCCTACAGTATTGTTTATGACTCTGACTACTTTTTGTCCTTGGAGCTATAAAAAACCAACCACACTCCCATTTAGAGGAGGGGTAAAAAACCCATTCTTTTTTCTCTCCTTGGTAATTATGTTTTGCTTCTGTATTTCTTAAAATAGTTTTTGTTTTCTCACACTTTGTCTAGAATTTGCATTTACATAATCATGGACTCATCAAATGGTTTGAGTTGGAAGAAACCTTAAAGATCATCTAGTGCCAACCTCACTGTCATGGGCCGGGAATACAGGGATGTGCTTTTCATATTGATCTTTTCTTCAAGTTAATCTTATAAATTAGAATGTAGGATGCAAGGTGATGAAAAGTTAGCCCTAAAGCATAGTTAGATTTTAGTTGTCCTTTTGTGCATCTTCCTACCAGCATTCATTTAATCTGCTATTATGTCCCCTTTTGTATATTGTACTCTAACAATCCCTTTAGAACATTTCCAGAATGCTTATTAGCAAAAATGAGTATTGTGAAGTTAATGATGCTAAATATAAAATTAATTTCCCTATTGGCTGGATATTTTTGGATTACTAATACGTTGGTTTGACATAATAAATATTTCAAACACAAACTGATTCTTCTGTCTTTATCTTTTGTATCATTGACCAAACATGAGTAATGTGAAGCAATAATACAAATTAATGTTAAAAAGATTCATAATTTACTTTTCTTAGCAATGCTGATAGCTGGAAAAACAATGGTAAATATAATTAAAGTTGCATAACTCTTCTATTCTAGCCTTTTTTAATTCACTCATAGTTTTTTTTAATTGATCACTATCCATTCCCAACATTTATATTCATAGTTTCTGTCTGTAAGTGATTTTTTTTGGTGGAAATCTATGTAAAAAATGTTCCAACAATTCTTGAGAATAATAAAACTACAAAACAAAACTCAATCCCACAAAGCTATTATTTTTCCATAAAAAGAATAACTAAAAGAGTCTGTCTTTTAAGAACAGCTTTCGTTAACATAGCTTGAGGAGGAGGTGGAAGAGCCAAATACTTTGTTGTTATAGATGGGGAAATATTGATAGGAAAAACTTGACTTGTGGTAATTTTCATGTGTAGGAAATTTGGCACATAACTTGCTATGGAAATGTCTTCTTTTGAGAGGAAGTGATTTGCTAAACATTGGCTACATTTGACCAGAGTGGGAATCTTTGGCAACTAGGCTGTCTTCAGCTGGAGTATATTTCTTGTACGTAGCTATCAGCTGTCACTCAGTGAACAGGTGATTTTATTGTGTGGTGAGTGAGAAACAGTTTAGAAATTTGGGTTAAGCAGTTTTGCCTTCCCAAAACTTAAAAGGTAAAACAAGACTTTGATGTGTAGACTATCCAACATCATGAATACACCTTTCTGAAAAGAATGGCTGGCTGCATATCAGTGGGTCACGTTTAAGATCTCTCAGAGTTTAATTACCTCATGGATTTTTCGCATACTCTAAACTAAAACCAGAAATTTAGCTTAAATCTTCATTTAATGATCAATGATCACCTGTAGTAGAATTTTTTACTTTTGCTACCTTTTTCTGCTTAACTACTTTTGGGCATTTATTGATATCTGGATTCAATTCGACTGAAAATACAGTGCAAATAATCAGACCCCCTTTTGGAGAGGAATGTTAAGCAAGTAAGCCAAAGAGTTTGATTTTACCCCAGATACATTCTCAGCACTGCTTAATTTAGAAAAAACAAAGACGCTTTTTACAAAAGCTGTTCCTGCATCTATCATTGAGCAAAATTGTACTGGTTATCTACAGAAGACAAGCATCAGGGTTAATCCCCAATGTAGACTGTAGTCTTTACTAATCACCTGTCAGCTAAGGACTAGCATAGTAAATAAGAGATTTGGAAGAGAAGCTGAACAATGCCTTAAAAAGAAACTTTTAACTGCTATAAATTCTGACCCATCAACATTATTGACAGTGAAATCTTTTACACCTGATTTTAACCATTAGGCATTTAGTTTGAATTGGCTACTGGAGTTCATTCTGTAGGCAGTGTAGAAGTAGATACTAGCCCTTTTGGATAGTGATGCATCTCCGCTTGCAGGCAATGGTGGTGATACAGGATGGACTCTACTCTTAAGGTGCCTTTCTGATTCCATGAGATTGAGAGATGTTTACGAATTGCTGAAGGAACTTAACTCTTAAACTGCTAAAGTCAGTGAAACAAATCCCAGAGCAGATTCTCTAATATCAGCAGACATAATCTACTGCTTGAATTCAGCAGTTTATTAGATGGTCCTTTTCAATTGCAATAATAATGTTCCTCTTGTTTCTGCCACATTCCAGGTGGAAATTGCTGTAGTCCTGTTAGTGCTACTTATTGTATACCTAAAAAGTACCCTAGTTGGCACAGAGACCACTTCCTGATATTTTATAACCTAAGGAATAGTCTTTAAAAAGTTGTTATTTTATATCTTTGTTCTCATATTCACTCCCTTTACCAATGTTACATCAGTTGAGAACTACATTTTTGCTTCTAACTCTGGAATTAATACTTTCAACTGGTGTAAATATGTTTAATCCAGTACAAGACATTTCCTTTGTATATATATATATATATTTTTAATAACTAGTTTTCACTTACTTTTAAATACACATCATTCTATATAGGAAAACGTGAAGCATTCTGAATGGGTAAGCACACACATAAAAGGAAGGTGTGAATAAGAACCTTTTTCATGGCTCTGAAACCAGTGATCATGTGTCACATGAGACCACCCCACAACAAGTAAGAAATTAGAAATGTTGAAGGCTGTTGAACACCAGATTTTCACAGCAGATTGTCACAAAGTTGTTTAGCACAGATGTTCCTGTAATTGTGATACACTGGGAAAATTCTCAGTGTTCCAACTTCAATGGCTCCCAGTCTCACACTTCCACCTGCGTGTTGTGGTGGTCTACTCTTAACACACTGGCCTGTAATGTGAACCATGTGGTAACATGTGTCTGGCTTAAAAACCTGCTAAAACCCCTCCCTTCCCCCTGTGTTCTCCTGACGTCTTTGCACTTGTTTCCTCATTTCTGTTTTTATGTTTAAAAGATTTATAAAATGTGTAAAATAAAGCCATCAGGAAGCTCATGGGACTGGAGGTCTGGGAGGGAGCTGTTTTAGGTACTTCTAGTTTGGTAGAGATCTGAATTTGCTCGCTTGTCTGTGCAGGGCATGCAAGAGCCTTTGGAAAGAAATGTGGTGGTGCTTTTTGCAGCTGGATGACCTATTTGTGGGGAAAAATCTTGATGCATTGCTTTTTTCCTTCTAGTTAAGATACCACTTCAAAAAAATTTGGCATGCAAATATATTTAAAGTAATTTATTTTTCTTGTGAGCTATTTATTTTGACCAACATTGTTATGATTCCTACCGGTCCTCACATAAAACTTTGCCTCAGTAGATTTCAGGGTGTTTTCAGTTCTCGTTACATACTTGCTCTCAGATGTTCACTACTGAACTCACAACTGTGCGTGTGTGTGTGTGAGCAGAGGATTCTCAACCTCATAACACAGGAAATGTAGACAAATATTTTGATAACACTTTTATAAACAAGAAGTAGCCTGTGGGATCAGAAACTGCATCAATAATTTTTATTAAAAATAGAGGTATGTAAACTATTAGTAGATAACAGAATATAATGGGCATGAATTCAGCAAATATTCTCTGGATAAAAAAAAAATAATATCAAAAGACTATTTTTCTCTCAAAATCCTGGTTAAAGCAAGAGAAGTAAATTGTATATTACCTACATTTATATGCATAGTCTCACCTTCTGCTTGCTATTTTGTACAGATACCTCAAAACTGACAATATCCACAGCCAGAATTTTTTTGAAATTTTCTCACAGACCGTATTTGCACTGGAAAATTGCTGAATCACCAAAACCAGCTTGTTTTACAGAGGGAAACAGGTTTTAGTGGAATTGTTTTAAAAGTAAAAATACAGAACTATTTTGATAAGATCAAAACTATTAACTTTGCTATTTTTCAAATGAATCATTTTTTAAAAAATTTCATAGGAAGCTAATTTTAAGGACCTTCCTTCCTTCCTTCCTTGAACATAAATCTCTTATTGCCATCTTTAGTTTCAATATCCATGCTATTGATATATGAGAAATGATGAAGTTAGATAGTGAACTTTAGCTATTCAAGGAGGGGGTTTTTTGGCTATACTTAAAATGACAAAACTATTAATGGCTAAAATGACAGTTTTACCATGGAAAAGTCCTTATACTGACAATAAATGTTTCAGTACAATTATTTTTATATAGGATGGGCTGTGTCTAACCTAGTAAGGTCAGTTTTACTGTCTTAAAATGGTTTAGTTTGAGCTTATATATCAGTTAGAAATGGAGTGTCACAGGTGTCATCTAAAGCACAACTGGATAACCTAGAAAAACCTTTGAGCAGAAAGAAATGAAGCCCCCAAAGACTTAAGTAGTCCTCTTTTCTTAGCTGTTGGTAATATTAAAATATCACTGAGGCAGAGACGGCAACCACACTATTTCTGTTCCTGAGAAGCCGGTCTGCCTCTCTGGGTGCTTCCCACATCCCACAGAGAATGGTTGAGCTCTTGGCAGCCCTCCTGGTCCTCACTGACCTTGGGCTAATGCTCCACTCCAGTGTCACTGGACAATAGATTGATCATCCTGAAAGTGTGAGTTTCCCAAAGGTTACACAAACAACCTCCAGTCATTAAAACTAACTATAAAAAAAGTCCATCCTCCTTTTTTGAAATGGTTGAGTCACAGTTTGAGAATGGAAAAGTGGACAAATCCACTGAATAAACACATCTTCATAAATAATTTGTTTACTTCTAGTTAGCAGGCCTTGTAGATGACGACACAAGTGGAGCTAGATGTGGATGTGCTCTTTATAGCTAGTACTGTGACTATTTTTTTTCACATGCAAATTAGAGCCGACTCAAATTAACACTGCAGAATAAAAAAAAAGTGATTTGCTTCTACAAATGATGTATTAAACTTGGTTTAGTCTAATGTTGAGACATAAGTCATGGCTGAAGGAATGACCTCACCTCTACTATGAAACAGAATGGAATGCTTTCTAACTCAAGCAGCAGCAGATTTAAGCTGGCTGAAATAGCAGTGATTTATGACATTTTTCTGAAAAAAAAAAAGAAAAATCAAAATCTTTTTATATTGGAGTTCAATTTTTAATTGGCAAGAATGTCAGAACTTTGACTGACTTTGCAAGTGTTCAGACAGAAGTAGATGTCACCTTTTCAGAGACACAGAATTTCTACTGAAATGCAAACTTTTTATAACTAATGTCTGAAGAGTTTTAATTTAGAAAAAGAAATAAACCAAAAAGTATTCTCATTTTTCAACATGTTGACAAAAAAAAAATCAAATTAAAAACTAAAATCAAATTAAAACTAAAAGCATACTGTCAAGAGTTTAAATGTTGTGGATTTTAATGTACACCTTTAAAGAGGACTGAGAATTCACTTAAAATCATAATTTTGAAAAAAATAGAAATAGGTCTTACTTTCTTTATTGAACATTACATGAAAAATAATTAGTAAGATCTCACCTTTTTTTTTTTTCTTCCTTTCTTTTCATAGTGCAAAATCTAAGGTAGCTGTAAGGAGCTTTTGGAGACTTTTGTTTTGTAGAGGACATATTCAGTGTAATAAACTGTACACCTGAGCTTCCAGGATCCTGGTCTTTTGCATTCTATTAAATAGACAGATGTGAAACCTGTGCAATCTTAGACACAATATGGGGGACCATGGTGGTTTTTAGACCTTCTGGAATGCTTACCTGTTCATAAAAAATTACTATGATGATATAAATATTACCTTTTTGTAGCTGGGAAATCTGTTCTGCTGAAACAAAATGATTAATTTTTAATACAATTAAGCAGATTTCATAATGTCTATCTGAAATGTTCCAGTGACCTATAAAAGAAGATACACACCTTTAAAGAGGTCTGTGTTTCTGCCAAATATTGAAAAATTTAAGTGTCAACACCATGAGGGGTAAGTAAAAGGATGTCCCAGCTTCTGTAATGTTGCACTCCAAGATTTACTATCACATTTACTTGAGGTTATTCCTTCTCTGGCATCATGAAAAGAATCTATGTTCAGACAAAGTTTGTCATAATTACAGGTATGCCCCATTTTGAATTACTTTTTCTCTGTAATTGCCCTCTTTCACTGCAAGTATGAAGATGGAATGTATGAATAATAATGAATTAGCTCTTAAGCATTCTGAACTTGATCCATTGCTTCTTCATGTACCACAGGCAAAAGCAGATTTATTTCTGGCTGACTTTTAGTAAGTGTTGCACTCTTTTAAAAGGCAAAATAAACTCTCCAGTATTGGTGAAACAGCATTTCTTACAAGAGGCAATGGGCCTGTTGCAACACTTGGTTGCTTAGATTAGAATTCATATGCTTTGCCTTTGAAATTTAGATTCTCTGCCATGTCTTTTAAAGGACTCTTGGGAGCTTGAATAAACAATTTTGAAGAAAATGCTTTGTTTTAATGATGTTTATGTTTTCTTTGTAAACTGCAATGGAACCTGGTAACCCACGGAAGATATTTACAGCTCCAATGTTTTCAGTTATAGCTGAGAGAGAGGAGGTTATACCGAACTCAACACTGAGCTTGTGGTTGAAGCTTTCATACACAACTTGAAATTCATGAAAAGCATAAAAGGACGTTGCTTCCATCACCCTAAATTGCAGCAGGTCTGATGATGGAACCTATTTGTAAAGGAGTACCTAAAGGGAAATACTAGGGTTTCAGCACACTTTTTGTTGTAGAAGAGCTGAGCTATCCTGTACTCTCAGACATTGAAGAAAACAATTAGAAACTTGATGCATTGGGATTGAGGAGAAATAACACCAGGACTTTTTTTCTGAGGAGAGCTTTTATATCAATTTTTGTTTGGCTGAAAAAGAAAAAGGAGCAAGCAGAGCTGGGTAGACAACTGGGTTAACAGTAGGCAAGCGCTTGCAGCCTGGTGACATTTGTGAAAATAACAATATTTTTCATTTGTAGACTCCTCATTTAGGCATCCAAGCTTTACAAGTAAGTGAGATCCCTGCAGAGTGAGATCTTTTCATAGTATAAACTAATGTGTCTGCATATTGGATTCCTTTTCCCTTGCTCATTTATGTCACTTTCTTGCTACTCTGTCTACTTTTCTGAGCTTTTCTGAGCTATTTTTTGTAAAAATGACTGACAGATCTTGTGGATTGAATGTCAATGGCACCAGTTTATAATTCAGTTCTGCAGAGGGGAAAAAACAAACAAAAAAAAAGCAGGGTCCAAACCCTTGGCTTTATACTCCTTGCTTTCTCCAATTCCTGTAATTTGACTTCATTTCACCATCTCCTTTAATCCTTATAAAAGTAGTGCTCACCTCAGACCTGACCTGAAGCAGCTCTTCCTGCTGCCAACTTGCAGTAAAATTTATTGCCTTATTTTATCAGATGACACGAAACAATGCCAGCAATTTCTCCAGTGTTATCTATATGTGATCAAACAGCACTGTAGTTACCCACACTGAGCAAAGACATGTTGTTTTCTCTTGAATGTTTTTAACCTGTAAAGTCTATTGGAAGCATACTTGTTTGACAACAGAACTTTTATCCGGAAGCTTGTCAAAAGGAATACTTGACAAGCCAACATTCAAAAGTGCTGGGAAAAGGAATCTTATTTTATACTGAAGAACTTTGCAGTATCATTTGCTTTAGAGGTCAGCCAGCTAAAGTTATTTATTGTTCAAAAGGTGTTTTTAATCAATTTGAAAAAAATATGGCTTCTCTCCAACTATGCCTCCCTTCTCCACAAGCCCCAGTAATCAGGATTAAAGCAGTTTAAATAACAACAAACCAAGTTTTGTATTTGTGCCTTGTGTCAACTTGTACTGCTGTAGGAAAAGGAAAGTTGATTTTCTTTTGTTACAGTACACTTAAAATAGTTTAAAAGAAATAATCTTACAGTATTTACAAGTACTCCCCAAAATTCTCCAGTCCCTCTCTTTCACAGTGCTTTACACCTAGAATCTCTGATAACTCATTGCTTAAACCTAAAGGCAAGTCAACATTTGCATGCCTGTGCTAATGGAAATGGAAAGTCAGTAAAGTTTCTGTGTGTATCAGCATCCTGCAGATACATTGACACGAATCCAAAAAGAGGACACTCATGTTCATGCCTTGCTGTTACCATGCCTCTTTGAAGCTTTCTGAGACCTTTTTCTCTCAATGCAGCCTTGCATAAATGCAGTGATCTGCTCTGCAAACTGATGGGACTGTCACTGCATTGCACTCTTCCACACCTCCACCATATGTGTGGAAGTCTTTTTCATCTACAATAAGCTATCATGTGTACTTTTATGGCCTTTGTTACAGAGGCTTTTGAAAACCTCACACATTTTGCTGCATTTACATTAACTCAACTTCCTCTGTAGGCAGAGGTTACTATTAGTCCATTTTAACAAATGAAGAATTAAGGCAAAGAAAGGTGATGTACCTATGGTCAAAGAGAGAGTCCAAGGCAGGTGTAGTCACCTTATGTAATTCGAAGCATCCAACTCCATCTAACTGAAACCCCTTAAGATGGCCATTTCCTTCCACTGATGTAGTGAACAGCAGATACAAAATAATTTGAATAGTATCTCAGGCCAAATTAAATACTTTAAATACCTTGCCCCATCTTCAGATTAACACTCCCTTTCTATACTTCTGCCAGGTTATAAAGAGGTGTCAGCATACAGACGAAATCCTTTACTTGTTCAAAACATGAATAAACCTTGAATTGCCCAATTGCAGTTTTTTGGCAGGACATTGTGTAAACTCAGTGAATACTAGCCAATTGTTGAATCTTCATGTGTTGTAGACTGTTTTGATACACATTGTCTAACTTACTATTCAACATACAATCTAAGTTTTGATAATGCCAAATGCTGTAAAAGAAAAAAAATCTGAAAGACAAAAGAATATAGACTAGTTTCTGTACTCCAGGTCAGTGGGAGTTTACACGTATAGAGAAAACACCAGCACTGCTACAGTGATTAGGAATTTTGCCTTTGACTTCAGAGGAACCAGATTTTCACCTGCAGATTTTCTATGTGGTATGCTTTCATCTTCCAAAAGTCTACATTGCCTGTTTGCCTTTTTAATTTTTATTTTTAAACTTGATGGTAGAAAGTAGGTTCAAAAGCTAATTCCAAATTACAGTGCAGTGATATAGATGTATTATCCTTCATTTTCATAACTTGGTCTGCTGTTTATTTTTAGCTAAGTTCTTTCTTCCCTTTTTTCTTTTCCATGGTGGCTTTAGTAACTTCTTCAGGGTTTTGTAAACTTACTTACTTACTTCTTTCAGTAAACTATTTGGAAACAAGCAACCATGTTTTATATTTAAAATTTTGCTTGCTTTCTTCTTCCCCATAAATGTGTTGTCAGCTAAGTAAAAGCTAAACTATCAAGTGGTATTTATTTAATTGTGATTTTATGTAGTTATTTAGGAGGGTTTTTTACATTTTACATTTGAACCTAGCTATTTTTCACAATATATGTACTGTACAGAATTACATCAAAGTTGTATAGCCCATAATAGTAGACTACTATATCAGCATTTTTATTCTATATCAGTATTTCAGGGATTTTGTTTTGTGGTGAAGATGAAGATATCTTCATGGAGAAACCCCAATACTATTAATAATATCCTACCTAGAGAAAGCCTGGCTTATTGAATAAAGTATCCAAATGCAGTATGACTGAAGATTATGCCCCTATTATTGTATGAACATTATTACTCTCTCTTCAGTCCTTCTACATTCAAAAATATGTGGGGGAAAAATACTCTTATAAATGTTCCAGAGCGGAGCTGGAATTCAGTTCATACCCAGCTAAAGCAGAAAGGCTTGGAAATTCTTTCTTGCAAGGAGTGTTCATATCTCTCAGCTGACTGTGCAGGTGAGAACACCTTCTGTGTGGTTGCCTTAACTGAGACTTCTCTGAGATTGGCATCTGATTTGCATGCTGTACCAGCCAGCAGAACTGAGCTGGCGCATAGGAGTGGAAATAACCTGTACCAGGTACAGGACTCCTGCAGATCAGTGCAGAAGGAACAGGGGCTGCATTACAACTGAATCATAGATTAGTGAGTTGCCTCTGGAGCAATGCCACTGTCTGTGCTTGTGGTAAAGCCAAGGTTGATTTCTAAACAAGCTGGTGGTGCTCACTGTAGTTTTTCCAGGATACTCCATGTGACCTATCCCCCTTGGCCTGAATGAAAAAGAAAACCAGGGAACTTGCTCTTCACAGGTTAGGCAACTGAAACTCTTTGGTATTGGCTTTAGTGAAAAACTGCTGGCTCTTGAAGTAGAAGTCACTACTACTAGAGTATTGAAATTATTCTAGTTAATGAAAACAGCAGATGACATAATTTACATTAGCAGGACTGTATTGAAGAGCTCTTTAAAAAAGAGGGGATTAAAAAAAATGGTATAGGAAGGATAGAGGAATTTTAATGTTTTTTGTGCTGACTTTATAGGAATGGTGCTGTTAATGGCTTAGCAAATGCTTGTTTGTCTCCATGTGAAGGAAGATGGATGTGTGAAGAGTCACCCAAGTTCCAGGGAGAAACTGAGCAAGACAGATTAGTCCCACCTCTGCCTGACACCTGGGGCACATCCTTATCTAGGGGGGTAAATGGATCAGAATGTTACCACCCGTTTATTTATTCTCCTTCTGTTTGGAGACTTTCCCTGATTAATTACTCTCTAGTAATTGCTGCTGTTAACTAATGTCAAACCTAATTAACCTGGAGTCTCTTCATCCAGTACCTTCACCATCCCTTTGCAAAGATGAGAAGGTCATCAGCAAGGAGGTTCCAAGGATGGCCACACTTTACTCATTCGTTTATTTGCTTTGGGCCTTGTTTGCTATTCCTGCTGCAAGGCCTGGCGACAGCTTTCTAGAATTCCCATCAAGTCTAATTGGCCTGCTGAAGCAGCAGTGAACACAAGATTTAAGAAATGTTTTCTTTAAAAACTTCTGGTCCTACAGACACTTTGAGATCAAGTTTCACTCTGCTGAAATCACACACGATTCCCTGTGATTTTCATGAGAAATACTGTAAGAAAGTATTAAAAGAGAAACATGTCTCTGTGGTTTGGAGGGACTGATGGCCAGGGGGGTTGAAGAGTGGGTGGTGGTAACATAGCAAGGCATCTACAGAATCTTTAAAGGTTGCCAAAATTAACACATACAAGGTATTCAGTATCAAAGTTTTCAATATTTGGCTCCATAAACACAATACCGGTTGCAAAAACAAAGCTAAGGATTTCATGCTGATTACTTAAATAAAAACTGTTTAATTATGAACGTTTGGGAAATGAAGTTATGAAGGACTGACCAATATTGCTATGGCTTCCTAGTGTTCATACCAGACTGTGAACACTGTGCCAGCATCTTACTGTGTAGTGCATTGTAGATCCATCTATGGTAAACAATCCTGTGGCTCAGCATGGCTCAGGCAGATGGCTCCATGCAGAAGGAGGTCTCCCATCAATAAGGCTTATAGCTTTTAGCTTCATGAAGGTGTGGACTTTCCAGTCCAGTAAAAGCTCCCAGCATTGGCTGTGGAGGGGCTGATAAAGCATGTAAAGATTTTGTTTGCTTTTAGGTATTTTCATACACTAGAAGATTTACTTCAGAAATAGAAGTCAAGTCATACAAGTATTCAGGAAATACTGGATGATACTTCAGATTGATCACAAAGATCCATTTTTTTCTGTCTGATTTTCTAAGATTAGTACTGAAAATATGCATCTTTTTCACTTGGAAATTTCAGTCCTGGGTTACTCTTGTGTGTCTGACTTTCCAGCCTCTCCTGTCCACCTCTGATTGGCTGCAACCAATTTTTCTGACTCAATTGCTTTATCTCATTGTTTAAAAGTCTCATGGCTACAGCTTCCATCTGAAGTTTTAGAAACATAAGTGAAAGTTATAGAATGATTACGGTAATAGAGCAATGAGTTCAATGTTCTCAAAAACACAGTTTAGGGTCACGTCACAAGATTTACACTGTAACATGTAGTGCAACACTTTTCCAGTCAGCCATCACCTATCAACCTAGTGAGTGCTTGGTATGACTACCATATATCACTTTTTAAGGCTTTTCACTCACAAGTGGGGAAAGTAGAATACCTTATAAACCTAATACATGGTTCATCCTGTCCTCTTGTATGGGAAGAAGAATTGCTTATGAAACAAATTCTGCACTGTTCCAGTTTAGAATACAGCATTACAAGGTAAACTAGCTTTAATTTTAATTTGCTGTAAAAATTTAGATTTCACTTGTTTCACAAGAAACTTAATATTTGTACTGAGGTGAAGAGGAAGGTGAGGACAACAGACATCTAGACTTTGAAGTCTTTTAAAGCATTGTGTATAAGTTATTTCTGACTGGGAGTCCAAGATATAACTCTAATCATCTGATTAAACCAGTGTATTGTAATTACTTTCTGGATTAAAGTATAAACATATAAACATACTTACTGATATGTTGTATAACAATACTTGTTGTGTTACCAGTAGTCATACCTTATATACATCTTCTTTGAACTCCTCCCCTTTGTGGCATTGTAGCTCTACTGCTATGAAAATTCTAAAACATGTCACTTTTTTTGGCTATGTCTCATTAGTAAATTAAACAATGACAGATAGTTTTCATCACAGAAATCTACTAATCTATCATATTTGATTGCTAAGGTGGTGCCTGATGTATTTGCCCTAGGTAATTTCATATTTCCCAAAATGGTTTCTGGGCACACCCTTAGAGTTTTCAAACATCAGGGACTATTCCCAGTAACTGGTTTGGGCACAGCCACCCCACTTTAAAACCCAGGAGTCCTCAGAAATACACAATCAGTTTTTTTACCATCACACTGAGCTTCATGGCTAAAGGCTGTCTTGGACAGGCCACGTTGCATCCCTTCTTTCTTTTCTCAGAAATTCACTAGCAGTTATTCAGAGTTAAATAATGTTATCCAATGTTAATTTTTAAATAGCTAATATTAGTATTGTGTTCTGCTTTGATTCTTCTATGAAAACAGAGTCAGTGGAATCTACAAAACTGAAGAAAAAAAGATAGTCCTAACCTCTCTAAGTGAAACACACCACCACCACTGGCAGGAAAATGAAAACCTCTTGGTAAAAGGACTGAACTTTCTACATTTCTTATGAACAATAAAGAAGATGAAACTGCTGCTATGAAACACTTGTTCCAGCTATATACATACATGTATATTTGACATAAAAGTATTCTGTTACTATTAATTTTAGCCAATCATATAAAATATTGTTAGATTAATGTTAACAACAATGTAGGTGCAAATGTCTGGTTTTCATTTCTATGATCCTAAGGCTTTAAGAATTCTTACTGCCTTGAGAAAAGACAGTCTTTTGTTCTATTATTCTCTTACTTTCCTTGTGCAAGTACTAATATGAACAGGTGGAAAATGGCAGAATTCCTTCAACTCTGATGTCCACAGAGTAATGATGTCAAAGTGAATAAATTTTAAGAAAAAGCTTCTTCCCCTCCTTTTCCTTTCCTTCATCTTCCCCTCCCTGTAGCACAGAAAAAAAACATACTAGAAATGCAAATATGGCAGAAGGTTTAGCCCAATACCATCTGGTTAGGGATCTCATCTTCTGGACCTCTGAAACTGCTTCTATAATGGCAAGTTAAAGACAACCTGGAAACATTCCCAGACACTGAAACTCAAAGCTGCACTGTTAAACTGTTAGTGTAGCCACTGGAAAAGCTTTGACCCACTTCAGCTAACCCTTTCCCAAGCATTCCTAGATAATATGCAGGAGTTAGCATTGGTGGGGGATCACTGCCAGAAGGCAGTCTGGATGGAGCTACAATTTAAGCTAAAAGTTCCTAATTACACAGATGTGGCCAAACTGTGCCACTTGGCCAGTCCAGGGATCTTGGCACTGTTTAGTTTACTGGTACAGATGTTACTTGAAACTTCCAAGATCTGTCTACATGTAGAGTCAGTTATGCTACAGAGTAGATGCTGTTTTCCTGGAACAATTTCTAGCTGGTCTATTGCAAGTGCTCATGAGATTGCTATTCTGAAAATATTCCATTCTATATTTACTGTTTCTGGTATATCTGAGTGTTTCAGAGATACCTCTCACCTACCTGACTATACAAGATGTGTAAATAGAGCCAGATTATGAACTGAAAGTCATATATCTGGAATCAGGAGACATCTCCAAGGCCACACACACCCCTCCACACACACACCCAAGCCCCTTTTAATTTTGACTCTACCTACTTGATATTTTTTCTTTACACAAGTGAGGTCCATATCTGAATCCTTTGCTGTCACACTGAATCTACAATTTAAGAGGCCCAAAATATTTTAAGGAAAACTTAGGGTAAAAAGCATTTTCCAGCTCTATTCTAACCCTGCGGCAGCAGCGTGTAAATGAAATGGCTTGTTATGGTAATTCCCTCATAAAGGAACCTCTTGCCAGAGCTACAGAATCTCTGAAAATAGGACTCAGCTACAGATACCAGTACTAAATCTAAGTGGTCATATTTTACTTTGATGTGGGTGAGAACAGAAATGTTCCTTAATTTGTCGTTCTTTTGCTTTTATGAGCAGATCTTGTCTATACTTAAAAGTGACAACAGCCAAATACAGGTATACATATATTTTTTGTTTGTTTGTTTGACTGCTT
The DNA here is from genome assembly GCA_013400415.1 of Scytalopus superciliaris. NCBI lineage: Eukaryota > Metazoa > Chordata > Aves > Passeriformes > Rhinocryptidae > Scytalopus > Scytalopus superciliaris. Next base: position 82,510 of record VXBX01000715.1, on the reverse strand, counting down.
GCCTTCCAGCTGCAGTTTTCCTGACAGAGCCTTCATTTTGCTTTATGAGCTTAATCTAACCAGAAAAAAAAAGGAGCTAAGATTTTAAAAAATACCTTTGCTGTGAAAAGGCTCACTGGTATGTTTACACCAGTAGATCTATACAAAAAAACCTCTTTATGTACAGACAAGAGCTAATGATCATACATACTGAGTAGAGAGAAGAACCTCCTTGTTAAAGGTCAACTTGTTAGACTCAGTCGCAAAATATGTGTGAAGGGATTTGTCAGAGTAGTTTAACATTAAAAATTTTGAACAATGCATTTTATTGTAATGAAGACAGAGTATAGGCAAAGCCTTCTTAAGAGTCTTTGTATTTCCTAGGTGCCTTAGGCAGTTGCCTTTATGCAAAGCAAGTTACATGGGGGTTATCCATTGTAAAGAAAAGTACGTACTTTTCTTTTTCTGGAAGGTGCATATATTTCTACTTCACATGACAGATTCATCTCCACTTCTCCTGACAGTTTGAGTCTTCAGAAGATCTTTCATCACCAAAAAGAAAAACATGTTAATACTGGTAGGTTTACCATAGAATTTCTACTTTTGGGCAGTAAAGCTCAACTGATTGCATTAATTTAGTCACTATATCTAGAAATACTGCAGTATTATATTGGAAATACTGTAAAAAAACCCTGCATGTTTTTGTCACTCTTAAGATGTATTTGACTCACTTAGGATAACTCTAACCTAAGAAATAACTTCTAACCTACTTGACAGAGAGATGCAAATACACTCCAGATGAAGCCAGTTTTATGAAAAAGAGCAAATGAGAGACAGGACGAGGAGAAATTAATAAATAGATAGATTTATAACTAAAATTCAGCTATAAAAACCTTGAGAACTCACAGTCTAGCAGAATTATAACTTGCATCCTTGAGTGTTTCTTTGACTTGTGACAAATGTAAAGTCAAGGAAAATTGTGGGTACATACTGAGTTCTTAAATCTTGTACATTGTTTGTCCTGTCTTTCTCTTTTACATGTTAAACCTATCAGAAAATCTTGCAATGCACATATAAAAAAACTCCAACCCAAATATTTAATTTTCATGTTGTCCAAAGAGCTGAATGAAATTTCTTTATACATTGTTTGTTCCTGATCTAAAAAAAGAAACTTAGTGTAGGGTAAGAATTTATTCACTGGGCAAAATTTCTGAGGGGATTGCATGCAAAAAGTAGAAATCTTATTTTAATTGAGCTCACTGAATTCTGTTGAGCTGATTAATAATACTAATGTTTCCATAAAGTCAGAAAAACAGTTAAGTTTAGAGCTGAAGAAACTACTCAGTTGTGACCAGAAACTGTTTCATTACAGGGAAAATTTGTGCAAGAATTGGGGGAAAAAAGAAGTTAAGAATAACTATTAATTAAAATCAGACAATATCTATAAAAATTAAATGAATGAGTAATCATATTGCAGCTTAAGGTAACTTCTTGTTAGGCAAAACAATCAGCTGAGAATTTTACAAAGAGTACAAAAGCTGTCCTCCATATCTAGAGTTGATAACATGTTGTGTCTCGTGGCACTGTTTAAGCTGTGATTTCACTCCTGTTTATAGGGAATGATGCCTCTAAAGTCCTATAGCCATGTCAAGCTATACAGAAGGTACATGTGACTTAGTAGTGAGGACAGTTAATAATTTGAAAAAAAAAATTGCAAACAAATATAATCAGTTCTCCCTTAATATCAGCCTTTCCATCAGAACTCTGTGGCTACAAAAGAGAGACTAACACAAATAGAATTTATTGAAAGGTAGGGTAGAGTAAAAATTCCCTGCAGCCTTAAAAATCCTGAATCTTTCTACTGGTAATCATCCAGATGTGCTTAATCAGTCCAGAGAAGTTCAGCAGTGGAACAGAGGAACAGAAATTTTCAACTTTGCTTTGCATTCACATGGATGAATTTGACTCTTAAAAGACTGTAGAATAGTATATATCAGATGGATACTTAAATGATGCAGTTGAATGTAGTTTGTTGATCTCTGTAAACTAGTATCATGAAATGATCTACAGCTGTCAGGGTTAGAGCAAAGCCCAGAAAGTCACTAACAGTTTACAATATTTATTCAGAAAACAAGCAAATATTCTTAAAATATTTGTCATCACATAACAGCATGTGTTATTAGCCCTTTGGTACTGTGTGATTTCCCCCTGCTTTGGACTGGTTTTTACACTTGCTCATGTTTCTTAAGATGTATTGTCAATTTTTTAAAGCACAATTTGGATATTTCTGCTCTCAGAAAAGATAACCTCAGCCATATTCTCTTTCTTTCCTTTGTAATGAATCCATTCTGTTGTCTTTCTTCATACCTATGTCTTTGAATCATTCACAATATATTTATGATGCTACTAGTGCTTCTTGAGTGAGAAATTTTAACAACTTTTGCAATATCTCTGAGATACAGGTCTGAGGACATGGAAAAAAGATCTGTTTTACCAAAATCCCTTGCACTGTGCAAGAGAGAAAAAAGCCTGGATGAATTTTTTGACTCATTCTTGCCATTGCTTTCAAAAGGTTTATTCATCACTTGATCTATACTCCACCCAGTTTCGGAATGAGATGCTACCTGCATTTGAGCCTTGACAGGCAATTCATTTTTAGGCAATTCTTAACACTTTTGTTGTATGCCCCAGCAGGAGACAAATATGCAAAATACGTTATTCTTAATACATGCAGAATTGTTTCTCTTTGTCCTTGACAGAATTTTTTCAGGGATGTAAATTTCCTTCACTACCAGCTTAATAGTAAAATCCAAGCATCTTTATCCAGTGACTCCGGTCAACTGCAGGTAGAGCCTCTAAATAAGTCATCACTGTTTTTACAGACATCTCAGCCAACATCTCCTCTTGCTCAGCCTTCTCTTCCCACACCTATCCTTAGCATGAACCGGTATTTTCTAGGTTACTCAGAAGCCACAGTTAATTATCACAGAATGGCCTTAGATATAATATTCTCTGAGCTATAGAATCAATCTGTACAAACACAGCTCTGATGCAGTTTTTTTCTTGGCTCCAGTTTCTGGTAAAGAAAAGTTTCACAGTTAAATACACTTGCCATCTGCACAGGACATTAAATCAGATGCCATTGCTAAAAATGTCTCCTGAAAAGATCTCTTTAAATATCTTTGAAGACCTAGTTTTAAAACCCTGACTTCTTTTTGATATATCCAGATCCCTTCTCTGATGGCATTTCCAAATGTCCCCACTGGTTATCTCTTTCTTACAGATCTAATTACGATGTAATGTTGAACATTGACTAGGCTCAAGAGATAGTTTAAAATTTAGCATCCCTTTCCCTAAAAGACAGTGTATGGGGATTCTTACTACTCCATCCATCTTTCTCTTCCCCCCGGGTGGCTGGGAAGGACCATCCCATCTTGGCTCTGACCCTCCACTCCTGCTACTGTTGTTGATATTGCTGCTGACTCTCTGTTGTCATGATTGATGTCTTGCTGACAGACACATAAATCATGCCTGTTCATAATGGTTAATGCTGGTATTTGCATGTATTAAGCATGTTTTAGATCTGAGACACTCAGCACCATGTGTGCTGCATTCATTCTGTTACCTCAGGCCCTTGGAGGGAGTGGAAGGGAGTTTGTCATTTATAGATATTTTTGTTTGTGCAGTGGGGAGAGCAGAGACCATTGTTAAAAACCCATCCAGATGAACAGGAATGAACTTTGCAGCTGCAGTACAATTTGCTTAGACTACAAGACCCTACAGAATACATTGTCTGGCCAACAGCGTATCAGCAGCTGCACACAAAGATGTATTTGCAAGTATCACTGGATTTTGAACCATGTGCTGGGATAGGAGTGCAAAAGCAAGATGTTTCTTAAACTTAGAGGCTTTTAATGTTTTACACAGCCTTTCATACCTGTTTTTTTACAGAGGACTTTTGGAGAAGGTGTAATTCCGATTCAATAGATTTTATCAGTATAATCTCTTTCCCCCCTGTTGGCCTGAAACAACCAAGAAAGTGTTCTTATTATTTCATAATATAATTATCAGTCATAGATCCTAGTTTCTGTCCTCTCCAAAAGTTCTCAGAAGGGAACAATTTGTCCCAGAATTTGGCAGCCTGGATAGCCTGCAGTTTTTACAAATCCTCCTGATGGGAATGAAGTTTTGGCAGCTGATGAAATCGCAGAGGTATGTGAAAGTCAAGACTGAAGAAAATCAAGGTTCAAACCTCCAAATCTGCAGAGAGATTGTCCCTTTGGGAATCTCCAGTTCTTCAATAGCTCAGGTCATGTAGGTAGCTTGTGACCCTCCCCACACAGTGGTAGGAAACAAAGTTATTGGCATGAACCATTTTCTTCTTTCTAGACAAGGCTGTTTACTTTGCAAAACTAGAATTAGGATTGTCTCCTACCTGACATTACCCATTTATGATGATAGTAATTGGTTTTACTTTTACTATTAAATTGTTAGCACAGTTGCTGGCATAGTTTTGGGCTTTGGGCTTTGCACTCTTCTAAAAGATACTCTGCATAGCTTACAGCTTACCACAGGTCAGATATCGTCTTCACATGATCACTTTTTCATGATATAGTTTCTAGTTTCCCTTTAGACAATATTAAGGAATCTGCATGTGTTTCCACTCTTCTAGAAGCCACTTTAGCATTAAGAGGAAAAAAAAATATTGTAATGCAATAAAATATTGCAGGATGGACTCCAGTTCATGTGGGAATCTTTCAAACAAACTTTACAGCAGAAATTGTGATACAAGTCCAAAGAGGCACAGGTATTTAAAAAGAAAAAATAGTTTTGTGGACATTTATATTCTGTAGATTTTTTTTTTTCAGAGGGTTACATTTTTCTAAGCCATTTTGTAAACATACTCATCACCCTATAGTATTTTTCCATTAAGTAATGGGCTACATGACAGAGAAAAGTAGTCACAAGAAGTCCTTATGATGAAATAGGTCCATATCCTCTGCCCCTGCGAATTGAACCCAAGCCCTTTGGCATAGCAGAGAGCAGTGATTCTTGTAAATGTCAGTGCTGATTAATTAGGGGCCTGGCCTGAACATACCTATTGAAGTAAAGCTGTCATTTATTTCAGAGGGGATTTTGTTTTATTAAAATGAAATTCTCAAATATCATGTAGTTAAAACTAACACTGAATTTAGAAAATACTAGCTTCTGGAATAATGAGACGCCATCCTCCAAAGAAATCTTTCCCTGGACAAAACATCACAGGACCCATAATACAGAGATGACGACTATAGATTTTTTTGTCAGGTCATTTTGACTTATATTGCTGTTTGCTAGAAGTCCTTCAGATGTGGGACACCAACCAGAAGACTGAAGTCTAAGATCTTTTGGTTTGCAAAAGCAACATGTTCAGCTGCAAGAGGGGCTGTGTTGTTTTGTTACCTTATCCTGTTCTTTTCCAGGGTACTTTCAGCTTATTAAGAGGGTTTTTCTAGGGAGCAGGAACTTTACATATTAAGTGACACCTAAGGAATAGGAGAGAAGCTTTGGCAGATGAGATGAAGAAATGGGAAACTTACAATATGAATTCTTATTCTACAAAGAGATTATTGGAGGAAACCCCAAGATTGTTTAGAAAAAGGGGAGATAGAGAAAGGGAATAGGAAAATGGAGAAATAATATGAAATATTATTAAGTTGTCAGTTAAATAAACATGTAAACATATACATCTTAAGAATTTTGCAGTTGCTGTGATTGTAGTAGTAAAAGGTGATCCAAGGAGAAGATGTCTGTCTTTTTTTACCATACAAACTCTGTTTCTTAAAACTTTTATAAAAGCTGCATGGATTAAATTATCTTTGTGTTCTCCTGTGATCAACTGAACATGATAAAGTTTAGACACTGGTACTCCATCAGAATGAGACTTCCTGGTGTATCTGTAAGGGATATTAAATAAGTTTGCAGACAATACAGAATTGGGAGTTTCTGAGACCCTGCAGAGAGCCCTCAACAAAGTAGAGGACTGGGAAATCACCAACCATATGAAGTTTAACAAGGGAAAATGTTGGATTCTGCACCTTGGATGGGGCAACCCTGGGTGTGCTTACAGAATGGAGAATGAGATTTTGGAGAGCAGAACCGCAGAAAGGGACTTGGGGGTCCTGGTCGATGGCAAGTGCCCTGGCAGCCAGGAGGGCAAATTGTGTCCTGGGAGGCACCAGGCAAAGCATCACCAGGCAGGTGAGGGAGGGGATTGTCCCGCTCTGCTCTGCACTGGGGTGGCCTCACCTTGGATATTGTGTGCAGTTTTGGGCACCAAAACTTAGGAAAGACATTAAGCTATTAGAGGGTGTCCAAAGGAGGGCAAGGAAGATGGTGAAGGGCCTTGAGGGGAAGCTGTATGAAGAGAGGCTGAGGGCACTTGAGAGGAACAGAAGGAGCAGGTACTGATCTCCTCTCTGTGGTGATCAGTGACTTGAGAGAATGGCATGAAGTTGTGTCAGGGAAGCTTTAGTTTGGTTATTAGAAAATGGCTCTTCACCCAGAGGGTGTTTTGGCACTGGAAGAGGCTCCCCAAGGAAGTGGTCACAGCACCATGCCTGAAAGAGCTCAAGAAGGGTTTGGACAATGTTCTCAGGCACGTGGTGTGATTTTTGGGGCTATTCTGGGCAGGGCCAGGAGTTGGACTTTGATGATCCTTGTGGGTTCCTTCTAACACAGAATATTCTGTGATTCTGTGATTTTTTTTTATTTAAATATGGGGATTAAAAAAAAAATTGATAATATTTAAAGCTGATTTCTATCTCCCTGAAAGCATTTGGATACCTGTCCTTATATAAAACATTTCTGCAGAGGTGCTGAACATTTTAAGACACCTCAGAAACATTCTTCCCTGGATTTGCCAATAGCATAAGGATTCAGCAGATGGCAGGATGTGGCCACTTCAAGACAGCCAAGAATCTGGGCCTCCACCCTCCTTTCTGAGCATGTGTAACCAAGCTGTCTGTCTGTCAGACAGTGGGAGAGAGACCAGTGTGGGAACTGCATGTACTATTGGAAAGCTTTTTAATGAATATCACTGTCATAATTAAGAAATTATTTTTATGCATTTAAACAGAGGCCCCACTTATGTGCTGTATGAAATTCTTATTTTGCATCTCTGGAAATCATAGAAGATTTCTTTTCATTGGCTAGGAACCCACAACTTAGCACATGCATTATGGTAAGTATGAAAGGATTTTTTTTATGATCCATTAAGATTAAGAAGTACATGCACCCATTGCCAACAAGCACACCATCTAATCAATCTTGCATTCCATTATTCTGTTTCATACTACTTTTGATGGGAAAATTCCACTGGGTGGGCCATCATCCCTTTTATAAATTAAGGAATAGAATAAACAAACAAATAACCCACTCACAACCCAGACTCATTCTAAAGCTCAGAAGGTTCTCATATATTAAATGACTGCATCCCAAAGTAACACCGATTTTGTATTTAGTTCAAGTGATTTCAATGAAAATTAATGGCAGTTGTGCACATTTGGGAAAGTAAGGATAAACCCTGAAATACAACCCTATTGCCTGTTTGTGATGGATTTGGAAGGCCTGCAACCCAGCTTACTAACAGGGGAGAGATCAGCGATACAGAATATCTTAGAATCATTTACTTATACTGTGTACAACAGTCACTGAACATAGCTGGTCAAAAACTTATTTAGAAGTCTTAACCCAAAAACCGCTTTCAGGTTCTCAGGAAATAATTCTCACCAAGAACTAAATCTAATCAGAGAGTATAGGGTAGGTTGAACTCCCTGGTTGTTTACAAAAGCTCTCCCATAAACCTGAATCACCAAAAAATTAACAGTACAACATTCCTAGAAAGTGCATGTATTCCTCATAGACTAAGAAAAGGAATGTGTAAGATTATATTTAACATGACCACCTGGTGACTTCACTCTTACCATAACAAAAGAAAGTTAATATTTTAAAAGGTACTTAAGACTCTCTGACCTCAGTGTAAGCAAGTTTTATGTTCCTTAAAGGATTAAACACCCAAGTCTACTAACAAACAGGATATAAAAGTGACCAATGTGTAGCGCCCAGGTGCAGTGCTGTTGGCATGAATATGCTCTAGGCATGGAGGAGTGGTCCATCTACCCAAATTCAGTTATCTGCACTGGAGGAATCTATATCTGAGCTTACTGCCTACAATCCCCTTTTCTCCCATGAAGAGAAACAGTTGCTTCTCAGGTGACAGTCATCTCATCCTGAAAGAAGTGCCTGAACTAGGTCTGATAAGACTTTACTAACAATAAAAATATCTATCAAAAGACATTGGCTGGGGCATGGTTTTCTACATTGCAGAGATCTGCATTTGGGTGAGATGAATCCCACTGCTTGTGTTTGGGCAGTTTTGACATAGATAACTAGCCCAGTTTTGACATTATGAGCTGCTCATCACCTGGTTTGTGCTTGGACTCCAGTAAGCTCTAAAGACAAGGTGTCTCTCAAATCCTTAGGGAGCTACAATGCTTAAGGCCTCTCAGGGAGTACCAACATGATCCAACATGAGAGTAATCTTGGCAAAATGTTGCTATGGCTTCTTTCTTTCAAAACCCCAGGGAAGGGCTCCCATCATGTATGCAGCTGTGACCATGTCCCCCTGGCAGATGGAGGTTTGGGTTCCTTTTCACCCTGTGAGATTCCAGAATGGCATCTCCCACCTTCTCCAGAAGCATCCTAACCCTGTTCACAGGGCTCTGTTGCTCCTGCTGGAGATGTTCTGTCAGGCCAAAAGATTAAAACATTTGTTGATCCAGAAAGAGAAGGCAGGTATGACTCTGGTATTGGATTCCTAGTGATTAAAGAGTTAAGGGCATAGGCAAAGGGAGAATTGGGTGAACTGGGTTACAGGCAGTTCTGTGAGAACTATTTTACTGTTTGGCATGAAATAAATCTTGGATAAAGTGTATGAAATGCAAAAACAAGAAAAGATATGTCTCAAAGGAGGAAAAGTATTTCACTCGAGTAAAGGAAACCAGAGGTAATATTGTAGTTTCACAGCCCATGTAATTTTTAATAAAATCTGCAGGTGGCTTGATTTTTGTGCAGCCTAATGCTACAGAAAGCAGTTGACTGTGAAAGTGTAAAACCGGAGTAAACCAATAGCAAATGAACCCAAAGCTGTTTATATATTTAAGTGGCCATACATTCATACAGCAAGCATGATATTTCTGTGAACACAGTCTACATAGCTGGGAATTCTTTGCATGTGTCCTTTGAATTTCAAGAGCAGAAGTAGGAGTCAAGTTTATTAAAGTTGATAAGGGAGGTGGAAGATTTTGTAGGGGTGTGCTTGAGCTTGCTGACTCTCTCGGACTTCTTCCAGTTAACTTTCTTGTGTGTCTGCAAATCCCAGAGGCTTTGGAGCTCAATTCTTAGACTGTAGTAAAGTATTTAAGCAAATATTTTAATAGCTTTTCAACTCTTGTTCAAACACATGCATTGCTCAGCAGCAGTTCAAGGGTTAATAAAAACACACAAACATAATTTATTATAAGTTTGTCCTTAATGTGCAGAAGGAAGACATTTTCAGCAACACTTAAGCCATTTTGCAGCTCATACAACATATAAAGGAGCAGTTTAGGTTGCATATGAATTATGAAAACATTGAATTTCTCTGCTGCTTTGCACTGGAGGATCTCAGTTCACTTTCTGCCAGAAAGAACAACATTCTCAGAAGTGTTCCTTCCTATTAGGGCTGATTTTACTCCACACCTGGATACTGCACAGCTCTGAATTTCACAGCACTGATTTTCACAGCTCTGATTTTTATTCTCCCTGGACATTTAGCTCTTTCTCTGGAAAAGAAAGAGTCCTGTCCATATAAGAAATTGACATCCAGAAGTTATATTATTCAAAATCAATGGTAAATTCATATTCCTATTATGTTAGTTAGTAATCAGATCATTAAAATCCTCAAAATTATTGCATCAGTTTCAGCAAGCACTGAAATGCTTCATGGTGGTTTCTAGAAGGAATGTAAAAGTATGCTGCATGGGAATGTAACTGCTTGAGGAATAAGGCACAGTGTTTCGACCCAAGCTTGGATTTGTTCTGAAGAGAAGGGTAAGTATTACAAAATTCTCTTAGGGGACTTTAATGACTTTGTCCCATCTATCTTCATGTGGTGATCACTACTAGTCACTAGGTCATTAGGTAGTCACTCCAATTAGTCGCTTCAATAAGATCCCACCACACATGGTTAGTGAAGTAAATAGAAGGGATCAACAAATGTGGGAGAAGTAAGTAAACCTCAAAAGCACTCAAAACCTCAAAAGGCTCATGTTAGTTATTTAAATGCCTTTGCTGTGTACTGGGGGTTTAGTGTCTCATGGGATTATTCTTATGAGAGATAAGATAGCATAGAAGGAAATATATGAGCAGCTGCTCTTGTAATATTCCAGAAATTCAGTTTCTTTTCTCCCAGTTCTGGGACTTAAGAAACATTATGGTTGAAATTTAAAAATAAAATAAAAGTTCAGAAGTATCCTCATTTCATCTAATTTGGCTTGGTAATCTCTCTCCATTAAATGGGTTATTGTTTTATTTTGTATTGGCTGGTGGCATTGGTATTAACCAATACTGTTAGTTCCATATTTGTTCGTTCTCGCTGATGGAGAGGTTCCCAAACTAAAAAACAGATGAAATTTTGATGTAGCTTAAATCTGTACAGCTCTCATTATGTTGTCTCAACAGATAAAAGCCAGAACTTTCGATTAAAAGAAGCCTCAAGATTGGGACAAACGTGGTCAGAATTTCAGACTTAGTTTTATTCATTGTTACTTTTTTTTATTTAATTTTTGATTTGCAACTTTAGAAAAGTGGTTTGTTGTTTCATGTGTATAAAAGCTGCTGTGTTACAATTGCTTAAGTACATATCATACCTTATTCAGTTGCATCCCCTAAGTAATTTATATTTACTCTGCAAAGTTTATACCATACAGATTGTTTATATTCAACTCTGCTAATGACGGAAAGTTTACCAATAAACAAAGGACTTACTCTCAGATAGTTTAAACCAGGAATTTTTAAACTAAACTCCAATTTATAATTCATTTACCTTTATACTGTAACAAGATGGCTAAACTCAGGCAAATAAAAATCATGTAATGTTTCTGTTTAATTTCCTTGTAGTAGAGATGAAAATTCTAGACTGACATGATACTGTATGACAGAAGAACTAACAATCTGGCTAAATAGAGCCTTTTCCTTCACTTTTGACTGTCTGAATCAACTCTTTGACGAGCTGAGTAACAAAGAACACAACTGAATGTAATCTGCACTATGCTAATCTTACATGAGCGAAATTTTGCTGGCTTTGATTAATTTACTTCTGATTTACACCAGTGCAAGATTACTGAGGAGCTGAGGATGTCAGTCCTTTTTGGTGTAAACAGGTTTAGCTTTGATGAGAGGGTCATAGTCATGTACCTGTAAACAAAGAGAGAAATAAAATTTTACTCTGTTTGCTTCTAATCTCAGAGTTACTGTTTACATTGTATATTTAAATAAGAACATTTGTGTGTAATTCTATAAATAATAAACAGACATTCCAGGTACTTTGCCAGGAGGAGTATACTTAGCAAAAGGAAGGAATGTTGAGGTCCACCTGTAAAATTATTTGTCGCTATAAGCAATAACAGGCATATGTTATACATCATATTTGGGCCCAGTCTCTGTGGCCCAGAACCAAAGTAAACACATTTTTCTGATGTAATTGTTTATTCTAGTTGAATTAGTGCAATACAGTCTTAACTGTGAGAAACATTTTATTTGGACCAGCTCTCAACCAGAGCTCAGAGAGGTTGCCTACCTGGCAAACCAGCAACAGTAGCTTGTTTTCACAAAGTCCTCCAAGTTTTATACTCAGAGGAGCATATAAAAACATTTTAAAGCATGGGTTGTGGTCCTCCTCCAACTGACACTTGAGTAAATCAGAAGTAACTGCAACCAAGTCAAATGCAGCCCTCCTGGTACATATGAGATGGGCTTTATGTTCCACTCCTTTGCTGTTTTCCACTCTGACATGCTTAGCACTCAGGGGAACATACTCACATACTGTTTGGGCACCCACACCACAGTTTTTCCTCCTCTCTTTATTTCCCTAGTGCAAGTGTTGGCCACCAGATGGATGTGCAGCAGTAGTAACAATAACCAGAGTCTTCCACCTGAAGTCTTTGTCAGAAATATCAGTGCACTAACTACTCCTTTGGAATGATATAACTACTTTCATCCTTAACTGTCCTCAATCACAAGCATAAAAAGGGAGTCACATGGGCCTTATATATGATACATTTTTGAAGAAAAAAGTATGAAGTTTCAATGGGAAGATTTTTTTTCAAAGTTTTAACAGTTCAGCATAAACTTCTAGATATGCTAAACTCAACAAAGCTCTCTGTTTTGACTTTGGGAGGCTCACTAAGTTTTAGGAGGATTACAACTCCACATGCTTCTGTAGATAACTATATTAAGTAATAAATAAGCCACAGGTAAGCAATAAGGTTGAGAAACATGGAAGTAAATACATAAAAATGCTGTCTGACTAAAACTGTTTTCAAAATTGGAATTTTTTTTTGAACACATTGTTGGGTATGAAAGGGATTGCACAATTCAATTTATTCCATATTTCTGTGGAGTTTAAATATGGAAGCTACAACTTTTTGTTCTTAAACCATATCTTCAAAAAAACAAAAAAACAAAAAGCAATCAAACAAAAAAAAAGATTTTAACCTTTTTAAGGGGAAGTTAAAAGGAAAAAAAAAATTCCCAAGACAAATTTTTTACCAGATTTCTGAAAAAGTTTCACTTTAATTCTAATAAGAATTATTCCTATTCACCCTTCCCCATTATAGAGTTCACATAGAGATCATTACTCACACTACTAAAGTAATCATGATAAGACTCAGATTATTTCTTACCAGCAATGGAAGGGATGAACTGAGAAAGAAGTAGAATCTGGGAAAGAAAAGATGATAAGGGAGCAGCTGAAAATCTATGCTCTGGCAATGTACTTTTGCTGTACTTCAGCAATGATCAAGTAACGTGCAAGAACAAGAGCAGTTATACGCAGCAGTTTTCAGCAGTAGGAAAAGTGTGAGTGCCTGAAGACTGAACTTAATATTTTATCACAGAATATTTAATTGAGTACTCTGTTGCACAGTGTGTGCACATGGAAAAGAACTGATGTAACATATCTCTATCCAGTATTCCCAACTGATCCTCAAAAAGTCATCCAATTATTTGAGAAACAATATTCTTTCTTTTTTTTTTTTCCCCCACATATACAAATAACTAACGTTGAAAGCTATCTTTCTTCTGTTTCCTATATTGTTACACAGGTGGTTCATTCATTGAAAACACCTTCTGCTGTTCCAGATAAATTATTGTACAAACAAACAATGGAAACCTCTGCCCTGGCAACTGAAAAGAAAGATCCCAGCCATTGCATTTGTAAGGTTTCTCCAGCTTTACTCACTCTTTTCAATCAAATCCTTCTGTGAATCAAAAAGAATTAGCCATAAGCCATTTTAAACAAAGGATGTACATCTGGAAAGAGATTACCTAAGCACAAAAGTACAACAGAAATCTGTGAGCCACTAAATGATAATCTCTCTGCATTCTTAAAGTCTTAAGCCAAAATGTTTTGCTTATATTGTAAGGTCTCTGTTTGGGCCTCTTCCATCTATACTCTTTCATGAAATGGACTCTTCGACATGCGAAGGCAAATCTGATTCTAGATGTTTAGCTGGATTCCGCAGTCTGTTAGTTCTCATACTCTGGCCATGCTGATCTTCTCTAGTGTAGATGCAGCACTATTTAGTATAAAATCAATCTCTGTGTTTGCAATTTCTCTTTTAAAAACATCTTTTATGTTTTGTTATTTTTTCACTCAGCCAGTAAAAGCTACTAATGCATGGAACATAAGATTTTCAGTACTACTTTTAACCTGATTTTCTTAGGGGATTAATGGCACAATCCAGTGTATTTAACTTCTGCTTAAAACTCAGGCACCTAAAAGTAGTATACACTTCTCCTCCTAGCTGAAAATCTCCCACAGATGCTTAGGAAATTTTACTATTTATGAAATGCCAGATATGTCTGCTGCTGGGAAATAATGCTTAACTCTTCCCAACACAGGGACCTGGAACAGTACAGCCTAAATTCTGCCTGAGTTCTCCTCAGAAACTGAAGCTAGTGTGCCCAGAACTAGAACTAAGTGAAGTTGATGGAGACAGGAAGGAGACTAAAATTTATAAAAAATTGCATTGAAAAATAAGGAAAAGTACAAACACATGAGGAAAAACCAAAATACTGAGTTCCTTGTTGGATCAGGCTAGGAAAGTAACACATGTTGGTTCTCCCTTGTGCTGAGGTTTCCTAGGCCTTTCTTCAGGGACAATTCAGGCAACTTAGGCAACTGCTTTAGGGTTGCCCAAACCTGGGACTAACAGCCTGTGTGCATAGCTGATCACCCCTTTGACGACTCTTGATTTTGATGACTGGTTTCAACCACATTTTATATATATCTTTCAGAGCTGCACTGTGAAAACAGACATCTGGTTAAAGGTAACAGCACTTATTATTGCTGGTGAAGGAAAAGATATGGCACAAACTCAACTTTCACTAGAAACCAGAGAAAAGCTTCTTTTGACCTATGCTCATAATTAGTCATTGGAGAATGCAGAATTCTCTCCTCTGAAGACTATCTGATATCAGATAATTTTCCCCCCTCACTTTGGAATATTCACAGCCTCTGTCCTCTGTGCAGATTGTCTAATAAAGCTCGAGTGAATTAATGCTGCAACATTTGTATCTTACATCTAAAACTCTCAGCCAACCATGAAACACAAATGTTTCAGAAAAAGGCTTCATTTTTTTTACTGTCACAAATTGACCTGTCTTAAGTACTTCAACCACACTTCGTATTAAAAAACAAAAAGGGAAAAAACATTTTTTCCCAGTAGAAAATACTTCACTGAAAAAATGGAATGAAATTTTAAAAAGTATATAACAGAAGAATGTGGAGAGATTGTCTTCTGGAGCTGCAATAAAAAGGAAGGTACAATATATTGATGGAACTGCACTACTCATACTGACATGCTCAGTGTTGGTAAAACTATTTTCCTAGCAAAATCTAGAATATTTCACTCTTTGCTATGCTGAATTTAGCAGCTGTAAACCAGATTTACTTGTGTGAAGGGGGTAATGCAGAATGCCCAACACAAACTATAGGTTGCAGTCATACAGAAATTTTAAAAGAGGTGGAAGGGCAGTGGTGGTTTTTCATGATCCTCAAACATCTCAAGGATTTTGTTCCATGAATACCACTCCTCAAACTCAACTCTTCCAGTTGTGAGAAGAACCCTAGGAGATGGCACGCCTTTGATTTTAAACAGAATAAAATAAAAACTAGCTTAGGAATAGTCAGAAAATCAGTGCTAAAATAGCTGAGAAACCTTTGGTTTAAATAAATACCAAGAATAAAAATATGTTTGCAAAAGTTATACATGTGTTATGATGGGGTCTTGCTAAATGGGCAAAGGAAGGAATCCAATTTTCTTTGCATTTTATTGAGAAGGGCAGCCAGAAGTACTCCCACATGTTCTAGAATACAGATAAAAGCCATGGCTGGAGTAGCACCAGTGCCACAGATTGGACTGGAAATCAGTTGTAGTCTTTGATTTTCCACAGGACAATGGTACAAATTTTAAAGGAGTACAAAATGAGCTTCACTCCATTTTAACTCGAGGTCTCAAAAGACCTTTGAAAAGAATTAGGAAATGTTCACAAGAGAGTGTGCAGTAGCACGTGTCATAAAGGGGAAAAAGCAAGTGGATCATTGCTTGTGCAATAAAATACCATTTTACCTCTTTGGGGACATTTTGCCATGTTTTTTTGAATGCCGTCAGCTCCTAAATTTGAGATAGGACTTCTAACAGAAGTGACTGAGTTTCCAGTGCAGTCTGTGGTAAGAATAGGTGCATTTGAGTGCCTCTAGAGAGAAGTGACTGTGTGACTTTTATACTCATTGGAGAAGTCAGACCTTAACCTGGGAACTCTAGTTTACTAGGCCCAGGACATTTAGAGAGGTTCAGGACTTATTTTAGGTAAACTGGACAAACTTACACATTCATCAGAAACCCAAACTTTGCAACTCTCTTCACGTATTTTGTCAATTTCTTGCCTTTGTATTACTCAATCACAGTCAGAGTACTGAAATGTTTGAAGACCTGACTAGATTCATTTACTCAATACATCAAATAATCCAATGACTGGTTTTGCTTCTAGTGTTTGTTTTTATAATGGAATCTCATGAATAAATATGATCACTGTTATGGCTTCTTGGATTAATTAAATGGGATTAGTTTTTTTTCCATAATATTTTCTGATCTTCTAGGAAGTAGCAAGACTTAATCTCCTGGATCCATCTCTCTTTGTGTATCTGAGAAATCTTATGCATCTTGTTCATTGAATGCACACAATGGTTGTTTTAAAATGCATTCACTCTACTGAACTTAAATTTTATTATGTGAATACCACGTGGATAAGTGCTTTTAAGAAACTGTTTCTCAGTGGTATTTCTGGTGATTGTTTTCCTTCCAGATTTATATTCCAAATATTGTTCTTTATTAATGGAGAGAGAACAATGCAAATATGTGAATATCCTACTCTTTCCGTAGTGCTCATTTTGGAGCTATATCAGAGGTACACTGAACAGCCTTGTTTCAAGCCATGACCTTATGAACTGATGATTTTATGAAATACAACTCTTACTGCTATTATAATATCATCCTTATTCCCTTCATGACCCAATCTTTCTGCAGATTCAGACCTTGCTTTATTTTCTTTAAGATGACATGGATGTACATGCCCACTCCCATCTCCCGTATGTTGTGGCATCTGTCAAGTGATCAGATAGGCAGTTACAGAGTACAAGCTGAAATCCGTGTCTGAATGCTTTAGCTTGGCAGTGGGTGCATGACATAGTCCCATGGTAACAATGTGTTTGGTTTTCTTCTCTGCTTCCTGACAGCTGACTCTAAATCCAGTTTCGACCTTTTATTTCTGCATTAGAAAGTGAACTGGACAGCCATTTGAAAGGTAAGGAAAGGAAAGGTAAGCTGCTATTAATTTATCAGGATCTTGTCTGTGAAATTAATTCTTTTTCCTTAGCTATTCCTTTTAGTTGTTTAGAGGTAAAACTCTGTTTTCCCACTGAAAAGGTTAGCAAGAAAAGGTATAAAAAAATCATAGCAGAGGCAGATCCAACATCCAGCCAGTTTCTTTCGTTTAGGTCCACTATAGGAAGAGAACTTATTGTATTTAAGTCTATATCCAATTCCATCATGTCGATGGAGAAAACCAGACTGGAAATCATAATCCAGGATGTCAGACAGAGAGGAGAGAGGTAGTGGGGATCACCAGGTGGCGCTGGAAGATGCTGCGTGCCGAGCCGTCAGACTGTGAGCACAGCTCAACTCCGGCTTGCCTCTTGTTGAAGGCTGTTGTTTGAAAAGCTGTCAGGAGAAACATCAGAGTTGCCTTTTTGCTGCAATTTCCCCTGTAGACCTCTTCTGAAAGGCACTGTTTCCTGGGCATTTGGGTTTGAGTGGAGGTTTTGGAGAACTATAGAATCATAGAAAGGGACCTTAAAGACCACGTAGTTCAAACCTCCTGCCATGGGCAGGAAACCTTCCACTAGACTAGACTGACCAGAATGCCATTCAATCTGGTATTGAACACTTCCAGAGTTGTGCATCCACAGCTTCTCTGGGCAACCTGCTCCAGTGTCTCACCACCCTCACAATAAAGAATGTTTTCCCAACACCCAATCTAAAACTATTTTCTGTTTGAAACCATTCTCCCATGTTTTATCACTACATGCCCTTGTAAACAGCTCCTCTCTAAACATCTTGTAGTCCCCCTTTGGGTACTGCAAGGCTGCAATAAGGGCACCCGAGGCAGCATGGCTTGATTGGGTGTTCAGATTCCTGCTGAAGGCCTGGGGCAGGAAACCTATAGCCCACCTTGGTCAGCAAAAGCACCCAATGGATCAGCAGAGAGCAGTAAACCTTGGGGTCTGAGCCTTGGCCCTGCCTGCTTGAACCTGCCTGTCTTGCTTGTCTGCTTACCTAACAATTAAATATAAAGGGTTGAAAATATTGGCTTTTGTGTGGCTGAATAAATTCAGTTCAGTTTTGCCACTAGACTGTTTTGTATAATGTGCTGTGCTTTAGTGCTTTTTAATTGGTGGTAAACTCAAACACCTGAAAATTATGTGGGAGACTTCTATTTCTGTGCATTAAAATATCTCAATTTCAGAATTATAAATAAATAAATAGACATACCCCCCCCCATAAAAAAAAACAAAAACCCAAACACCAACAGTAACTGAAAAAAACCCCAACCCAACAACAACAAAAAAACCCACAACAACAACAAAAACCCAAACCAAATAAATTTGAAACCAAACACAACACAACTGTACATACTATTTGGGGCTAAAGGGTGATAAAACTGTTTATTTCTTTGAAACTATTTCAGAAATACTGGATTTGAGATGTCTTTCTGTCTCATATATAAGTACTTAAGGATGTTTTTTCATGTTCAATATTCGATTAAAAATATTATTTTTATTTGTTGTTGTTTCAAAGCATAATTGGGGGGAAAGTTAAAGAGAAATTTGAAAGCATCCACTTTTTCTTCTGTTTGAGAAAATTGTATAGCTTTCATTTATTTTTAACCTTTCATAACAAATATTTGCTGTTTTGGCTAGCTGTATCAGTTAACTATAACAGAATCATGCCAAGACTTAACATATTTCTCTTCTTTCTTTCCCAAAGAGTTTGTGGGTTCTTTTCTGGTCACAGTTAGTTGGGGAATTTGATTTGTGGTTCAGTATTAGTGCACTGAGAAAAAGTGCCACCTATTGCATTATTGAAATCACTCCCTGCAGCCTCTGGGGATCTTTATATGTCTCTGATTCTTGTATGACCCAGCCTGATCCTGTTTAGCTTGTAAAATTTGATCAGATCATGGCTCAAAGAGCTGCGGTAAATGCACTGTCTGATTTTAACTCCTTGATGACCTCAGACATGTTCCTGTGTACAGATGTACACATGCCCATGTGGGGCTGCATCCGGTGAGGTGCAGAGCAACATGCCTCTGCTCCAGCAAGGCACTTAACCAGCCGCTCAGCACGGAGCCCCTGGGCCCAAGCCAAGGGGGAGGGGCTGCGACGTGACCTGCATTGTGAATTGCATTCAGATTTATGGCAAGAACTGGTCTGAAAATGAGGATGGGTAATCCAAATATGGTGTTTATTTTACACTGAGAGCGGGTATACAGAAAGGTTTGCTTAGTCTAATAGAGTCACTCCCAAAGGCCCCCGGGGGAAGCCCACCTCGATCCTCTCCCTGAGAGGATGTGTCTAGAGAGATTAAGCTTGTGATGATAAAGTGAAGCTTTATGAATACTCTCCAAAATGTCATGCAAATTGTGTTTTTCTAACCTGCTCCCATTCTTGAACTCTGGGTAATGCTTCTGAAAGGTTCTAAACCATTCCAACATTTTTAAAGGTGTTACGGTTTCACTTAATCCTCAGGTGGATGGTGTGGTGTCTGGAACCATGTATATTGATGGACCTTCCTTTCAATGCTGACATTAAAGAGAGCTTTATCCTTGCAAGGTTTAAATTGTACCTGCAGTTCACTGACTGAGGTGTGTCACTGACATATCTGTGTATCATATGATGTTGGTTCTTTTGGTGATAGCTCTGGCAAAGATGATACAGGTTTCCAAGTTGTTAAAGTAACTTTACACCTTTCAGCAGCTTTTATCTCAGCCAAATACAGTGACAGAGTTTGTGCTGAACGAGTGAGGAGTAGTATATTAACATGGAAAGTGAGTGTGCAGGAAATGTGTAATCTGGATGATAAAACAGATTAAAATGATGATACTTGATCCTAGGATATTTTGTAGTATAAATCCATGTATCTGATTTTGCACACTTTGTATTCTTGATTTTAAGTCTATTTTCTTCAAAGTGTTCTTAACTTTGTTCTGTGTGCAGAATTAAACTGGTGATTCATCCTTTCAGACACTGATACTCATAATCCTACGGTATGAAGAGTACAGAGGGAGAGAACAGTATCTTCATGGACAGGGTTGGAGATGATTTGTAACAACTGGCTCCCTAGTAATTTAGATGTGATACATGAGTGTTCTGTGGTAAGTGAAAGATTTAAAGTCAAGAGGATAAATTTAGGAGTTTGTAAGCACCTTGCAGTTTCCAAGACAGCTCTTCAATCTCTATCTGATCAGTTCCTTCAGTGTATATGTATTCTTTCCATAAAGTGATAACTCTGACAACTGGGCATTGCTTCAAATAAATAATAATTTCATTTGGCTAAACTTGTCCGTTACAGTAAGATTATCTGGTGGCCCTTGTCCTGTCTGATTTAGTCTCATTTTAGGAAGTTCAGCCTGTAGCTTCCTTTTGCCTGATCTCAAACCTGAGAAAAGGACAAAACAAGCAGGTAATCAAAGTATTGATTTTCTAATTCTGTGTGAACTATTAAACTACTGTCTTTTGTCTGCTGAAACAGGAAAAGTACATCTTACACAGCACAAGCAACAAAACAACCTAGCACTGACAACAAGCTGATTTTTTTTCTATATATTTTTTTCTCCATTGTATAATAATAGCATCTAAATTTCTGTCAGAGCAGTTTCTGTGCCATTTGGACTGCACAGCTGTGAAAGTTACTCTCTATTCAGAGGAAATGTTTGACTGAACATCATAGAAAAGGAATAGTTTCCTAGGGGAAAAGAGTCCGCCTGTATAAAGTTCATGTCCTCCAATACATCTGCTGATTCATGTGTGAAAAAAAAAAAGTTGTGAGTGAAGATCTTTGAAACACCTTTCATGCATGATCATTTCACATAGTGTTGTTGAAAATAGACGGAGGAGGATAAAGTACCATCTCCAGCTCATGTCTCATTGTCTTCTCAAGCACAGCATCAGTATAGACTAGGAGACTCCTGTTTTGATCCATAATCAAGGCCTGCGTTTTAATCCTCCAAATCCTAGAGAATTTTTTTTTTGGTTTGTTTAAAAAGAAGAAAATCCAAAAACACATGCTGAAGCTGTACAGACTCTGAGCCGGAATAACTCCTGAAGGATGCTAGGCCCAGTGGGAATTAAAAAGGCTGACCTGCTTCCCAGCTTCAAGCTTCCTCTCCCAGGCATGCAGCAAATGTGTTATTCACTCCCTGACCCTTTGCACAATGGGCTGACCTTCCTCTCACATAAGTCAGCCCAGCATGAGAGCAACATATGGAGCCTTTGGGGCCTTCCTCTGTCCAAAAAATTGTGTCATTTTCAGGCAGCATAGGACCCCCAGTTGTCCTGACCTTCTTCCTGTTGAAGTAAGTATCAAGACTCTCATTGACTTCTGTGGAAAAGGGACTGGGCCTTGAGCTTGCCTCTGGGAAAACAGAAAATAAATAAGGCAAGTCATATGGATCCCCCAGAGTCCATAATATAGTGATTACTCATGCAAGTGCAATATTTAGACTATTTAAAATGCATATTAGTTGGAACAAGCACAGCAATATTTTGTATTTTCCCTGCAAATAGAGCTTCTGTGAGTGCAAAGCAACTGGTGATGTTGCAGTGACACAGGGTAGTGAACAACAGTCCCTACAGTGGAACAGCAGTAGAGGGTATGGAAAGTCTGAGGCAAAGCAATTTGCAGCAAGTTCTTTACTTTGAGTAGGTCTTTCTATAATAGACTGTGATATTAAGCTTACACTCAGAGACTCTTAGAATTTCCATCGGATGATGAACACAATCATTTATTATATTTTTAGCTGTACCATCTTGGGTGAAAATTTGTATTTTTGTGGAAGGGAAAATACATGTTTTTTGTAGGTACAGGGTAAAATGGTTTGAGTTTTCTAACTTCTGCAGTACTTCTCTAAGGTACCTAAAATTATTTTTTAAAGCTTCAGTTCTCTCTGCTTTGCCTATGAATAAATACAGGTGCTGGTGACCACCCATCCCACTCTCCAATAAAAGACATGAGAGTCTGAACTCTTTTTTGTAAAACAAAACAAAACAAATCTGCAAAATGTGATATAAAATCCACAGAAACTTTAAATGAAGAAATATGTCATTCTAGAACCAGATACACTGTGATGGGTGGAGGCAGATATATACAACTGCAGAGCTAAAACTGTAGATGTGCTTCTCTGCATGGCATACACTGACAGAAGAGGTTTGTCCTTCTGCTTGTAAATCCATACCTCTCTAGCCCTTTGTGTTAGTTATGTGTGAAGTCTAATAATGGATCTGTCAGATTAACAATCTAAATACCTTCCTCTTACTAGAAACTGTATTGGAGACTGTGCAAAACTGTTAGACCAAAGAAGCATCTAAGGCAAAAAAAAAAAAAATAAAAATCTCCTTTGTTTTGATAATTCCAAAATTCTGTTCATGCAAAGGTTACTGGGCAGAACTGAACTTAAAGCAAAACAGATTCATCCCCATGTTTATATACCACTGTACGTGCTCTCTACAAATCAGGCTGTGTAATGATGGGACCGACCTCTGAGTGTGGGAGCCAAATAGGTATAACAGGTCACCGCCTTTCTGCAAAAGAAACCTTCTCCTGGCAACAGACAAGCCAGGCAGTGTGCATTTTAATTAAAATCACATCCTGGGCATTTAAGTTTTCAAAAATTATTAGCATGACAGAGGTTACCTTTTCTTGTGACTACTATTATTACTGTCAGACTGCCTGCTTCAAGTGGGGGGCTGAAGGTTACATATGGGATGGGGGAATGTAAAGTTAGCTGGAAGGGGTTAGTACATGGGGCCATAGCCTTGGAATGCTCTTTGTTGGCCAGCTCTCTTGCTGTCTTGTCTACAGCTGTGCAAAAGACCCCTCAGGACATCATGTATAGCCCTCAGCAGTGACTGCAGTGCTATAAACTGCAGGTGACTCTGGTCAAATCCAATTTCTCTTCCTGAACTGAGCACATGCTATCACTGCTGCATATTCCTTGCCAAGGTAAACAGGGGTAACAACCTTACAGATTAGTGTAGAGAATTTCATTCAAATTTATGCTTGGTATTGTACTGTTTCTTTAAAAAATGCTGAACTGTTTGAATTCCTGCACTTGTAATTGAGGCACATGGACCACGATGAAATAAGATGACATTTGGGTGTTTATAAATAGTCTTACAGATGAAAAGATGAGTGGTTTAGCTTAGTCAAGGACACACTTTCAGGTAGGAAACTTAGGACTCATGAAGAGTCTTTCTAGGAATGTCTTAATTTTTTTTTTTTTAGTATTACTACCAACTTTGCTATGATTCATCAATGTGCATTTTACAAATAAAGCTGTGACACAAAGTGATGAAATGACCTACCCAAGGCTGTGGTGCAGTCAGTTGTTGACTCATATTCCTAAATCACTGTTCCATCCTATTGTACTCTTCTTTGGCACCCAGCTAACACTTGTACCTTGAAAAGTCTTCCCTTCTTAAAACAGGTTTTGTTTCAGCTCTGAGGAGCACAACCACTTCAAAAAGACACAAGTAGCACACATATCTGGGGAAAAGTTTAAAAAAAAAAAAAAAAAAAAAAAAAAAAAAAAAAAAAAAAAAAAACACAACCAAAAAAAAACACCCAGAAAAAACCCAAATTATTTCATAGTTTAAAATTCCACTTTGAAGAGCATTTTGGTGACTATCAGATAAATCCCTAAGAACAGTGTTGGAATGACACTATATGTGCTTGAAACAGTTCTCCCTTTAATGGATCTTTTGAAACTTGCCTAAGTTGCCATAAGAAGTCCATTTTTATCATGCTGTACTGTAAATATTTTAGTACTGAAATTGGCTTTTAATAAAATTAACTACAAGTTCAAAATGTTTAATGGACTCCATGGCAGTAAAATTAAGAAGAATGTCATTTTGTCTCTTTAATGTGCCCTGAAACATTCTTGCATTGAATTAGAACACTGATTGTTATTTTTCAGCTCAGGACTTGGCAGGTGTGTAATGCGACTCCTGATAGCAGGACAGCAGATTACATTCTCCTATAAAACCATTTCTAAGGGACTTGGCACAAACACTGTTATTGCATGTCTGCAGGTGTTTAGTAATTGGATTAATGCAGAGCAGAAGGAATGTCTGACGCCCCAGCACTGAGAAACGCTGAGGAAAGACACATTCATTTCTGAGAGTAACCTGGAATGCATGATGACAGCCTGTTCACACACATGGAGCCAGATCTAAGCCTGCAAGTTTAAAATTAACTGCTGTGAGCAATCACCTTCCAGAGGAAAGTTTATCCAAACCTAAATACAATAACAGGAGCTCTGTAAGTAAGGAGGTAGGGAGCTTTGGGCTATGTTTTGATCCTATTCCAAAAGCAACTTGCATAACCTTAGCAAAAGTCCTTATATCATGCATATCACGAATCCTTAAAATCCTATGTGTCTAATAAAAATGTCCTTGATAAACATATAGACCCTCAAAATTCCGTAAAGGTATAGAGAATATAATATAACCTCAGATCAAGGGCTTTCAGGAAGAAATTATGTCCTTTTAAATATCATGATCATGGATTAGAAAGGGTTTTGTAATGGCCAGATACTAAAAACATAAATATTCCTATACTGATGAAAATATTAAACTAAATCAATTTGAACTAGCAAAAAATACATTTCTAAAAAGGTCTCAGCTTAAGTCCTGACAGTACTCAGAGAAACACTTGCATGAAACATTTAGTTTCACTAAGTTTCAATGTGCAACTGACAGGTTGTCCTCAAAAAAATCACTTGAGCATAGGTATTGTTTTTGAAAGCATCTTTTGCACATATGGTTTATAGATTGATTTTAACAGTAGAGGGATTTAGGGACAAAAACAATTATTTGTTTTATATTATGCTGGGAAAACAGGATCCCTGAGAAAAAGCTCTCTGCTGTTAAGGCTCCTGAGAGGACAGAAGTGATGTAGATCCAGTGAGGGCACTTTAGAAAGTATTGTTTTTTGGTTTTTTTTTAATCTGTCAGGGTATTATTGTCCAGATTTCCACTGTGAAGAAATAAAGGTACTGAGGCGACTGACCAGTGTGCTCTTTGGTGGTCTGGTTCCTCTGGAAGCAGTACTAGCTATCTGCAGGTAGGAGTGACCAATGCCCCGTAACAGACTTTTGGAAAAGTCACCATGTTTGAAGAAAGTTAATGACTTACAATTTTGGGGTTTTCCACAGTACTTCTTCTAGACTATGGAGATTTAAGTCCTTTTGGGTTTTGACTCATCTCCCTAACCTTCTAGCTAAGATGAGGAGTGGGTAAAACTCCACGTCACTTTCTTATGTTGGTCAGCCAGAAGTACAATTTACTGAAATAAGTAGAAGTTAAGTTTACAGTTCTTTATATTCTGCCTATGAATCCACTAGCAAATAAGAATCGTAAGGCAGGGGAATACATTCTTAGGACTAAAATAGATATAGAACAATTCCATTGTACCACATTGTCTATAGAAAAGATTTCCTAGGGAATTTAATCAAAATACCCCTACGTTTTGGGAATAAGACTTGTAGATTTTACCAGAATCTTAATTGCTTTTTCCTATGTAATGACTGGCATGGCGTTTAATGGCCATGAAGCAAATGGCATCCCTGTGGAAGTTGTTGAGAGCTGTGCACTGACTTCCAGATGCAAGTCACAAGTCACCCCCACTGCAGTTAAAGTTGTCAAACAACTTCCGTTATAGCTTTGTCTTTTACATGCACACAGCTTTCCCTGGGCTTGATCTCTATCAAAAGGCTTATTGCTGAGGACATGGGCAAGATGGAATTGACTGCATGTATAACAGGGTTCATATTGCACAGATAAGCACACATGCACAATCTACTGCTTTGAAAGTATTTTAGGATGAAAGGTTCAGCTTCTGTGAAGCTCAAGGAATGAAGTATCACCATTTCCTTCACAGAGTTGTCTCTGCCTCGGTTTAGATCCTTTTCATTCATTGCACGAGGCAGCCTCCAGTGTGGAGGGTCCATTTCATGTGGTGTGGGGAAGCCTTCATTTGAATTTTTCCAGATTTCAGATGCTTGACTTTGGAGATTTAAAACTCTATGCCCACCAGCTTTTATGAATGTAATTGCCTCTTTTTTTTTTTTTTTTTCCCAGAACGAGAAAATTAAAAGAAGTCTGTGGTGAATCCATAAGATTGAGCATTGCATTCCTGTGGCACAGAACTGCTGTGCTGCATGATGATGCTGACCATACAGGCTGACAGCAAGCTGTTCTAACAGGGAAATGAATATTGCTTGGAAGACTCAGAGAATAATAAAAGCAACCAGTTCTGCATCTAACCATCTCATCCCCCAGGAAGATGGTGGTGTTTCCATCTAACCTTTTCCAGCTTTACTACTCAAAATTGGATTAGCCTCTGAAAAACAACTTTGAACATTTCTGACAAAGTTGAAGCCCAGAGTTCCCTGCAGGTGAAGGAATGACTATATACTGAAAGAGCATTCCAACAGTGGTAACTAAAAGAAAATAAAGGGACCAATTTGCAGATGTTTGTCCTGTTTGTACACTCACTATGAATCCACTCAGCCTATTGTTGAACACAGGAAAATAAATCTGAACCTTTGGTTGGACTCAATACGTGCTGCTATGTTCTTAGGTAAGTGTGAAAGTTAGACAGTTCAGATAAAACCGATTGCCTCCAGTCCCTTTATTATGATGGGAAACAGACAAAATGATTTATGTCACACCTCCCCTAAGAATTGTCTTCTAGAGGTACCCTACTTTTTTCTCCACTTACTAAAAGGGGACTATGCACAAGTCTTAAGCCTGCTTAAGACTAGAATCATACTTTCAGATTATTGCATTAACTTGTCTGAATCTCATTCCAGCCTGCAATATCAGTAAGGGTTCATTATGCTCTTTTTCAGTGAAACACTGCTTTGTTCTCCAAACAAAATTACAGTATTCCATAAAAACTTGATATTACTGAAACAACTGCTGACAAAGTTATGTTAGGCAAGGTTCACATCTTTTCACATAACTAGGTAAGGAAATTCTTCAGCCTCATGAGCAGCTCTTGATATTTTTACTCTCTGTGAATAGAGGCGTTGTCTGTCTGCAGTTTCACTGATTTCAGGGACCATCCTCTGGGAGGACTGTGTAGCATCTACTCTGTTTGTGTGTTTACTGATGGGAATTACAGACAGTATTACTCAGGAAAAGCAGCATTCACCACCTTTACCAAAGGAGTTTGTTAGTTCACCTTTCACATTAATATTGGTATTGAAATAGAAAGACTTCACTGGAGGATCCTAGAAACTCAGCAGACAGTTTTAACTATTGTCCGATTCTATATCTTAGATTTTCTCACATTGTACTCAGAGAGGATGTAAGTTATGAAGTTTTAAAAAACAATTTTTTCCTCAAGTGGAATAAGAAAAGCACACCTCATTCCTAGGATAGATGTCATGTTTATTGTTTAACTCTGTACATGCGTTTTAGGTAGAATTATGTGTGAAAAGATTGTCTTCTTGAATTACTGAGTATTGTGCCGTGTATTTTTAAA
This sequence comes from Scytalopus superciliaris, assembly GCA_013400415.1. Taxonomy (NCBI): domain Eukaryota; kingdom Metazoa; phylum Chordata; class Aves; order Passeriformes; family Rhinocryptidae; genus Scytalopus; species Scytalopus superciliaris. The sequence continues at coordinate 54,842 of VXBX01000715.1, read as the reverse complement.
GAATCATTAACTGTGCTATGTAATATATATTTTTGGAGTTTTTTAAAGAGTTTGAAATTCCTATCATGTCATAGTTTGTTTTAGTTTCTTACTTTTCTTTTTACATTTTAAAAAATGCAGTAGATCAAGAGATGTGTGAACTAGAGGTGGAGATGTGTTCAGGCCTGTAACCTTACAGGTTCAGGAAGGCTTCAAAGTTGAAACTGGTAGGATCTGGTTACATTTCATCACAAAAGATAAATTTGTGCCTCTAAGGCACAACCTTTGTTCAGTCTCTGTTTCTTCCTATTGGCTGAGATATACCTGTGTTATTCATCTGCCATGTAGTCACACTGAAGAAAATTTTCTTTCTTTTGTATTTCATTTGTTTTACTGGCTACTTATATCTTTGAGAAAGATGGAAACTATCCAAATCAGTGGTGTGCCTATCTACAGAAGGCAAATCAAACTTTAAAAAAAGGTAATCCACTGTGCTAATGCAAAGGATGGCAAGTGCTGGGGCTGCTGTAAAAACTGAAAAGTAGAACAGCTGTTATTCACATAGCAACTGAATTGAGAAAACACTAGGTTGTTATTAACACCATATTGTTTTAGCCATAATGCAGAACTCTGAGGCTACGTTTATATCAGTAAATAAAATGGACCGGGGCTCTGCTATGGCTCTGTAACCTATTGACATGAGTGAACTTGTGATCAGCCAGCTGAATTCTTTTACTTTCCAAAACCATGTGATTGTGTCTGAACAGACTGTTGAGTTTTGAGTCAGCTAAGAGCTGAAAACTGTGTCCAGACATTATATGGAAGAGTATTACTTTGGATCAAAACAGTGCCAAGAGGTGTGCTTGTAATTTAATGTCATGATCTTGCTCTGTTTAGTATGCTAATATAGAAGTAGATGCTGTACAGAGCCAGAAATCATCACAGTGGCAGTCAGACATTGATATAAGCAGCATTATTGAGAGGAGGCATATATAATCTTGGGTTCTGCAAATATATAAATAATTTTCCTTCTGCATTGTAGAACGGAATAAAAAGAAAACAAGTTTCTTCTAAAATTTGGGAACAGACATATGCTCTTGCTGCTACTCTTATCAGTCTGGAAGGAGTATATACTTAATGTCATTTAAAAGCATTCCTTTTATCAAAGGAAGGCAGTATGTGAACAATACAGTACAAATTTGTCATGAAAATCCAGCTTCACAAATCCAAAACAATATGAAGCATTCTCTCCATCCCAAATTATGAGGGTTTCAAATGTCAGTGCCTGAATTAATAGTTCTGTTTTCCACCCAAGCATATTTCTTGGACAACTCCTGGAAACCTGATGCCTGAACACTGCTCTTTATGGCAGCTCTTTTGAGTCTCTGTACCAGCCTGCACCTTAGGGCACACTGAAATACATGGCTGTTCATGGCTGGAGCCATGAAGCTATGTCTATGCATCTCATAAGAATTCATTATAGAGTGCACTTGGTGTGTTCAGTGCAGGCCAGCTGGTGAAGGAACTAAGGGTCAGGTTTGTATTTCACCTGAGTGGGCAACCTTTGGATCCCATCCTCACTGTACAATGAGGGCAGATCCCTCAACTGGATAAAGCTTTTCTGGGGACAATAATTGTGGGAAGATACCAGAGAAGTTTCTAGTGCCTCAGTTTGTTGTGAAATCATGAGTGCCTTAGGTGGCTTCAGGACCAAGTGACTCCAGATTTTGACTGTGAATGAATGCAGTCCTAAGAATGACTCAAAAATGTGGATGCAACTTTCTTTTATTGTTTGCTAAGCTCACTTAACCACAGAGATGTTAGTGATGATTACATGAATCCATGTCTTTTACAACAAAGACATCCTCTTTAGACACCATTTCAGAAAACAATTCTTGACTTCAAGATGAAAAAAGTATTGGGGTACTGGACTTTTGAAGGATAAAAGAAAAAAAAAAGATACTGTGCTTTTGAAGTTTCTTTAGCAAAAGAGAGAATAATGCTACTGAAATTAATGTATCCATTTCTCCACTGCTTGGAGAGATCTTATTGGTAGCTGATAATGCTTATCCAAGGTGACACTGAAACTTCCTTACATTCTTAGATGTGTGGTGTTCTATTCTAACCAAAGGCAATCTGATGTGAAAAGTACAGCTATAATGGCAAGCAGGGCTTAAGGAAATGCAGGGCACAGCTGGTGTTGGAAAAATGACTCCCAGATTTCTGCATAACACTGACTGCAGCCCAAGATGAAGCCACTAGAAAACCTCAGCACAAGAAAGATACATGAGACTGTATAGCCAATCATAACAGGAAAGTTTAACACTAGATCAACACAAGTATAATTAGCTGTTTCAAGTGGAGACATTATTCTTCATTTCCTGCCCTCAGCTTGTTGATCTGAACTGTTAAACAATAGCTGTGTTTCATGCAAGATGGGTTGGGTTTCAGAGGCTGGTGAAATGGCTCCCCTGTGGGACCAGATCCAAGGGTGGATGGATTCACTGGGAGTGTCTCTGGGCTGCTTCAGATGGACCCAGATAGCCTGGCAAACACAGAAATGAAAGATAGCTTGTTTGGCAACCAAAAAGCCATTAGGATTAATTCATCAATATTTTCATCCATCTGATTTCAGTCCTTTTGTCCATAGGCCTTACCTTGACTGTGCTAAAAGAAGACATGCCTTTCATTTTTTTTTCTGCTGAGCTTCAAATCTTCAATACAATGAAAGAATTCCCCTTTCTTTTCTGTACTAGTTTGTGCACAACTCTTTTTTCTCCCCGCTTTGCCAGTATCCTTCATCCACATCCTACCTTTCAGTCATACTTTTACAATCATACCTTTTTTTTCCAGCATTTTCTTTGCTGCCAGTTATTAACTTTGAGATGCACTAGGCTTTCTTTCCATTGATCCAGATTTCCTCAAGTCCTAGTAGGACCTGCCCTTGCCAAAGATCACTAGCCTGTGGAGGCAGGCTGGACACCATCTGAGTTAAATTCCTGAGTTACAGGTAATAAGAAGCAGCTAGATCCAGGGAAAACCCTCTTATCCTGCAAGTTTTGCAACATCTGAACTCAGTATTAGATAGTGAGTCAAATGTTAATGTGGTCTTCCACCAAATTCATACCCATCCTGAAAAATTAGCAATGTCTGGCATCATCCTGTGGGATAAGAAAAGTTTTTAGAAGTGTGTAGCTGAAAAGTTTATTTAAGTATATCAATCATTAAATCTTTTCTATCATATATTTGCAGGTAATAGTTATGTGCATGTGTGCCTTATCATTTTTGCTTGACATAATAAACATTTGAAGATTTTCTGAAACCTTCTGCCATTTTAAAATGACAGACTACAAAAAATAGAGGTTCTACAGTGCTCCAAACACTTAGAATTTCTGCACACACGCATGTTATTGCTGAGACCTATTCTGACTCTCTGCAGATGTAAACAAGATGACATGCTAAAGGGATTATATGTAATTGGAAGATGTGAAGTGGAAAATTACTTCTTTCACTGTCACTCTATGCCTTTATTTGTTCTTGAATCTCTTATTAAAAAAATCCAGCACCACACACAAAGAAACAAACATGTACACTGTACATCAGAATCTGGAAAACTCCCAAGCCACATTCTGACAATTGGCAAAACTATCAGATAAGATTCAACAGAAAAACTACAATGTGACGATGAGCTGATTTTGGAGACAAGACACAAGACATGTACTTCTGGTAGGGTTCTTAGATAAAAAAATGCAAATCCTGCTTCAGGTATAAGTTTCCTATGTTACCTTAAATAATTAATTCATGATTTCTGCTCCTTTGTTTCCCTAATCTGCAATATAAAGAAAACCTAGCACTTTTTTTTTCCCCCTCCATAATTTATCTGGTTTCACTGTAATACAATAAAATGTTTGCAAATAACTCTGCAAATTAACAGAATGGACCTTATACCTAACAAATATCTGTTGGCTCATAACTAATGCATTTAGAGAGTATCTAAACAGCAAAGAAGCATTTTTCTACAAAGTGGTTTTGTTGTTTGTTATCTAAAGCAATGACTCATTCCATTCATGTAACAAATATCTTTTCTTGTCCTCATTTAAAAAGTACAAGAGTAGCAAAAGGAAAGGTTGCATGGGTGGTGTGTGATGGGATAGATAGAACAGAAAGAATAGAGAGAAGCTGTGGAAGACACATAAATGGCTTCAGAGGGTGCATAAAGACTTTCTCTGCAATGTCTGATCTTTAAATAACATTAAATTGCCTGCATTAGGTCTTCTTCAGCTGTATCACTCTATACAACAGATGTTGATCCCGTGAATCTTTCAAGCAAGAACATTCCGTGATTCATAGAAAATTTATGATTAAAAGATGGTATAAAGATGAGAAACCACCCGCCATTATGAGCCACAATGAACATGTGTGCAAAGTTATTGCAAAAGACACTGTGCATTCTGCTCCCAGAAAAGGGAAAAAATGTTCCCTTTGGTTGAATAAATTGTATAAATTAAGTAAAGATGGTCCTTTCCTACTGTTTGAGTCTTTCATATCAGTTTACAAGCAGTAAAATCAGAGGACTTCAGCAATAAGTACAACATTACTTCTACTCATCTATCAATTTCAAGAAATTGGAGTATATAATTTGTTGCATAATCCTTTGAATTCCTATCTGAACATCAAAAAATAAATGTAGTATCACTTCATGTACCTGTCTGTGACTTTTCAGACTGTAAACAACTCCTAGTTCATAGCTTGAGTTGACTGTCTGAAGCCACGAGACAGACATTTGTATTAATAAGGGATTTGTTTAGAAATGCTCTTCCTAACAAATTCTGCAATTCTTCCCCCTCCTGAGGGCATATAGAAAAAGCAATGGAGACAGTAGAAGTGTCATGGTGTTGTTTGCAAAAATGCAAAAATCTGAATGTTGATTTCATAGAACAAGAAAACCTAGAAAGGTATACTGTGAGTTAGGAAAATAGGGTTGAACTATAAATTGCAGATGTGCTGCCCACCTTCCTGGTGTATTTCTGAGCTGGGAGTGGTGCAGGTCCTTGCAGGCAGCAAGTGCCAGAGAACACTATGGAACAGAGATGAGGCTCCAGTGCTGTTCTCCTGCCTGCACTACGACAGTCACTGGGAAGAATAGATAAATGGCGCTGTGGGCACCATGTCTGCTTCTCGCCATGCTACGGAGTGGGCCCATCTCTTCCAAACTTTCTAAAGGCTTATCTGGATTGGCACAGTGATGACCTGAAAGCATGGGGAGGGTGGTAGAATCACAGCCTTTAGCTTTGGAGTTCACTAGCAGCTGATTTTGCTTAAGGCAGATGACACTGTGCTGCATCTTACACCTTGCTTTTCCTTAATGAGAGCAGATTCTGGCATGGGAAAAAGACCAAGGAGGAGAATCTGCACAGGATCCCACAACATGCAGAAAACAATAGTGAGGGCTGGCAGACAGGAGAGGGAGGGAAAAGTTATATAAGTTTCACTGAAACTCTGTGGCTCCTGATTAATTTGTTTTCTGAAATAAATGGAAGTGATTTACTACATCTGAAATTAACCATTTACAGAGTATGTATCTAGTGTGAACTGGTCACCTTTTCAGTCAATGCTGAAAGGTAGGCACATTCAAACTGAGAACAGCAAACTGTTGACAGTAAGAGAGCAACATCCATTTTTTGTGTGCTGTAATAATAAACAAGACTGAAAACCAGAGGAATTTCAACCCCCCTTTGCAATAAACCTGCTATATCCATCTTGGACTCCATATGTTTCATATTCTTTTAAAGGATGTCCTGGACTTGACGGAACAAGGTACTTCATACTATGCCTGGCTTGTAGTCTGTTTGGTATGATATTTTGTTTTATGACAATTAATGTTATACCTTTGAATCAAAAGAGGATAACCATAGTAGAGCTCTTGCCTGGAACAGAGATTAGGAATACTAAAATGTAAGACTTTGGCAGGGTCCTACAGCAAAGGAAGAAGACTATCTTGGAGACAAGAAATTATCATGATGTCCTCTTCTGTTCTGCTGCTAAGTTTCCCAAGTGAGACACTGGTCAAGGACATTCTTATTTTGTTTAATGATATCTTGTAAAATTTCTGTATGTTTTTTGGATACAGCTGAAATGTGAAAAACATAATTGTTGATCAGTTAAGAGAATGGATCTTTTGGTTTTTCATAACTGGATACTCTATAAGGATTTTCTGAGGTATCCCTGTCAGGCATTTTTGAGATAATGCAGAATTTGCTTGATCATGTTCCAACATGGTTGTTAAAAGAATGCCTGCCTTTTCTTGGTCATGCTATCCTGAGAGCTGTGAATTGCTCTCTTCAATCTGGGATGGTTCCAAAATAATTTGAACTGGGCTACAATCATTCTTTTGTTAGAGAAGATGTCTTATCCATGGATGTTTTGTTTAATAGCCAACCAGTTCATAATTTACACATCTTGGTTAACAAGGAAAGTAGTTTAAAGTTCAGTGTAGATTTTATTATCTACGTTATAGTACACATCTGGCAGAGCTGCACTTTATGATTGTCCTTTGGTTGTTAATAGTGTAACTTTTTTTTGCATCAAGCTCTGTTCTTCTTTTTGGCAGCAATTTGACAAATAACTGATTAGTGCTATGCACAAATCTTTTGTAATAGCTATCACTGTGCTTGCCCTTCTATACAAAGCAAGGTAAGAGTAGTGTCTTCTTAAGGGAAGGTTAGTAGTAATTACAAATGCAAAATGAAGTCATAGCAATCAAGTTCCAATAAATTATCAATGTGACTAACTGGAAATACATACATAAAATACAGGTGAAATTTTGCAACACAAACCCCTAAGATATCTAATAAGCCTGATGCATTTTGCATAACAATCAATGACACAGATTCACAAACATTTCCCAGGTTTTCCTAGGAATGGTTTCCTGGGTGCATAGAGTGAAAAGGGCACTTTCAGTAGAACAGGCACTTCACCAGTAGATGAGTGAAGTCCATTTTTATAATTTTTTCATGAAGAGAAAAAGTTCCCTAACAGAGAGTTGACTTTTGCTTTTAGGTGTTAGAGTTCAGTGAGATTAGTCTTGAAGACCTCTCTGGAAATGAACTCTAAGTGAAGTAATTGAGGGCTCTTTAGACTTATGAAGGCCAAACTGTTGAACAGCAGGGTCACAGTCAGGGTTTTATTTACCATCTTTCCTTGATAAGATGAAGTGGTCTGTAAGGCTTTTATAGTTTATTAGAGAATGGCACAGGATTGCTACCTTCCACAGTTTGGTGGGGTTTTTTTTGTTGTTTTTGTTTGTTTGTCTGTTTGTTTGTTTTGTTTGAGTTTTTTATGGTTATGTGGTGATCTTTGGTAGCTTCTCTCTTCCCTCATTGAGCTGTATAATATGAGAATATGCCAGAATTCACTTCAAAAAAGTTTTTCTAGCCCTTAGGGCAGCATAAAAGAAGCTATAAAATAGAAACTATATATAAGTAGTAAAGTTGTGATATTTAATGTTTCTAGAGAGTTGTGAGGCCCAAATTATTAGAACCCAATCACAGTTTGAATCATCTGAAAAATACTCCCACTATTAAGATAAACACACAGTTTTGTAATGCAATCTCTCTTCTACCATTAAATTTTAATTACTAAACTATTTGTCAAGACAAATTTTAGCAAAGTTAGACAAAAAAAATCTTAATTTTGTAGAGGACTCCAAGAAATTATCTTCCCAGTATTCTTTGTACCAACAGTGAGGAGAGTTTCACTGAACATATAAAGCTTTGTGTGAACTTGCTGTTAGAGATTGTGAACTGCCTTCCAGCTCTTTCTCTATGAGTTGGAAATGAAAAATAAAACCATATGAAAGATTAAAAAAGCATGTTGATGTCTTATTTTTTTCAGATATCACAATAGTCTTTCTAGTGATGAGAGAATAAGAACCGACAGAATTTCACAAAATCATAAAAATGTTTTCAAATACTATAAATCAATTTTTAAAATTGTAAAAGCTATTTATGCTAACTCACTCTCTTAAAGAAAATTAGTTTGGCAAGTATAAGGAAAAAGAAAAAAAGAAAATAAATACCAGCATGAACAAAAAACACTTCTCTAAAAAAGGTGGATTCTCCTAATGCAGATTATTTGCTTTTGTAAGCTTGAATAGAACCCTGATATGGTGAAATTGTGAACATCTGGAATACTGAAAATCAGTAGGAAATTATTTTAACACAGAGTATGGGATTCATTTGCCTAAATTTAGACATCTACAAAGTAGACATCTAAGTCTGAACTCGTTTTCCAGGCCCTAGGTAATCAGTAAAGAGAAACAGGCTCTTGCAGAGAACAGTTCATCTGCATTCTAAAACACGTAGGAAATAGTCCAGATGAATTACTCCCAGAAAATGTTTATTTTTGTCCGTTGAACACAAAGACAGACATGATTGACTACCTTGGATATAAACATCTGTAATATAGTCTACAGTCAGGCAAGACACCTTCATTATTTTTAGAACTATAATAACATGTACACAGTCTACTCCAAACTTGGGTACAGAAATCAGCTATGTGGTTGAATTTTCTTAGGTTTAGCTTGATTACCTCAAAATCTGTGCAGGCATATGCACACATACATGTAGCTGCATCTGTTCATATGCAGGATTTATAGTCTCTATCAGGACATATCAGAAACACTCATCTTGATAACTTTCCCCAGCAATAATCCATACAAAAACCACTCACAATACTCAGACAAGATTTTCAAATTAATACTATGGAGTTGAGCAAAAACATTAACAGCACTGGGGTAGAAAGTTCCTTTACTTATTTTGTAAGCCTCAGCTCTCAACTCATACATGTGTTTGCAAATTAAAGCGAGAGGAGTTCTGCATCAGAAGGTTATTAAGAGTGACTTTACTACAGGCATTGTCTTACAATACATAATACACAAGGTATAGAATTATTGAACCAACTTAATCCTTGGATCCTAAAATCATAAGAACCATTCTATGAGAAACAGAGCTAAGGGGTGGCTTAGCTGTTAGGCAGTGCTTAACAAAAGGTGAAGTACTCACAGTCCTAAAGCCCGTATGAAAATCTTTAACAAGCATGTAAATGCTTAATTTCCACTTTGTTTGCATGAAGGCATGAAGACTGTTATGAAGTGGTGAAAATGTTGATAGGTGTTGCAATGGTCACATCACAAAGACAAAGCTTGGATTGTGTCATGGTACAGAGAGAAAATAATTCTAACAGTCATTTCTACCAAATAATATCAATTTACAAACCTGTATATAAAATGTTAAATCATTTCCCATAACAGGACTTGATGTTATGCTTACCATCTCCTCCAGTTGCTTCTCCTAACATGCCAATCTTTTGTGACACTGTTCCCTCAAACTTCAGCCAATAACCTAATCTTTCTGTTGCACTTAATACGACAAATGTCAATTGGATATCAAATTGCCTTCTCTCCTCCTTCATGGCTTGATGACCCTCAGGGCAGGATTCACTTTAAGGTGCAGTTAGATATCAAGAAGTATAGATCACAGAAGCAGGGATCTCAGATACAAACATGCAAGTATCTAAGATCCTGTTAGAGCCAATGGAGAGCTAAAGCTCAACTTGTTCCCCTAAACCTAGGCCTATAGAGGAATTTAAAATGCCCTAAAAGATCTTCAGACAGCTGGACAGGGCTGGAAGTTGTGACACAATCCCGTTGGGAAATGGAACTCACTTGGTTCCAGCACTGGGCGCTCAGCAGGACACTAAAGAAAATCCATGGGCACTACATGTCTCTTTATAGGAAACTGAACTTGACCTTTGGGATCTGGGATGTCATTCACAAATCTCACACACAGGATACCTGCATTTGCTGCCATTCACATGGTTCATCTGGAGGGATTGCTGAAGGAATTTGGCATGGAACCGGTGCTGAAATCAATTAGACAGAAGCTCTGGTTATGGCCCAAAGGTGCAAGGTTTAAGAAAATGATTTACCCTAGCCATGCTACACTGTGGATGAAGCCAACTGTGCATGAAATAGCTTCCAAGATCAAAACTAACATGACTTGAATATTCATTACAGATTTTTAAAAAAACTGCTTCAGCAATATAAACTTGGTTGTAAAATATAGAATTTAAATCAGCATTCAGCCCTTGCAGTGTTTCATGCATATGATCCACTTACAAACTTTCATTAAGGAAGCTGGGTTAAAGTTGTGAGGCATAGTTTTTATAAGCTTTGTCTCCTTCAAATCTTATAAAAATAAATTTAAGTAGCTTACATACCCCTAAATAAGCTGTAACAATAGTATGGCACAGTTAAGTTAATTTAGTATCTTAGAACAAGTTTCCTTGCTGGTTTTCAAAATGTTAGAGTTTTGCCGGATATATCATTACCACCAAGTTGGTACTGACTTGTGGAGGCTATAAAACAAATAAAGTCATTAAAAATAATTTGAACAAAAGGAGTAACTTGATATTGTAATGCCATCCACATTTGGTTAAAATGACTAATTTTAAAGCTCCCTTTCATCTTACTAAACAGATTTCCAAAGTTAAAAAAAATGTGATTAATAAATTATCCCCCATAAATCTTATGATAACTATGATAGTCTTTGGAGAATTATGAAGCCACATCTGGAAAAAGTATTTTACTGCCTGTAAAACAGCATGCCATGAATTTTACTAGTTCGTATTAGTAAGTAAAATACGGTATATGATTTTTGCATTCATCAATGTGAGTGCAAAACACATAATTTTCTTCTTCCCAAAACCTATAGATTTGTTTCACAAAGAATGTTTCTTGTAAAGTTTATAAGGAGTTTGTTTTCTTTTATTAAAGATATTTCTCCTTTATATAAGCTGCAATTTACAAGATGAACTGGAGAGTACCTAACATTGGAACAGAAGTAAGCAAACAGTAATAGGGTTCATTTGTTATTATTATTGCATCAAGGCTAAAAGGAGCAAGGCCAAGCCACTGAATAAATGCCAGAGCACTAATCAAGAGAGAAAGCAAAGAAGTTCATTTTCTGCTATGTAATCCAACAATAGCTATTACGTTATTCTTTTTCATTAATGACATTTTAAAAAATATAGATTAGAGTTGCAAGTCATTCAAGATGAGTGGCTGTAATATTTCTGGAATTAAAAACTTGATTAAACTTAAGTATTTCATAAATAAAATGAGCAATGTTCTTGCAGAGCCAAGTATGTCCCAGGGAAATATAAAACCCTTTTTATTTCCAAGCAGATGTTTGCAATAAGAAATGGATGGTGAGTGAAAGGGAAGAACACCATTAAGCTAAGGTAACCCCTAAAGATTTTTATATAGTTCTGCAATCATAAGCTCCATCAGTGATAAATATCACAATAGTATTTGTAATGTACCAGGTTTTATTTATGTGTAGATCCTTGACTATGCTTTACCTCAAGTAATATAATTCTCTTAATGACCACAGAAAAGTACTATATTTTAATATAAATTAAAGCGACATAATTTTTTGTAACCTGAAAAGGTTCTTTCTCTAAAGATACAATAAATCAGGACAATAACATCTGTAAACATGTTTTGTTTTTATAGCAGAAATAAATAAAAAGTCCAGAAAAATTCTTACTAATAAAATGTATGTGGATTAGAGCACTTTATTGCAAGTGATACTCTCACAATTTCAACACAAATTATTTGTGCAACATGTTGCTCAGACCGATAACATGGATGACATTGTGGCCATAAAACTGCTATTGCAGTAAATCTAGCCCTCTTCTGTTCTGGCCTGAAATGGCTATTATCTTAAAGCATTATTATGCTTGTTAAGTGATTTAATATATATTCTAAGTTGAATTGGGCTTGTACCTAATGATGCTCATTGCCTTTTCTGAAAGCAAAGTCTATTCTCTTTTAGCTTTTCTCAAGTTTTCCTTAGTCTCTACCTGTGATTTTGGTGGAGGTTTGTGAGAAATGCTGGGGTCTTTGCACAACTGCTGTGATGCTGCTGTAGAAAGTGTTGAATAGTGTCAAACCCACAGACTATCAGGTGAGGGTCAGTGTGTAGTTAAGGAATGGTTGTTCAGAGATGTGTTGGGTTTATGTGACAAGGTCTTGGTGGTGGTGGGACTGCAGCAGATGCCTCTGCAGGGGGAGGCCAGGGGATGCCCTGTGCCTGTCACAGCCGCTTCCAGCCATGTCTGCAGCAGACTCAGTGGGCCCAAGCTCAGCCCACCTGGGCATAGGTGGAGCTTCTGGAGAATTGGTGGTGCTGCTGAGGAAACAAATTCATGAAAGGGTAGATAGCACAAGAGAGAAATTGGAGGAGAGAGCAAAACAAGAGAGTCCAAAGGTCCAAGAAGGAGGCTCCGACGTCTGAAACAGCTATTCTCTGCAGCCCATGTAAAAAACATGCTCTGTAGAGCAGGTTTATCCTGAAGGACTGCAGCCCAAAGAGGATATTCATCACAACAGATTTGTCCCAAGGATCTGCAGCCATTGAGAGGGACCCATGCTGGAGCAGGAAAGAAGTGTAGGGAGAAAGGAGTGGGAGAGAGAAACTGTTATGCATTGACCACAACTTCCGTCCTCCAACCTTCCTGTGCAGTTGGGGAGGGTTCAAAGGAGCTGGGCTGATGGAGTGAAGTTGAGCCAGGTAGAGGAGGATGAAAGGTGTTGTGTTTATTGTTTGTCTTTTTGATCCTAGCTACCAAAATCTATTTCAATTGACTATAAACTATTCTTCCTCCATTCCCCTATTTCCCCATATTCAGTCCGTATTGCCTGTGATGGTGTGTGTGTGGCTAGCCGTCGCGAACGACGATGCTTTTTATGCCTGCACGAATGGATTTATTACGTGGAGCTCAGCGTGCGCGGAACTGGCCCCACCCCCTTTAGCTCTGGGACGCTCCTAAGCCTTGGCCGGGGCAAGCCCGGACGAAGTTGGCAGAGCGAGACCCGCAGGACTCGAACCGGCGTCCTTCCGAGAAGGAGCACGGATCCAGGGGCGGCGGCTTTACCCACACGGCCACAGCCGCCGGCGCCTGTGATGGTAGTTAGGAAGAAATCTCCGTTTTTCTCGATCCACAAGCTTTCCTGTTCAATTTCCTCCCCACTCTGTCCCAGTGAGAGGTGGTGGTGAGAGTGACAAGTGAGGGAGCACCTGGGTGGGTGTTAGGCTCTTAGCTAAAGTTGACTCACCACGAAATACCATAACACTCAAACACTAGATGATGCATGCATAAATGCACTGGGACAGTGCAAATCACATGCAATGAATCCATACTTTTGTAGCATGGGCCTATGTCTCTGTTAGTTTTATTATCACTGAGCTATTCCATAATGAAGGTGACCCATTTTGAAAGAGGACTACAAAATTTTCATAAGTTCATCCAAAATTTTTCTCTATGAATTCTGGTATACAAATTACTTTGAGTAAACATCAGTATGAAAGATTTCTCTGTATCAACCAGCCAGATCTCTTATCATCAAGGTGCAGGAGATGCATACTCTCATTCTGCAAACACTGGATCACATAAAAAAGAAAAATCAATTGTACAAGCTAACCAGAAAACACCAGTACGGAAAAGTATTCAGGAGCTATAGGGGAGCACAATATTTACCTATTACACTTTGATTCTGCTGTAAAATAGACAATTCTCCTTTGGAAGTGTAATAACAGAAGTGATGCCTCTGAGAGAAAGAAGATATTTTTTTCCATCTACTCAGTACCAGGGATCCTTTGGATGGAGTACCCTTCCCAGTTTCATCATGACATTTAAAGAAATATATAGACATAGCAGAAAGAGTCTAAAGATGTGCAAAAATCAAGGGATTAAGAAAACATGACCTGTGTGAAAATTCAAAATGAACTGCTTTTTTTAAAGGGAAGATTGCAGTTGAATGGAGTAGAACATGAATGGGTAACATGATAAAATATGTAAAAGGTTTTGGAAGAGAGATTATAAGCTTTTTTTCATGCCTTTCCTAAGGTGAATAAGAAGAAATTGGCAATTTAGGAAAAAGGAAATTATTATTCGGTAACAGAAAAGCTTTCAAACTAAAAGTTAAATTCTAGTGAATTTTTGAACATGCAGAAAACTTGCAGTTACCATTACATGGGTTTAAGACAGGCATAATTCATGGCTCCATTCCAGCCATAAGTTTCAATGATCTCTACATTTTTCTCTTTGAAGACTGGGTGCAATGTACTATAGGTATGAATTCTAATTTGGAATCTGACTAGGGATAAAAACTGTGCCATTACCTTACCCTAGAATGCACAGTTCTCTAAATCTAGTATAAAATAGATGGATTTATAATAATGCCATGGTGAACTTGGTCCTTTCAGGTGCAAATTTGTCATGCCAATTGCTGTTTTATGATGCACACTCAAATTCACACCCAAAGCACTTTAAGTAGTTTCTTTCTTAATGCAGGAACTTCAGACATTTTCAGCGACACTATTGAAAATATCCACTTGTGCTGTAGTTGCCTGGACCTTCAGTATGTAGCTCTCCTTGCATGCACAGTGTGTGACTGGCACTTGTAGCTGGCACAAACTTCAGTGCTGGTAAAGATGTGTTATGGATGCATTCTGCTGCAGCCAGAATGGATAGCAGTGAAGAAAACCCTTATTCTTCTGTATTTGTGCTGTGCCAGTGAGGATAGTGGATACATCCAATGTCCAGAATTTAATGTGAAGTCTTGCATATGTAAGGTCAATGCAGTAACCCACAAAGCAACTACCAGGACTTACCCAGGAAGGGTTACAGAAGAGGACTTGAATAATCCTATCATAATTTCATTGAGAGAGTGATTATTTTTTTTTCTTTTTACCTAAATATCTCTTGCAAAACCAATCAAAAACTATGTCTGTATTTACTTCTTTTCAAAACTGTTATATGAGGAATGATTGATTTTTTGCAATGTTGTCATGATTTTAGTGTAAAAAACCAATGGATATGAGATATTTGAGCAATTCTAGTGGTGATATTTGCTTCTGGTTTTTCTAAACAGTTCTGAACAAGCCGTGATTGAATGAATTTTGAAATATTTTAAACCAAGTTTTCTTTCTAATGTATCCTGTTCTATTAACAGGCTAACTACAGTTGTGTGATGTTTGAAGCTGTAAAACTGTTGCTTTATTCCCTCCTTGGTGTGTCTGCATTTGAGTGAAGCAGCAAATGATCCCATGCATAAGTGCACTGTCCCACTTTATGCAGCAAGTTTTGCAGCAAAGTAAAACCACACAGAAATCAGTCTGGTGGAAGTGACGATTTTTTCAACATTGGAGCAATATATCTGTTCTTGGCATAGAGCACAACATCTTTGAAATATGGAGTAACTATGTATGGAATACATTTGATCAACTTATCTAAATGTTTGTCTATTTTTAGTAAATACCCTAGTAAATTAAACACATTTCAGTAACAGAATTTTCTCTCAGTAACTGCATTTTCTCTTATAATTTCAAAGAAACTCTCTGCTAATTGTAAGTTATAAATTCATTCCAAGGAGCACTGATAATGAGGGGCAAAAATTTATATTCCCCTAGAATAACAGTTCCTTTCAAACCATTAAACTAAGAGCATAGGCACCAGAGGTTACATTTGTAGTCATTAAAGAAAGATGTGTGCTTCCAGAGGGTAAATCATATCCTTGGATGGGCCAAATGGCTTTTTAGTGGTGTCTATAACAACAGAATTACAGAATAGTTTTGGTGGAAAGGAACCTTTAAAGATCACTTATTCTGACTCCCTGACATAGGTAGAGGCATCCTTCACAAGATCAAGCTGCTCAAAGCCCCATCCAACCTTACTGAATATTTCCAATCAGTCATAGAATCATTAAGGTTGGAAAAGATCGTTAAGATCATCCAATTGTCAGACTTGTTCACCATTAAACCATGACCTCAGGTGCCAAATTCGCACATTTTTGAACATTTCCAAGGATGGTGACTCCACCTCTTCCCTGGGAAGTCTGTTCCAATGCTTTACAACCCTTTCTGTAAAAAACCCCCAAACTTCCCCTAGTGCAACTTGAGGCCATTTCCATTTCATTCCTTCCATTTCTAGTGATGTGACATTTACAACTTCTGTGGGCAACCTGTTCCACTCTCTTGCCATACTCATTTAAGAAGAATTCCTTCCTTATGCCCAGTCTAAATCTATTATCTATCAGTTCAAAGCCATTGCCCTTCGTCCTGTCATGGCATCCCTTATGAAAATGTCTGTCTTTCTTACAAGCCCTCTATATATTGAAAATCCACAATAAAAACCTTTTCTTCTTCAGCCTGAACAGGCCCAACTGTGTCAGTCTGGTCTCTCTCCACTGATTATGAACAATTAGCTATTAACTTAAAAGGTTTAGTCAACTGTTGAATTCTACACCATATGATGGACAACGAGACACTTAATACATTCCTCCACGGGCTCTTGGAATGGCCTGGTTCTACTGTGCCTCAATGCATTTTCTAACATCTCTAATAGGGATTGCTTCAAATGCTATGAAGCTTATAGATACCAAGACAAGGAGGGGAATATTCACAATGTCACACAGACATAAATATCCCTGGTAGTGTGCTGTCAAAGGAACCTTACACAGGCTACCATGGTAGCTTCCCATGACTTGTGATTCCATATTTGCTTTTGTTCTCAGGATGGGAGGAACATCAAGAAGGGGCTGTCATGACCCTGATTTCAAGAAGGAATGAAAACAGAAATCTGGGGAGAAACAAATGATTTCTTCAGGGAACCCTTTTACCAAATGTGCATACGATAAAAATAAAGGGAATGGATGTCTGGTAACTGAAGGAGGTACCACTAGTGAGGAAAGAAGCATAAAGGAAATGCTGGGAAAACCCATTAGAGAGTACACTAATATTTGCTTCCACCTGTGTGGTCCTCTTCCAGTGTGGAATCATGATGCTTGTGTTATTGACAGTAGAAGATGTATTACTGAACTGGAATTGGTAATAGCCTTTTGCTTGTAATTCGCTGTCCCAAAGTCTATTCTACAGCTTAAAATCAATTAGCACAGTCTGACAATGTGCACGTTAGACTCCCTTACTCTCCAAAACACATCAGCTCCATCCAAACTATCCATCCATTGTGGCCCTTGGCCTGAGGTAATGGCTCACCATGCTGAGAGCTGTATGCCAGAGGAGTATTGGTTGGTTCAAGTGAAAAGGTCACCAGCAACCAGTCTAATATTTTTCACAGTCCCAGCAGTTGACTTCCAGGTGTTAGTAATGTTCCCTGGGATTGTTCAACTTCCTATTATAAATTAGGACAGCACATTCTGAGTTGATAAGGACTGTCAATTAAGACTGCAATCCTGTATCTCCAAAAGCATCTGTACAAATTCAGAGCACAGTGTTTTGGAGGCCTGGAAGAAAAGGGGTTTGCTTATTTTTCCATTACCTGTCTTCCCAAGGAGCAGAATGAGCAATCCTCCATTGTAAATCACAGGGCCAGGCTCACTGCAATTAAGAGGGCACCTATTTATCTCAAACTATCAAAGCAAGCGTTCCTAATTTTGCTGTACTTCTTGTTTTCCTTCTCTGAGTGGGGAAAAGTCTTCCACATCAGATGTTTGCTCTGATGTTAAACATGTAACAGCCCTTCACATAGTCAGGTGCTATTGTCAAGTTTTCTGTAAGAACTTAAACAGAGAGACTGAGATACCAGCACTTTAAATAAGCATGGATTCTTATAGATGTCTCTTGTTTAGAAACCCAGTATTAAAATGGACAAATTTTTATGTCTAGGAAGATTTAAGGGAACTAAGGCTCCTTGTTTGGTTGGGTTTTTTTCTAGCAACATCATTTAACTTCTCCTCTTTTTTTGGTTGAAGTCAAGATACTATCATGTTTCTTGTAAAAGACGCATTAAATAATTTAGCTCCAGTTTATGTGTATTTTAAAGTCACTCTGTATTCCTAGGCAACAAGGAGTTCTGATCTAAATACAAGGAATAAAATATTGTTTGGTTTCTGCTGTTGTTCAGTCATAACAAAGGGCTCTAAAAAGCGAGTGACATGACAATGAAGAATACTGATGATACTGATCCTGCAGTTATTCTAAAAAGTTTTCTTCTGTTTAACTTTCCCATCCCTTTGCAAAGAAAATCATAACATATCTCTGGGCTTGTAAAACTCCCAGAACTTGACACAGCTAGTGCTATTGATTTGATGATGTGTGAGACTCAAAACCTGACATTTTTCTAGGAGAGCAAGATAGATACTTTAGTTTTTTTGTTCTCAATTTCCACCTTCTTATAAACACAAAAATGATTTGTTTAAACAGCATTGTTACAAAGTACACTGTAAAATCTTTCAAGGCCATTTTTTTTTTTTGGAGGAGCCATGTGGGACAACTGATTCTGTAGAAATATCTCTTTAATTTGGAATTTAAAGCACCAAGAACTATAACGATGACATGTTCCAGCTAGAGGTGGAACTGATGGGAAAGTCACAGGTGGGCACAGCTACATGGAGTCCAAACACATTAATTTGTGCAAGAAAACGTGATCACCTGTCCCTTTTTCACCTAGAACACCAGAGAGGTGAGTTTACCATTTTCTAAATTAGCGACTACCTATTATTAGTGCAATGAAAATGTAAGACAAGCCAGTAATTGGTACTACTCAAGAAACAGGACCTTCAAAAGAACAAAGATGCTGAATGAAGTCTATAATTCTAGGCTTTCATCTTGATACTGGAACTGTTTTTTCAATCTTACTTCTAGAAAGTGTTGCAAGAATTTTCTGTTTGGAAATATCTACAAGTCAGAGCTAAACCAGCATGAAGAACATGTGTATAGATACTTCCAGATTGATTCTTCTGTTTGGAACTTCAGGAGAATCACTTTTATGTTAGAACATATGAGTCTCAAAGAGATCTGATTCTTTCAGTGCACCAGAGCACCAGGACTTTCCAAGGGAAAGAAATGCAAATTACACTGTATTTTATTTTTCTAGGATTCCTAATGATGACATTTATTTTATTAATTATGTTTTGAATATATATTTATGTATTTAATATATAAACCATTAAAATAGACCTTAGGTAGATTTGCTAAAATATATTGGGTGAATTTGCAGGAAACAAAATGTATTTCCTTCTAAATTCCTTACATGGTTTTTGTCTTTTGATGAAATGTTTCCAGCTGTTTTTTCCCCTCTTCACTCAAGAAAAGTAACTTTCTCTCATTTACAGATTTATTTTTTTACTGTCAAGACGTTGGCTGTGAAAAGAAGCATATGAAGAAAAAGGGTGAGAATGCAGAACAAAAAGGAAGAATAGTCTTAAAAACTGAAGGTGAATATTAACTCAAAGTAGCAAAAGTAATTGAGAAAGTGCTAACTACTCAACTCCAAAATGTGGCCTTCTACATTGCCACAGTTCATACAAGCCAGAATATGGAGGTGGCATTAGGGACTCTAAAAGGAGCCTCCTCATAGCTATGACCACAAGCAATCTCTCCATGGTTGGTGACCTGGACCTCTTCTTCTCCGCCACTGTGAGTCTTGAGATTCCCCCATGAGCCCAAAGGAGAAATGGCTCCAACCACTTCTTACTGACTCCCCAGAATCCTTCGCCTCATCTTTTACAGAACTCAGAGGCAGAAGGCAAATGGAATCCATTTTGATTCTTCTTGGTTTGATGAATGACTGAAACTAGTTGGGCTGGCCAGTCTGGCTGTAGTATGACAACATGCAGCCTTAAACGTCATTTCCACCGGTGCTACCTTCACCACAGACATTGCCTTCAAATGAAGAGCCCAGTTGAAAATAGTAATAGCATTAACTTCACTAACACTAAATGCAGTTATTATTCTTGTTGCTTGGAGCTTCTGTCTCATGTCTTTCTAAGGCAGAGTAGTCAAAGTGCTTTATTGAAAATAAGGTTTTTTCTCTTCCAGTCTCTAAGAAAATGGCATTCTTTTCTCCTGTAGGGGTAAAGAAGAAAGGTGCCAGTGATCTGCATCTTTACAACCTCATTAAAAGTGTTATCAAAAACTGAATGTAGTAAAATTTCCAGCTGGCAGAGAGCATAAACCTGCCACCTTCCTGAGGTCAGAGATAACACAAGACCCTCAGATTAACATTGCAAACCTTCAAGGGACAATCAATCAGATTCAGAGCTGGATTAGTCTTTGATTTTGATTTTTTTAAATCACTTTTCAGCTACACAAAAGCTTAAACTGCAGTCTGTGAACACACATTAGTTAACATTAAAGGTCTGGGGCAAAGACGAGAACAACAGATTTAAGCAAGTCTCAAAGTCTTCCTCTTATAGTCTTCTCACCAAGAATGCTATAAACATGTGAGTACCTTTTATTTCTAAACCCCACATCATCCCCACTTCCCAATCTCTGACTTCAAGCAGAGATTTATTGCTACAAAAAGAGAAGTATAGCGCTTAACATCCTGCTTTGCAGAGGCTGCTGAGCTTTTTAGGCTTGAAGTCAGCTTGAAGAAGACAGAAGTCCTCTATCAACCTGCACCTCACGAAGTCTTTCACCATCCCCACATCACCATAGGCAAATCAGAGCTTAAGTCAGTCCAGCAGTTCACCTATCTGGGAAGCATCATTTCCTCAGATGGTAAAATTGACAAAGAGATAGATAACAGGTTAGCAAAGGCATGCAGAGCTTTTGGAAAACTCCATAGAAGAGTCTGGCGCAATAAACACCTGAAGAAAAGTACAAAGATCAAGGTCTACAAAGCCATGTCCACTCTTCTTTATGGGTCTGAATCCTGGGTTATCTATCGTCACCACCTGTGACTCCTCGAGCGCTTCCATCAGCACTGCCTCCGGACAATACTAAACATCCACTGGACAGACTACGTGACTAATGTGTCTGTTCTGGAGCAGGCAGAGGTCACCAGCATTGAGGCCATGCTGCTGAGAACGCAGCTGCGCTGGGCAGGGCACGTCTCCAGGATGGAGGATCACCGCCTCCCTAAGATTGTGCTCTATGGTGAGCTTGCCACCGGCTGCCGCAAGAGAGGAGCCCCGAAGAAGAGATACAAGGACTCCCTCAAACAACACCTCAGCCTTGGCCATATTGACCACCATCAATGGTCCGCTCTGGCCTCCAATCGGGAGGCATGGAGGCACACCATCTATAACGCTGCTGCTTCCTTTGAGAGTGCACGCAGGATCAGTCTGGAAGAAAAAAGACAGCACAGAAAGAACCGTGCCTCGCCAATACAGCCTGTGGAGACTTTCCACTGTGCCTTTTGCGATCGGACTTGCCTATCGCGCATTGGCCTTTTTAGCCACCAGCGCGCTTGTAGCAAACGTGGGTAGAGCCCTTCTCAAATCTTCATTCGCGAAGCCTAGCCATGATGAGAAGCTTCATGAACTCCAATGCGGACCTTGAACTCCAGTTTGGGATGGGTGACTTGCACACACTGCAACAATGAATGACAAATTGAAACTGTAAGATAAATAAACAGACAGATTTTCAATGCAAAAGTATTGGAAAACACCATTATTTAATACAGAAAGTCCAAATGAGTGTCACACTGAGATAGGATTATAAGTAATTTCTAAAGTTGATTGGAAGATATTTTACTATACATGTTCATACCATCAAAGGGTAAAATTTCCATTACCTCAGTAAGGAAATGTTGTAATGTCTATCCCAAAAAAGAAAAATTAGCATGACAGCTCTCCTGACAGCTGACAAATAAGGATTTGAACAGAAACCATGAACCCAATAACTATGAGCTACTGAACGTAAGAGGCAAGCTGAATCTCTCTACCTTTCTGCAATTATGAGAAGTGTCCTTCCTTGTCGGACAGAGACAACTCTTCAAAGCTCACTTATCCCATTACCATGAGACAACATATGAGAACAAAAGAGAAGGTGAGATGCCAAGAGTGTCCTGCACTTTATTTCCCTAAAATTCTATATAGTAAAGTTCATTAATTCACCTTGATTATGCACACTTTTATCACAAGTGAAGAGTTTTGCCTTGTTTCAAGAACACTGGTTGTCTTAGTGTGATATGTTGTGAAGGTGCTTCAGACTTCACTTTTCCAACTATTCATTGCTCAGTGTTACATCAAGTTTATTCTCCTCTCCTCTCCTCTCCTCTCCT
>VXBX01000715.1:0-32269 GCA_013400415.1 Scytalopus superciliaris | reverse complement strand
GTCAATCCCCTCCCCTCCCCTCCCCTGTCAATCCCCTCAACTCAATCTCTGTGATAGTTGATAAATCAACACTTGTCTTTTTCCCCCAACAGAGAAAAGAATGTGTTTATCCTCGTTTGTCTTATTTTGTTAAACACCCCCCCCAAAAAACCAAACCAAACCAAAACAAAACCAACAAAGTCCCCCACAACAAACAACCACCAAAAAACACCAAAAAACCAATTTAGGCTGTTTTGTCCTAATCACACCCCTAAATATCTGACTGCTTAGTTTCCTAACTTAGCCTTCACTTTGGATGTATATTGTGTTTTTGATGGGTTTAAATGTTGTTTGGAAGTATAAAGAAGTGTCTGGTGAGTCTGCATGCAATCATGTCATGTGAAGAGGAAAATAAATATCTTAGGAACAGAATTCTTCTATGGATGAAGAAATGCAATGAAGATTAGAGGCAAATGTTTTATATAAAATGAGAATTGACTTTTCCTTTAATTTCAAACTTTCTTGTGTTTCTGATTTTCCAATTTCTATGGAGTTTTTTTTGGTTTTTGGTCTATTTGTTTTGTTTTTTGGTTGGTTGGTTGGTTGGTTTGCGTTTTGTTTTTGTTTTTCTGTTTTGTTTGTTTGGGGTTTTTCCCTCCCCTGAATTTCCTGGTTCTGGCTTCAAAACTTAAAAAGCAGATTAGCAAGATACAGGGCTGTTTTCAAGATTTTCAATCTCAACAGAAGCCAAACTAGTTTTCCATTGTGCATGTTCTCAACAATGTTCAAATTTAACTTTCACTTTTATTAAGCAATCACTCTTCCTTCACCTTTAGGTTGAATTTAACATCCTTGTTTCAGAAATAATCTAATCTCTGATTGGAGTCTTTACATAAAATTAAAGCTTATTTGTGTGAATAAGGCAATAAAGAATTAAATTTTTGTGATCAGAGATTATCATCACAGGGTGAGGTGTTAATCCACCACCAGAGGGCATCCACATGGGAAGGAATATGATCCTAATGAAGTTGCAATAGAAGAATTAATAACAATTATTAAATGAGGTCAACAGATGTCAAACAAAGCACGTTCACTACTTCCTGCCAAATTCTACATGTGTAGATAATTAAAACAATGCCTCAGTATTAAACAATCTTAAAACAAATTCTGAATCCCATACTCAGGTTTTACTTAGGAACTAATCTCTAGATTGTCAAAACCTGAAATCCTTATATTTTTAACCACTACCACTTCAAGAAAGCTTTTATTGATATTTTCCTGAGTAAGGACTGATAGAGTATTGACCAGCCACTATATCGCTGAACTCACAGAGACATTTCTGCAACTACAAGACAAATCGCCTTTTAAATTTTGGCCCTAGACAATACATTATGAGGCTGATAGGATGTTGACAGCATTCCTTTTTTTTTAGAAAAAAACCCCAAAACAAAACAAAAACAGAATGTGGGGAAATTATTTTCAACATATCACACAGGTGAAAATGATAGCTTTTTACCCTGTATATTCCATAAATTGTAGATTTAACAGACCAGGAAAGAATGAAAGGTCAGTGGGTTTGCACCCAGAATGCCAGTTTTCAAAAAATATTTTTGAGAAAAGCATCAATTGCCTCAATAACATAAAATCAGAAGACTTTTGAAGACTTTTGATTTCTAAGGAATTTCAGGAAGAAGCAGTATTTCAGGATTACTGGATTTTCTACTTTTTGAAGAGTGTATCTCCATAGGATGAGGAGTCATCAATAAACTGTAGCTTAGTAAAGGACTGTGCTATATTTCTTGCTAGGTGCTGTATACCGCTATATCCTGCTCCTAGGCACATTAATACTTTGAAACACTTGGCAAGTGTTTTCATATTTGCATAGTTGAATTCTAAACAGTAAGAGTAAGAAAGAATTAACAAATTTCCCATTGATTTTGGGGACAGTCACCATTACTGTCAATATTCTAAGTAAAAAGCTGCTAACGTGATGTTTGGACTATTTGCCTTTTTTTTAATCCTATATAATCATCAGATGATGAACTGTTAATCTAAAAGCAACATTCAAACACATTGTATGTATATTGTTTATGACCTATTTATATTCTCTTTATTTTATAAATGAGTCCTAATCTTTGAGCTATTTATGCAACTTCTTTTGGGAGTCAGTGCTTTCAAATATGAATTGTGCTCTAAGGAATAGGAATTTAACTTCAAGGCAACAGGGTACCAGAGGCAAAAAGGAGATGCTGGAGTTTTCAAGAGTGCCAAATAACCCTTAGTTGTTAGATAAATGGTGTGTAGCTTTGCAGAAGATTGCAAGCAACCTTGCAGCCAGAGATAAAGGATGAATAACTCTCTTCTGTTCTGTATATGAAAAATTGTGCATTACTGCAGAAATTCTTGCTAGTCGCCAAGTCTGGTGATATGTCTTATAAGAATTAGTTTAACTGATGTGGAATCACTGTAACTCCAAGGCTTCAATAATTGTTTAAAGATTTAAGTTTCACAGTTGGTTTCATAAGCCAGAATAGTCAGAGGCCAGGTTTGTGGCTGAGTTGTGAAAGTTAACAGAACACTGTCAGAACTCACTTTGAAATATTAAATTAAAGTCATGAGACTGGCAGTGAAGATTTTTAAGCAGGATGCAAACTTTTACCTGTCACAGTCTAACTAGTGAGGAAACCTGCAGGCTCTATAGGAAAAACACAAATTTCTTCCTGTCTGAGTGTGTTGGTACAGGCATTTTCCTGATAAGATTAGAAATGGGCATGAATGCTAACTGTGATAAATGTAGGAAAATAAATACACACTAGAAAGAAAGCTTGAAGTAAACACAAGTTTTTTACACCAACATATATGCTTGAAGATACTGCACCTGTGAACTAAAGAGCTTGTCTGTATGCTTTCATTTAAAAACGTTGAAGTGGCTTTTTAAAAATTTAGTATGGCTTCATCCATTTAGGAAGATCCATAAAGTTCTTTACTCTCAAATAACAACTCTGAGATGTAATAAACCCTGAATAACTCAGAAGTTACTTTGACAGTCTCCTGTCTGATTGGGAAAACAGGTCCACTGTAATAAACCCCTTGTACCAATAGAAATAATCTGTAAATTAACTGAGCTGTTATCAGTTTACTTAGTTTATTCCTGGATATTTTTTTCTGATTGCAAAGGTTCAACATCAAGGACTAAACAGTTCCGATCTCCAAATGGTGGAATCCACTACTGAGGGCAGAGGAAGTTTTGTGGCAGCACAATACAACTCCTTTCCTTCACCATAAAAGACCAAACTTTAGGATTCAGATTGACAGAGCTTCTCTTTTGACAGGCTTAGGGCTGAGTGTGACATGTCAATAGTCAGCAGAGGGAACACACATGGTTAGCTTCAGCTAAATATCTGTTTCAAGCAGCTGAAGTGAGATGAGAAAAAACTCAGCCTTGCATTACAGCACAGACTTTTGTTGTGTACTGGAAAAAAAAATATTCCCTATTCAATTTTTTTCTGAAGTTTAAAAAGATAGGGTGTGAAATCTGTTTTTCAATCTAAAGCAGTTTCTATTTATATATATATATATATATACACTAAATGCTCTGTTTTGAGATTCTGTGAAGCTAGTTTGTATCTGAAATGAAATAAAACAAACATTGGAAGTTTCCTACAATGGTGTTCACATTCCATGCTATATTCTACAGGCCCTAAACCAGATGGTGAGGTCTTTCACAGTCAGATATGCCACACATCAAGATGAGGAAAATGTTTTAATTTTCAGCAGGCAGAGCTGATGACAAAGAAATAAACTACTGTAACAGTTGCTTTATAGGTCTGATGTTTTGAGGAGGCACAAGAACTACCAGATCTAACAAAATTTAAAATTGTTTCACTACTGGGACATTTCATCTGAGATAATGAAGAACTGATTTAAAAGAGACAAAAAGAATCATGGCGAAAAAAAAAAAAAAAGGTATTAAAAAAGAAAAGAAAAAGGAAATTAAAAACCTTGTCCTCAGCTTTTTCACACTTTCAGAACCAAAATGCAAACAAATATTTTTGAAGTCCTGGAACAAGTAGACAGAGAGTTTTTATTATGACAATAGTAATTGCCATCAAGGTCTGAAACTGTAACACCACAAAAATGATGTTTCTGGCCAGCACCTGAAAGGTAAGTGCCAGAAATCTCACATGAAATGCTGGTTTTCAGGAGACTGCCAGTTCAAACTGGAGATTTGATAGGTTCAGATAATTTCAATAAACATTCAGACTTCTGGATGGTTGTCTGAAGCAAACTTGCACTCTGAACCTTTCCATTCAACTGTCAGAATAGAAAATCACATTTACAGTCTATAGATAATAGCATTATCTAGGGAGTATAGTACTCAAAGAAGAGTAATTAGCCAGCAACTTCTGAGAGTTATCTACCAGTACATTATTTTTTTTCTCCCCTTTATAATCTCAGTATTTTGCAGAATTCCAGTATTTGGAAGACAGTTTTATATCTGAAATTTGTTTTTAGGAAGCTGGAATTTAAAACAAAGACCTTAGTGAGCTGTAAAAAACCAATTAATTTATTTTTAACCATGCTGACAAGAACTTCTTGGGTTTTTTCCTCATGCATAGCACCTGCAGTCTGATATACATGAACCCTTGATTTTAATTTTAAATTAACCCCAATAGTACCTTCTTTTCAGTTGACTGAAATCTCTGAAATGAAGAGCTCAGTCAAGTTTCTGACGTGTAAAATAACATAGATTTTCTGGACACTCATAGCCTATATTAAGCTACCAACCTCCATTATATCACAACTTCAGATTTGTTTAAACAAGTTTCCACCTGCACAACAACTCCTTTTACTGCCAGTGAAACACATTCTTCCCCAAGGAGCCTGGTATTATAAATCACCAGAATGCACATGCTGCTGCTGCCAGCATGAGAGGGGTCTGGCACGATGAATCTGAGGAGTAATGAGGGACATGGAATAGCCCACACACATTAGGAAAGGAGAAACCAGAACACAGCCTTAAGAGTGTAGAAAGCAGTGTATCTAAAGGTTTTAAAAACCAGTGTATTGGATTCAGATATGTACCTTTTATCTATGAGTGTGACCATAAGAGAGCAACCAGTCCCCAAACAGATACAGGGGGTCTAGCATGCATGTGTTCATACACCTGTGCACTATGAAAAAAGAATAAACTATAACATCAGATTGCTCTATGTACATTTCATCATAACAACAAGATAAAATCTTCAAATGATTGGACAGAAACTCTACCTAGTTGAGTAGACTGAAAACTGAAAGCCCATCCTGTCTGAGCTGCACATTTTCACCACTTTACAAAGTTTACTGACTTTTTTTCTCAAGAAGGTCTTAGGAGCTAATTTCAAGTACTAAAAAAATAAATTACCCTCAGCCCCCTCCCAGCTGCAGTTCCCATCAGTAACAGTAAATTGCTTTCTGTTGCAAGAAGCTGTAATGCCTGTAGTCTCCATTTACGCCAGCCTCCTTCCCTGTTCTGAAGGAAACCGGTGGTCTTACAGCATCCTGGGGGTGGTCTGCAGACCTCCTCTTAGCTGCAGTCACTCTGGTTCCTGTCTGTGCTCCAACCAATTCATACCCAGCTCAATGCCACCCACCGTGCGCCGTTGCATGTGAATATCAGAACGTTCTCTGAAAGATGCCAGCTCTATCTTCCTTTGATGTGTCACATTAGGTTCTAATGGGCCAAATTCTTCCCTTACATACATGCAGCTCCTGCTGACTTCAACTGAAGCTGCAGATTCACAACACAGAGTGTTAAGCTAAGTTAAGACTAACCACAGTTTCTGAAGTATCTCAGAATGGAGCTCCCTCCAGTACAAGGATTTATGTTCTTCAGTGCCTCAGCTATACCAGTTGCTGGAATCTTTGTCCTTAGAGAGGTCCACATCTGTGTGTAAACATATCTTTATGGGTACACTATTGCAAAAGACTAATTGTGTCAAATAGTTCTCACTGCCTGAGGATTTTTCTGTACTGTGTCTAAAAATTATGCATGTAGGCACCAGTCATTTCTAAATAAACTAGCCTGGCCACTACTAGAAACGTAGCTAGAAATGTATGGAGAGATTTGGTACATATGCAAAACCCACAAGAAGGCTGGGTAAAGATTAATGGAGTTTACCCATACCATGTTCTGTACTGGGATAATTGCACTTCTAGCAGTACCTAACAAGCTAGTTTAAAAATAAATCAGCTTCAAGAAGTGGTATGAATTGCAGCCATAGTACAGACTTCAATAGAGCCAACCCCCAAATAGTGATTGTTAAGTTTATGCAGTTATTTGCAGAATTGAATCTTAATTATGCCATAGCTGCTCCACTCCTCCATGCACCATATGTGTGGATGGCAAAACCAGGTTAGCAGAACATGACATTCACATGCCTGTGGATTTTTTGTTAATTTTTTAATAACTGACATATTTTTTATGGTAGGATTACAGTGATGAACTGGGTGCAGTTCTGAAAGCAATCAGAAGCAGTTATTTACATTTGTTTTAAAAAAAGCACCATATGTTGAACTCAAGGCAGTTTATAAAGTACACAGGATAGCATGAATATTTCAGAATAATAATTTCTACAACTTCTGAAGTTTTTTGAAAAATACATAAATATGCAACTGTCAATACTGACCTGAAAATTTCTCATGTTGTGTGCACACATTCTGTATTTTTTGCCAAGTATATTGGCAAAGGATTATCTCAACAGTAAAGGCTACATTGAACTTTATATAGCAGATGCTCATAGAATTTGTACCCACATCACTCATTCTGTAACAGCCTGCAATTAATTTGTTGCAGAAGGATAACAGATTATTCATCCATGAGTGGTAAATTTAATACAGGCTGGAAAATCTGGTGGAAAAATTAAGATTGGGCTATTCTCATCTAGTTCAGACAGTGGAGTCTTGATAAGATTAAACAAGGCAAGACAAACTAAGACAATATAAAGCAAGTCAAGGTAAAGTGCAAAGCTAGGAGGAATCTGGTGTCTTGCAAAATCCCTTGTCACATTCCTAGTAAGGAGGGGTTATTGTGCTACCATCATCGAATTTCTCTGTTTTTGTTACTGTATTCAGATTATCTGCTCAGATAGTATGTGCTCAGACGAAATACAGCCAGTAGTAGTCCAGTGCAGCTTAAATGGTGGGATTAATTTCTCTGTTTCTCCTTGCTCCTTCCTCCCATGTCTTTTTTTTTCTCCTCTAACCTTGTGAGTTTTCCCTTTCACAGGGCCACGTAATGCTGCAGATCTTGAAAAGTGTGTAGCTTTCCCAGTATGCTGATTGCCTTGGCATTTGTCCCTTAGAGTCATAAGGCCTAAAGCTGTGACAGTTCAACAGGCATTTTACTCTGCCATGTTTCCTGGCAACATGGTGGGAGAGAAACTCTGCCAAAACCATCAGTGAAATGAACTGACTTCATAGATCTGGTTATTTTGGATTTCATTGAAATTAAGGACACAAGAGACAACCAAAAACT
Source organism: Scytalopus superciliaris (assembly GCA_013400415.1). NCBI lineage: Eukaryota > Metazoa > Chordata > Aves > Passeriformes > Rhinocryptidae > Scytalopus > Scytalopus superciliaris. The sequence continues at coordinate 24,774 of VXBX01000715.1, read as the reverse complement.
GTTTCATCTGGACCTTCTATTTATCTCAAAATGTTAAATATTTGTAACCCCAATCCAAGAAGCTATTCCCCTAAGAATTGTTGCATGTGATATTTAAATCCCAATTCCATCCTCTAACCTCAAACAGGTATTGAGGGTCTCAAAAAGAGACACAAGGGGGGACAAATGGAACGTGACAGTGACCTCCCTGAAACCCTTTACTGCTTTCCTCTGCATGCAGCCAAGCATGTGCTATTCATGATAAGAGTGCTCTGTGGGCTCATATTCAATCTGGTTCTCACCTTCCCACCAGGGCTATATTGAGACAATTCCTGGCCTGTGTTAAAGAGTGGACTTTTCTGTCTCAGGTGCAGGACTTTTCACTTCTTTCCCTTGTACTTTAGGAGTTTTCTGTTGGCCCTGTGCTCAAGTTTATCCAGTTCCCTCTGAACTGAATCTCTGTTACTCAGCTTTTCTCAGACTTTCCCTCATTTATCATAATCCTCAAATTCCCTGAAGGTGTGTTCTGCCTCATTATCTCATTATGTAGTAGCAAACATTGCAGCTATGTTCATGGCACAAAAGGTAAGGGATGAACAGAGGGCTTCAGAATCAGAGATTCCCATGCCAGGAAGACACATACCACAGTGTTCAGCCAGATCTTCTTCCCTCTTTGCACACAGGCTGTGATCCATCTCCTGTCTTTTTTTACAGATAGGCCAGTGTGAGTAAGTCATTCCAATATTTAATAATTCTCACTGCTAGGAAATTCTAACTCATTTAAATTTGTTTAGGAAATTTTTTTCTACCCTTTTGCAACTGTTTCAGATTTCAGTCTAGGGCCTTACTACAATATTACATGAACTGCCGTGGGAAAGCAACTTCAGAGACAGACTTTTAAGATTTTTTTTTCCCCACTTTTTTGAAATTGATATTTGAAATTTTCTATTGGTCTGAAGATGAGAAGAAGTTTTTGAAAAGGCTGCATATGTTTTCACACTTTATTTTTAATTTTTGAAATTTTATGTTAAAAAAAAATTACACCCATTCCACTATGCATCATGTAGACTACACCCACACAACAAAAAACTGTTTTCCAGCTGTGATTTATGGATCTATATGAGTTTCAAACTAATAATTATGCACAATGAAGTTGCCTGATTCTGGTACACGTGAGAGATGGCAGATGTAAAATCTTTGGGAATTGTTTCAATAAGTTAAATTAATGAGTTCTCAGCCTACTCTAGACTTCATGTATTGCTTCTCCAAAGCTCTTGGTTTCAGAGTTGTGGAGCATGGCATGGTGCTAATAAGCGCCAACTCAATATTGCTCTCTCTTCCTACAAAGAAATCTGGTTGTAGTGAGTTTAAAAACCACAGTAGTGGAGATTTGCTTGCATACCAACTTAAGAAACAAAAATTATGACCTGTTTGGGTTACTGATGTTAAGTGCTTGGGTTTTATTTCTTCTCGTATTTATTTTCCCTGTATTTTCCCTGCATCTGGAATTGGTACTAATCTTTGACAAGAAAGTCAGAAAAGTGAGAAGGTAGGAATGGTAAAACACTCCAATATAGATTTCCCATATATGTTCCAGCTGCTCTGTACTTCTCTAGTGACACACAGCAGCCTTAAATTAGTTAATCTAGTTTTATAGCTGTCTTGTATAAAGTCACTGGAGAATATTGGTGAATCTGTTTCTGTGAGTATGCTTTTGGACAGGTTTGACTTTTATTTTTACCTGTATAAGTCAGCAAAAATAATTCCTTTGACATCAGTTGAGTAGTACCTCGTATGTGCATGAAGAAGCTGTAGAATACTTCTGGAAAAAAAATCTTGTATTTGTAGCTTTAGAATGAGATTTTAGAGTTCTGGATGAAGTTCCTCGTTATCAGAACCTTTTTGAGAGAACTTCTGCAAGACATCATTTTCCTGATCATGACATATAAAATGACTAGGGAATTTTTTTCTTTCATCCTTTGTATGTCCCATTTACTTGCATTAAATACTGACATATAGCAACTGCTTCCTGCATGTCTCTGAAAAGCACCCAGTACAAAACAGCCTTAATTTGTGATGAATGTGTAAAGAAAAAGGTTAACTTTCCTTAATTCATGCCTAATGATGTTTCAGATGAGATACAGAGTTCACATGCAGTTTGTCTTTCTCCTGGTTACTGCATTAAACAGTTTGACTAGAGCTGTTCTTATTTCCTCCAACATTTTGGTAGCATTTTCTATTCTACCAGCCAAGGAAACTGAATTTCTGATAGAATCCTGGAACTGTGCAACACCTGGCTTTTTTGCCAAAATATTTTCAAGGTGTTGCACGGTGGTGAAAAGTAAATTTTGAAAATTGTTTTTCCCCTCAGAGCTAAAACTCATCCATTACCAACAAAAACATTGCTCATTACCAACAAAAACATTGCTCATGTCTCAAGCACTCTCTGCCTTACAGACTTTTTTATGAAGAAAAAAAAAAAAGAAGGCAACACTCTGCATAATTCCTCACAGTCCCCTGCCAGCATCTACCTCATCAGTGGAGTTAAGTCTGAGAGGTATTGTTAAATCCTTATTTCATCCTTTTGAGACTTGGATCCAATTTAGTCTCCCTTTGCATGTGCTTCCAGGTCCACTGGGATTGCTTCAGCATCAATTTAAAGAAAGAAAAAAACAAAAATGACAAGAGGCAGGAAAAAAATCCCTGAAGCTCCTCATTGATGTGGGAGGTACCAGCTTCTCCAGAAGGGCTTTGAGATGTTGAATGCTGTTGAGCATGCTCATTTGGACACAAATTTTGGCAGTTTGCCATCCCTAAAGGACAACATGTGCTCCTTGAGCTGGGTACATTCTGTAAGTGTTTGAGAAGGGATGGTTGTTAAGGTAGGCAGTGTCAGTTCAAACCTCCGTGTATGGTAGAATAACAAGATGCTTTCTGCTCCCTGTCATCTTTAGGTATGCCCATGCTTGTGAGCAAAGGTGGAGAGCTACCTTGGTTTCTCATCTGTTTACACAGTGCTGCTCTTGCTGGCCAGGTAGGCAGATATTTTCTTCCAAAATTTTCAGTTGCACTATATGCTTTTAGCCAGGGATGAGTCTAAGATGTGTACATAACATTTCTATTCATTTATCATCACCCCCTCTGAAACCACTCATTTAAGAATCACATTTTTGATTGATTGCACCAGCTCTGCTTGCCTAGTTCTCTTTTTTAAAATGTTCCACCTTGTTCCGTTGTTTATTCCCAAGCCACCTATGAACTGACTCACCTGTTGCATGCTGAAAAGTATGAGTTGATGATGAATACCAGTTCTGTAAAGCTGTTCTGAAGAGGCAAATTACATGGCCATTATAAGTCAGTTGCATGAAAATCCTTGGGTAAACATCATGTAAGTCAATGAACAGAGCTTCAAGTTGGCACATTTTCCTTTTAGGTAATGGATAACCCTTCATACAACTACTAGAGTGTTCCCTCTGAACTAATAATGAGGAGGAAGCAAAGATCATATTTGGATTTAGTACAGCCAAGTGTGAGGGCAAGAGTTTTATTAAAGGAGTTCAAACAAAAGGGCAGGCATGACCAAGATGTTATGCCTAAGGATTTAAATTTAGTTTCCTGTACGAGTATGCAATGTCTGCCAAGAGACAAATTGTTTCCAGGGTAACACTTGAAAAGAGTGATTGTATATCCCGTAGAGTCAGGCTGTTGAACATTCATGGAGCAGGATGCCACCAGGACTTTTTGTGTGTTTCAAGTTTTGTGCAGGAACTGTGCTAAGTGAGATCATACTGGAGGGAATGTCATTCACACTACTTTTTCTATCTCCTGTCATTTTCCAAGAGAATGGCCACCAGCAAAGGATTTCCACCTAGAAGTGTATTGCTGTACATACTGCTCAGTGAAAGCGCCAGTGACTGTATAAGAGTGCTAAGGCTTGAGTATTCAGGGGTGTCTGATGGAATTAGGTATTCAATTCCCATTCAACTGTATTAGAATTTGCACACTTTCTGTCCAAGGTGTTTTGGAAATCCCAGACTAACACTAACAGTCAATGGCACTGTGAAATGGCTGAAAGGCTGATTATTTGGAGTATCTGACTTCTAATCACTGAAGCTATGACTAGGATAAAAGGACTCACTTATTGAATTCCTATATGATAACAGGTACAATAAACACTGTGTTATTACATTAGTTTTGAAACTCATGTGGACATGTTAAACTGAAGGGGGGTTTCAGAGCAGTCCTGGTGGTGACTAATTTAATTTCTAATACATCCCGCTCTTTGATGTTGAAAATACTGTACTGACAGCTTCATGTTCATTTTCTAGAAACCAGAAAATAAATGCTAAAATAGCTTTACACTCAAAGTATATCCTACTTTCTATCTGGGTTTTGATTTGAGATAGTTATTTCCTGGTCTTTTTTCCTTTTTTGATAGTTTAAAAACTAAGGAATTTGAAGTCACTTTATGTTGACTCAACTAGAGATATTTTTTTTCAGTTTTTTAGTGAACTGCAGTTACATATATTTAATTTAATGTTTTGCTCATGCCTTTGTCCTTTTTTTTTTTAACTAAAGCCGTTTATCAAAATGAAACATAATTTTGACTAAAATCCTTTCATTCTGAAAATATCAAAATTAAGTCTTTGAAGTTAAAAATCAAAACAATCCATTCTCCAGAATCAGCAACAATTAGGAAATATTTTAGTTTATCAAATTTGTATTTTCTTGGTAAAAAGAAAAGTGGTATTCTATTTTATTGACCTCGAACTAGTTAGAAAATGGCACAATCTGAGTGAAAAAGTTAGAATATAAGAAAGGAGAGTGCCAGGGTCTTGGACTGTGTTACAGATACCGTGGTGTAAATCACCAATATCAATTTTCAGGGTTGCTTTTTTTTTTTTCTGTTAATGCAGAATCATTTCTCTCTTGGGTGTCTGGAAGACCAGTGTGCAGTTTTTGAATGTCAGTTTGTCCTTTTCTGCTCAGTGAAGCATACTTATTTCTCCCTTACAAGGTTGATTTAGATTTTCTTGAGAGAAACTTTTGAACCAAAGTTAAAAACTTCGGCTTCCTTCTAGTCCATGCTGAAATACCCAAAATCAATGCTCTTATGTAAATACTGAGATAAACTGCTCTGGAGAACAAAAGTGTTTAAGGGACGTAGTTGGCTTAAAAATGCCTCCTTTCTCAGGCATTGGATTGAGAGACTGGGATGTGGGGGAAGGAGGGTTTGATTGTTTGTAGTTTTACGTCAGGAAGTCTAGCAGAAGCCACTGCAACATCTCATAAAACATTGTGCAGCTGTGTGCAGACCTCAGGGTGCACAGATGCGTATGTATTATATTTCCTTGGAAGGGGCACAAGCTGAACTTTTCGATTTTGACACTCGACGGCATCCAGCAAAGGTGAGGTCTGCTACTTGTGCTTTAGGATTTAAAATTAAAACCGTGTGTGTTTTAGTGCTCACATGACATGTATAAATGTATAAATGAGGGCCATTAAGTAAATGCGTTTACACATCATTTAAATGAAACAACACACCTAACCAGATGGATTCCTAAAATGAGTAATTGTGTACTGTTATTTCCATAACTATTGGCCTTCCTGGTATACCCTCACTTCTCTGGTATGTCCATCACTTTGATTTCAGCTTCCAGGTTGGGGGCCAAGACCTTGCTTCTCTTTGGTTTTTGTGAAGATTTTGACAATATTATGTGCAACCAGGAGTGGGATTTTTCTCACCTAAGTTTAGCCATCAAATACATGGGCATCTTGTTTGAGCATGTTTTTTGGGCATCCTCATCAGTCAATGGAAAGAAAAAAGTTTTTTCAGAGGTCAGTTTAGTCCAACCAAAGATATATATATATAGGACACAGATCCGCATAGTACTCTAGATGTGCCTGTCCCTAATTGCTTATGATAAAGGGGATCTAAACAACTGACGTGGACAAAGTGTCAACTTTTTCACGTAGAAAGACAGTGAGATGAAAACAAGCTTATGAAATAATAGCAAGGAACTAAAAGGCACAGAGAAAGATAGAAAAGGGACAACATTCAGGAACTTTTAGGAGACACTGAAAGCTGTTACCACATCTCTGCATATAGCAGTTTCTATAGCATTTTATTCAACTTTCCATGAGAAAGTCTGTCAACAGTGCTGCATTTTATTATGGTTTCCAGGATGGTTGCCCAATTTAAAACAGGAAAACCAGGTCTCAAATCTTGACATGCATGTAGGAGGATTCCAGAAGCCAAAATCTAGCTACATCTGCAACAGCTGGATAAAACTACCAAACAAAAATAGAATGTTAACTGGTCTACAATCCCTCTTTCAAATCAAACCTAAAGCATGTTAGTAGTGTGCAGTATAAACTCTTGTTTTCTAGTTTTTGTTGTCTTTGTTCTTGAAAATTGGCTCTTTCATGCAAATATCACCCTCCACCCAGATAATTTCAGCCTATATGTAGTTGTAAAAACACATCTTTGTTTCTGTTATGTCAACTTTAATTCTTTCTTTTTCCCTCCACAGATGGTAAGAGACAAATAATAATAATGCCAGCTTTTCTTGCAGGTTTTTTTTTTTTCCCCCTTGGATTTCAAAATGTTCTACAAAGGTCAATATCATTATTCCTCATTTTTCATATGTGGAAATTGAAACATTTAGCTGTGAAGTGGCATCCAAATATAGAACCTGAATTTTAGTTTCCAGTTAAAAACAGAAGTTGATATAATTTTAGTACAATTTCCAGCAGCCACAGTGGTTCTTTAGGAGTCCCAGTATGCTGGTATTTAGGAGTGCTGGCACAAAGAAAAAGAATTCAGCAAGTGTCATTTATTATTGTGACCCATTTTGCTGTCATAGCCCTTGCTCTTTGACACTTGAGTATTCCAGACAGCTGCACAGAAAAGTGTTGCAACTTCTGGACTGTTCATCAGTTGTTTTTTTATTATGATAAAGTGAAAGCTGAATAATTGTGATAGTACAGGATATGTGTTCACGTGTACATGCAATGTGTGTATAATAGGTGCATAACCATGTGCTATGTGTGGTTGTTTGGCTGTGGTCTGAGCCGCATCTGTTAGCAATGAAAAATATGTGTTTTCTCACAGACATAAAATTCTGGGCCACTTAAAGGTGGATATTTTCATCAGATCTCTCCCCATCCTATAATTTATAATCAGTGGAACTAGTGTGCAGTGTTCTAAGAGCATAAAAAAGATAGAAAATAATTATGAAGGAAGAAGTTTGTAATGTTTGCCAGATGAAAATCCAGAGTTTACATGCTCGGAATTTAGATTTGTGACCCCTGTTACCTTCTTCAACCATACAAGAAGGAAGAAGATAGCAAGCTTATGTATTGGAGGGTAAGTACTCAGCAGTGTAATGGGTCATACTCCTATTAAAGTGCGTGGACAAGATTTTATAATTAATGGCTAACTTGGTGCACATCCTACACATGTGCTGTGGGATACAGCAAGGGGACTGGATCAGGGGAGGGAAGGGAAGGTTTGGAAAATATCCCAGAGGACAGATGTGAAGAGCTAAGGGAAGGTAACAAAATAATACCACCCAGTCATTCCTCTGTGAAAAGCAAAAGATCTTAAATGACAGATCCTCTCTAGGCTTTAAATATGTCATATATAATATACAACTTTGTACTTCCTGTTTATGTTTTGTCTATTTTATGACCTCAGGAGGGTAAGTTCGTCAGTATAAAAATGGAAATGATGTGCTGGAAAATTTTCTGCTCTTTCCATGTGATATGAATCCTGAAATATTAATTTATTCTGCCTTTTATTCCTAATAGGACTGCAGAGCAGTTAGAGCTCTTGAAGGCACTTCCCAGGACACTGGCTATATCCATATGAGTGAGACCACAGACTTCTCTGGCTCTGAGGTCAGTGGCATAAAGAGTTGTTAAAGTCCTTCAGTCTGCAGAGGCTTCGGACAACCACAACCACCCTGCCTCTGGGGAGTTATCCCTGGCCCATGCTTCCCATTCATACTTCCAAACAGTGCTCAGGAACTGCTTATGGAAGGGCCAATAGTAGACACATTTATTTGCTTAATAGATGTACTCTCTTTTGCTCTATTATCTGAACTGCAAATATTCACACACACTCAGTCCTCCAAGCAGGAAGAAAGAGTAGTGAAAAAATGTCTATTATTTAGAGAAACTACCTGTTCTTGTTCATTCTAGAGAGATAATGATTATGGTAACATGGTTATTTTCAAAATCAAGTAGAGCTATATCTTGGCAGTACAATACTAATTTAAAGGAGAGGATAAGTTCTCATACTTCACACTGCTTCTGTGCCTTTAAATATAGATCTAGAGACTTTAGAGCTCTATATCCAGTGCAGAATTTTCTCTAATGATTCATCTAGGTTGACTCTCCAATATGTTTCTTCTTATTTATGAATTGAGCCACTTTTTTTCAAATGCAAGACTAATAATGAAACTACAATGTTGAATTTTTAGAATTTGAATTTTAGAGATCAACATAAGAAAAACAGACTGTTTTCATTAAATAATGATTGCTAATTGTGCCATCTTCTAATGTTTCTTGCTTTTTTTTTTTTTTTCTGGACCTATGTGATGAACAATTAAACCAGTTTCTTTTGAAATTGGTAGAAGAATTAACACTGATTTGGTTGCCTTTTATATAAATGTCTATTATCAGTCTTTCTGGTACATGCTAAAAGGTAAAAATAGTGACAGAAAGTCTGAAGTATAAGAATCCCCAATCTTCATGCAGGCACAGGAGCTTCTGAATGTCTGAGACTGACCTGAGCTCTGACCTGAAGTGCACAAAGCTTGAAGGTTGTACATCCATAGTGCCTGTACTCGTAGTGTCTTCTGGCGCTCTTCCAGAAGTGTCCAGAACTTCCTCTTGTCCCAGAACATATTACCTTTCTCTTTTGGCAGCAGCCCATGAAAATGTGCAGGTAGAAACAAAACAGAAAGTTTCTAGCCCACAGCGTATTATGTTAAGAGAATCTATTGTAATGACATATGGGTAACTAGAGATGAATGAACTAGTTCAGTCCAAATAACAACCAGCCCCAACCTTTGCCCACTCAAAAAGTGACCCTAACCCAAATCTTTTTCCAATTTGGATTGGTTCATAGAGATCAGCCGTCAGGTCTGTCAGCTGGTAGCCAGACATCAGAGCAGACATAACTAATTAGGATATAGTCCCTCACCTAGCGATTAAACATATTTTTTGTCCTCCTTGCATGTTTCTGTAGTTTCAACTTGCATTAAAACCTCCTGGACTGAAAGCAACATCTCCAGAACCAGAGCAAGTGGAAAAGCAGCTTTTTCCCAGAGAAACCTATCAGCGAACATATGACTGAGTTTCAGAGCAACTTATTCATCAGTTCTTTTAGTCAAACTTAGTCCACCTATTACCAAAATTTTCCCAACAATCATATGGTTTTGTCACTCATGCCTTGAGGGTAAATACTGCAAATCCAAATGCTCTAAAAATATGCATAGATTGTAACTTTTGTGAGGTGCAGTGTATTCCTATGGACAGAATTCATGAGGTCATCACAGAATAGAAACAGCCCATATGACTGGGAAAACTAACTGAGCAGATAACTTGGGGCCTTTGCTAAACAGCTTGCTGACTACAAGAGGTAGAGTAGGAAGCTTCCATATCTGTCTGAAAATAAATGGTGCTGATGTTATATGTTCTTCTACATGTGTTATAATTGAAGCTTTTAAGGTACTTTGCTCTACCATTTATTATTTTCTGACCAGATTTCAGTCTGGTTCCACAGTGGTCAGACAGTGTGCTAATATATTTGAGTCAGAGCATATTTACGCTGCATTTTGCTGCCAAGGGTGATCAAAATCTGGAGAAAAGTTAATATAATGGAGGTCAGGATCTCAGTTTCAAACCCAGGATTAAATATGCTTCTGGCTAAAGAGACCAATAGTGCAACTTTTTGATGGGGAGAGTATAAACTCACATGTTCCATATGTGTCAGTGAATGATGGGAAAAAAACCTGAAATACAGCATTTCAGAGAAACTAAGCAGAGAAACCACTCTATTTCTTTTCAGTATGGTTGGTCATCCTGAAAAACAGATTTAATTACACTTTATGTATGTATGGCCAGAAATTAATTATCCATTCTGCATTCCAAGAGGTACCTCTGTACTGTCTGAGTAGGATGGTACTGTTAGTTGTTTGCACAATTTTTTTTAATGACAAACTGTGTAGTGATTATGTGCAAATGGCAGTTTTAAATAACTGAAATAGGAAATATATTTCCACAATCTATGTGTAAAAGCTTTAAGAAAACTGAAATGCATTTCTAGAAACTCTGCTTTCTGACAACTCATGCTTATTTCTTTATTTTTTTTGTGCAAATCCAGATCCAACTTCCTCTTGCTGAGTCAGTCATTGTTTGTAAAATAAATGGCCTGCTGTCGAATCTCACTCCTTAAGTATTCAATGGCATAATAGTCAGGATTTATTTGGCATAGTGAAACTCAAAAACATCTGTACCAGAAGGCACAGCAGCCACAAGAGTTGAGTGGGTGCAATTTTCCCTGTCATTTAAAAATGTTCTACATTTTAGATGATTAACAATTCTTGGGAGTGTCTTTTAAAGGTTTTGTCCCAGCTTTGAGAATTAAAAGTTGCAACTGATTTCATCTGCTTCAGCCATGTACTCAGACACGTACATTCCAAAGCGTGCATGCTTTGGGGACACCTTACTTGCTGCCACCCAGCTGCCAGTCTAGATGGGTGAAATTTCACATGATGTGGTAGCAGGTAGGTCAAATACCCTACAGTATTTCAAAAGGCACTAGAAACTTGAGTTTAGGCAGCTGTCTGTCTCTGGCCTGTAGTAAGTAAGCTGAATCACTCTTTGTGCTCCTTTGACTTTGTTTATTGCATCGTCATTGACCACTTAGGGACCTTGGGCACCTGGCCCATGTAATACATGACTATGTGTGGAGAGTTAAAGTGTCTGAATTTATTGCTAAAGTCTGCCCTTACTGTTTAATCATTTGTTCTTGAAGGTAAAAGACAGACATTTCCACCCGTCTCTTCAGTCCAGCCTAAGATCAAGGGATGATTTTTGTCCCCTCTTGAAGGTCCAGTCTTCACTGACATGAGGTGACATGAGCCTTTGTCAAAACACTATTTTTCCCCAGAACTTTGATGATAAAAACTTTAAGGCTTGTGAACACAAGTTTTTGCTGTCTGTTCATGCTTCCCACAGGCAGGGTTGGGGCTGAACTTACTGCTTAAGTCAGAGAAGCTTTGCTTTTATATCAGTGGCGTAGTTTAGGACTTAAGATTTCAAGTTTCAAATCCTGAAAGCTCAAAACCCCCTCTTCCTGGGTCAAGAATGGGATATATTTGCAAGATAGTACCCCATCTGATCTGAAGGGAGCCAGAAGATGTCACACTAAATGTGTATTTTCACTCACTTAATGTATTTAACTGAAGATAGTATGAAAGTTGACCTGCCTGCACAAATATTTCACTCTTTCTTTAACTGTTTGGTATACCTGGCATCACACAGATTGATGAAGTCTGCAGATCTGACTTCTAGTCCACCAGATCAGTGGAACTTCCCTGATGTTACCTGTACTGGACATTTGTCCTTGGAAGGAAAAGGTTGCATATGTAAAACCAGAAATACGTATGACTCTTTTCTGTATGCAGCATACCTTGTCTACTTCTTTGATTATTTTTAATAATAGAAAGGACTTGATATTTTCCAGGCATTGCGACTGCTCTTCATCTAAGAATCTCAAAGCATTTTAGAAAGATTAAAATTAACCCTCACTCTATATGTATATGCTACGTAAGTTTTATTACACACAGTTTACAATACAGTCGTTTAGCACATACAGAGAATCAGTTACGAGGTGGAAAGCTGAATCTGAGTCCAGTTGTCCAATTTCCTAATCTTGTCACTAGAAATCTCTAACTACAATAGAAGCAATTCTTGTGGATAGAGTTAAAAGTACCAGGACCTTCACAGAAAATCTCAGTGCTTGTCAGCAGATACTATATTGTGGAGCCATTAATGGAGACCACTAATAATATATTGATTCTGTAAAAATGTATCAGAGCATTGGAGCTAAACCTCTGGATTGTTTATCTGGCCAGGTTGATAAAGGAATCCTTGCTACCAGACAGATAGGTCTGACATGCTTTTCAGTATAAAGCTTTCTTTTGGCTTGTATTAAAGCATTAGCAATCCACACCAAGCAAGCTGGAATTTGATGCATAGTCATGCAGTATATTGTCAACCAGCTTAAAGCCACTCTGTGATACCTTCCAGATCCTCTGTTGGTCAGCAAAACTGCACAAAGGGAGGACACTTGAGTTGGCACAATATTCCTTAGGACCAGTGAAAGAGGATTTGAATCAGTTTTATTCACATTTTGTTATTGGTATTCAGGAAAATTGACAATATAATGAAATAAAGAATAAGACAACCTTACTATGAAGATCTTACAGTTCAGGGCCAAGTGATATAATTCTTATTCCAGCACAATACTGATTGTCTTTGGTACAACAGTTGAATAATTAGCCTTGGTCTGAGAAGCATAAAACTCTGAATGGGCACTGTGACATCCCCATTTAACTCACTGCAACAGATTTGGTGAGTAGGGTTGATGGCTGAAGCAAAATCGGATGTGGACTACTATGTTAAAATGATGTGAAGCACAGGTCATTTCAAAGTTAACAGATTTTCAAGGCCAGAGGTAGCACTGTAAACATCTAACTCTTATTTCCTGCATAACACAAGCCAGCATTCTGCAGATTAATTCATGCTGCGGAAGGAATATTTCTCCCTTTTTCAAAGTCAAGAATGCTCAGCTCAAAAAGCCTATGTCAAACTAGACATGGAGGTGATGGTTTTGAGCTTATCCATTTCCTGGAGATTGTGCACAAGAAAAGGTAAAGAAATCAATTATATCTTTTCAAGTCTTCTTCCTCAATTGTCTTATTATAGCAGTGTTTATGATCTGGCCTATATTTATAGCATTCTTCACTAGCATAGGCCTTGCATTCCTCACTTGATGTTTGCCATGTGTTGGGCATTACTTGAAATACATAGTTCTGGTTTCCTTTCTCCACAGTCACCGGACAATTAACTGATACAATATAGTAAGTTTTTGAAATTTCATTTCAAGCCATCAATATAAAGGTAATATTCAAGAGTTTTGGTATCAGTAACATGTCAGTGAAGAAAAGAAAGGGGCAATAAACAACTAGACTGGCACTGAAATTCAACAAGATTAGTAAAATGACAGCTGTAACCTGCATTCCTTTTTCCATCCTTTTCTCTACATATATAAGTATATATTGTCTTGTGTGTGAATGTGCATATACATATATGAATTCTTGCATCTGATGTAGAACATAAAGAATTGGGTTCATTTTCTTCCTAGATGTGAGATGAGCAGAGCCAAGTTTCACTGGTTTGGTTTTGTTATCCAGGTTTTTCCTGTGGCCATTATTTCTCAGCACCTGTACTTCCACTGCTTCTTGTCTCCTGTAGGAAAGTAGGTCTGTTCAATATCGGAGCAGGTAAAGTGAAGGCTGTGTCTGAAGCCACTGCTTTTTATTTGTACAAGCAATAGGTACAAAGTGGACATTAAACAGGCATCCTGCTGTGTACCTGATCAGTGTCTGCTTCATGTCTATGGTTTTGGTATATTTATCTTATACCTGCTCCAGGAACTGTTTCTCTCTCTTTCTTTTTATCTTTTTTAACTCTCTTCTTTTCTCAAACACACACCTTTTTTTGCTTTTCCTTAAAAAAAGCAATGAGGGATTAATTTGGTAGATCGTGGCTTCCTGGTCATCCTGCGAGTGCTCTGGTCTGGGAAAATGTAAAACAAGCCTGTATTGTAGTGCCAGTGAAATTTAGATGCCATCCCAACTAATATGTAAGCACATCTGAAAACTGAAGAATGAGGTTGAAGTGATGGTGTCAGAGATGTTGCTTACCCGACTTTTGCACAAGGGGATCTTTATGAATAGGACATTAAGGAAAAAGAAAAGCTTTTCTTCTGTCTGTTTTTATTCTGTCACTTGTTGAAAGGCTTTCTATCATAAAATACAACTATCTGGGCTGTGGTAAGTAGAATCACAGTTTTTTTCCATGTTGAATGGGTGAATACTAAGCTCATGAAAGCACAGTGGTCTACTTGCCTTTCCTCTTCTTTGCCCCATGGATCTTTCATGCAAAGTCAACCTGGAGGTGAGGCATCTCTTACTCAGAATACTTGACTGGTGCTGGTCAATGAACTCTGATAGAGTGGGACTGGTGAGACTGGTGGATTCCCACCACTTTTGTCCAGTGTGGGTGTAGATCCTGGATTCTCTCCTCTGCTTGGACGGGTCTGGGCTGGGTTACATGCTCCACTGGTGGGATCTGGCTGTTGTCAGTGTTATGTCAGAGCCTCTGCCAGACTTAACAAAGCAGCCTCTTCATGGGACTGAGTCAGGGAGATTCAGTCTCTGCAGCCTCAGTGGCATGACATTCTGCCCCCCTGAGCCAGTCCCATCCAGAAGACACAACAGAAACTTTACAAACAGAACCTAAGCATTTCATCAAGGGGATTGGGATTGTTCGTCTGAATAGACATACCTAAAACTTCTTTTATAGATTGTACTCAGTTTCTCCAATCTGAACACATGATTTTAACTCAAATTTAAGGTTCTTAATGAAGCAATTTGCATAAAATAAGTGACTAATTTCCCTATGTAATTAGGAAAGAAGGGTGGATGCCTTTGAAGACCCACGGATGGTGATTTTCTTTGCGTAATTCAACTGATACGTGTTGATGGACATAGCAGGGAAAGAGCAGGCTACAGCTGGGCAAGATTATTTGCTAATATTTTTCATCTTGCAACTTGTGACTTCTCTGTTGTGATCAGAAGAAAGTCCCTTGCATGTTCTGTGTTCTGTTGAGATATTCCCAAGGGTAACAACAGTTCTAAATATGTCTTTTTTAATTATATTGTCACCTTTGTACTGGATACTAGGCTGAATCAATCAAAATGTTCCATGTTTGCTTCCAAGTACAAATTTGAGTCGTTAGAGAGTTGCACTGGATTTAATCAGTGACCTAGGAACTTTACCAACAGGCTCTTCAGCTATTCCAGCTAGATCTGGTTGTAGACAAGTTTTATTAATGCTAATTGGGGATACCATTTAAGTATCCAGATAGGATGCTAATTAAAAAGGCATTGTGTTGGCTGATCTTGCAGTAATTTTTATGATTTCTGACTCAGATTCCATTTCCCTCAGATTGTCACTTAAAATATTTCAAGATGCATCTTCTGCAGTATGTCAGATCCATATATGATGATGAATTTGTTCCAACTCCTAGAAGAAGCTGGGGAAAAAATCCAACTGCATTCCAGTACTTCAGAAAGTTCCAAATTTAGATTGATTTGAATATAGGCATCATTCTTACAAAAGATAAATTCAGCTTCAAAAATGTTTACTGCCAAAAATTAATTATATTCTAGAAGTAGAATTTTTGTTTCTAATAAATGCATATATATGCATATATATAATTTCATGTATGTAAGAAAAGGACTAGAATTTTTATCATGTTTTTTATAACAAGTTAAGCCCACACGTTAGAGATGAAGAAAATTTTTCTGTTGGCATAATCAGATTATCAGTTCACAGTATGCTCACAGAAAATATAGACAATAGATATACTGATTTTCAATTTACAGATTATTGTAAAACAAAACTCAAAATCTATGATTGAGAAGAAAGCATAGGAAAAAAAGACCAGAGTCTTTCATACATTGCTTGCATTAATCCCACTGACATCAAGACGTTTAGTCATGAATAACTGGGGAAGGGTTTGGCCCAGGATGTGGAAACTATTTGATGCTGAGTTAATTTAAATTTTCTGGGACATGAACACTGTCTTGAGGAATGAAAAGTGGCTGAAGGACTATAAACAAAAGCAGAAGACAAAATATTAAAGTATATATTTGTGGGAAGGTCTTTTCCTAGTGAGGCATGTCAGGGATCAATATTCAGTATTTTATCATTTTAACTAATGATCTAGAAGAAGTAAGTCACCCATTAATGAAAGTCCCCTATGATGAATAGAGGGTGGAGTTACAAAAGGTGATGAAAGACAGATAGTACAAAGGAACCTGGATACAAATCCAAGGCTCCCACTGACTTCAATAAGTTTTGGAGCAGATCAGCAGAGATATTAGAGAGATGGACAGGAAGGACGACAAAATAAGATTCATCTTGGAAAATATACAAAGGCATCATGTGAAAAATTATCTTAGACCTAATAATCAAAAGGAGCCAGAATCACAGAGAGCAGTATTATAAGTGAGTTTGCAATGCATTAGAGCAAGGAAAATATGAGTACAGTTTGAGCTTTATGTAGTGCAAAAGGAAGGTACCATTTTCTTGTGCTAAAGCACAGACTAACAAGGGAACCAAGGTCTAGTTTACAAAAGATGAAAAATATGCACATGTAATAAACAATGACACAGTCACCCCTATACCAGTGGGATATTGAGGAATAGGTACTTACCATAACTTTACAACATCCTGGGCTGCAACAGCAGTGGGGCCAACAGACTGAGAGAGGTGATCCTGTCCCTCTCCCATGGATACAGTCTGAAAGAGCAAAGGCTGTTCCTGTAGAAGAGAAGGCTCCTGGGAGAGCTTATAGTGCCTTCTAGTAACTAAAGGGAGCTTTTAAAAAGGAGGGGATGGGATTTTTTACAAGGGCAGATTGTGAGAGACAAGGGACAATGATTTTAAACTGAAAGAGGGCAGATTTAGATTAGATGTTAGGAAGAAATTCATTACTGTGAGGTTGATGAGGCACTGGAACAGGTTGCCTAGAGAAGCTGTGGATGCCCCATCCCTGAAGAGTTAAAGGCCAGGTTGGATGGGGCCCTGAGCAACCTGGTGTAGCAAATGGCATCCCTGCCCATGGCAGAGAAGTTGGAAGGAGATGATCTTAAATGTCTCATTTAACCCAAACTATTTTATGACTCTGTGATTCTACAACACATATTCCACAGAGAAGCAAGAACAAACAGGTTCCAAAAATACATTGAAAAGTATTCCTATAAAGCTAGATGTTCTCTGAGATGGCAATGAGATTCCTCAAACCCCTTTCAGGCTAAAATAGCCAGTGATACTGGACTGTAATTCTAAGAGTGATATTAAAAAGATATCATTTTTAAAATAATTTGAACTATTATTTTAAATAAATATATCACATCTATTTCTGCATTGTCAATAATGTTCTTGTGGCCAACCTTATGAAAATTTTCTAGAGATTAATGATTTTAATGATATTTGCTCAAAATTATCAGTGAAAGGATATTACTGAAGTATATTTACAAGTGTCATTATAATTTTATCACAGGAGGTGGAGTTAGACATGTCAGGTCAGATTTTCAAAGTGTATAAATAACACTAAAATTTTGTAAATCTTTTAATATGCCTTTGATAGTTGACCCTCAATGGCTATCTCAAACTCACACAAGAAATTAATGATAGGAAAACTGAGGAAATTAATAACATGAATAAAACTCTACAACTCTATAGGGTCATTATAAGTATCAAAGATCTCTAAACAAGCTTTTACCAGGCAGCTGCATCTTTCCACTGCTATAGACCAGCACAGATCCACTAAATAAAAACTTGAAAATCTGACAGATCTTGCTGGTTACCTACTCAGGTTGTATATTGATTTATGCTAGGATGCAGAAAAGGACTCAAGCACATGCTTACATTTAATTTTAAGCAAATGCTTGAGTGTTTTACGGATTGGGATGCAGTGTTTTACTGATCTGGGATGCAAAATTCATGATTTCCTATTATTCAGACTCAACACTGCATATAGCAATGTAAGCATTCTTTTAAAACAAAAAATGTTTGTTATTTCAGTTCAGTTCTGAGCATTGTTTTATATTAGCCAGAAACAAAATAAATCTGGAGGAATACTTTGTTTTGGAAACTTTTTATTCCCTCGAACATCAAGTGGAATTTGTTTTTAAAAAATACAAATATTTTTAAAGGTACAAAGATCTGTGATAGAAATTGGGAAGCACAGCTTTAGCCTGATTCCTTTTGTTAATATACCCTTGCAAATCAGAGGCAGGTCCAATGGAATTTAGCTATTAGGAAACTAAAAGATCAGAATCACAGCACTAGTTTCTTCTTTAAATGAATTTAGAATTTCTGTGATGCTGGGTCAAATTTGCTAAAATCAAGACCCTTTTACATAATTCTGTCACTGTGAAATCACCTAAAAAAATGCCTAAACCAGGCAGTCATATCCTTTTAATATCCTTCTTTGCACCAGGATTGTTTCAATCCAGCTGAGATGATATCCACATTCTATGGAAGGCTGACCACAGCAAGTCCTGCTCCTGTGCTCTGTGTGAGCCAGCACAGGTCACCAGGGAGCAGGTAGAGCTGCCCAGGTGGCACTGTGCTGTGCCCAAAGAAATGGGCTCTGATTCCCTCCCCTCTGCCACAGGTCTATCAGGGAAACTGTCTATCCCTCAAGCTGGAGAATCTCTGCACCATACACCACTGCTTCCTGAGGCTGCATCTGCAGTGCCAACAGCATTAGTACAATAGAGTGTAAAGGACCAATAGCAAACACAGATTTGCATACATTAGTAAAATAAGAGGAAACTATTCACTGATGTGGAAAAGCATTGCGTGGTGATGCTTTTACTGGTCTTTGAAGAGCTTCTTCTCTCAGCCCACTGCAATTGCTGATATGTGGGTGCTAGCAGTGATGGAAACTGTATTTCACACTGACTTTGTGCAGAATCCCAGGCATGCATGCACTGCCTTCCCAGCAAGAACTTAAAAAGGAATGGATTTCAGAACACAAATTCTACTCCTTTTTTTTTTTTTTAATCAGAATTTCTAAATTCCCATTTTTACCAGGGGTGTATTACTTAAGCAGCCAACTGTACAAGAAATTATACTGTTGTGGCATAGTCAAAAGTTGTGAAGTATCAGTGATGTAGGCACACTGTAGGTGACCTTCTTTCTGCATCAAATGAGCCAAAAATCATCAGGAAGAAAAATAGTATTTATAGGGCTGAAGATTGTGCACAGTAATTAATAAGAATCTCTCTCTTACAGGTGAGGCAACATGTCAGAGATGGGGCTACATTCTTTATGGTTTGTTTTGAAGCTAAGAAATAGTATACAATAAAAGTTTTCAAATTATTTTTAGAGGGTTTTTTTTCCTTTTTTTTTTTTAATCCAGAGATGTCAGTAAGCAGATTTTTCTCTACTTAAATTATGTGTTATGAAACCTTGCTGTGTAAATTCACATTTTCTTATAATGCTAAGCTGTAATTGGTTGAAATAATCTCATCTGGTTTTATTTCTTAAATATTTTTATTTAGAGATCTATCCAGAATATTTTAAAATTAAGTTTCCATGAATGCTCAGTGCACTTGATCAGTAATGCTACCAAAATCTAATTATTTGAAAATATACTTGACATGCATGATTTGCTGACAAAATGAGAATGATTTTGTAGTTAAAGAAGTTTAGGAAAAAAGCCTAAAAAGACTGCAAACACTACTGCCAGTGTTGCAGTGATGAAGACATCACAGGTGCCTTGATTATCCAGGCAGACAAGAATAAATTTATTCCATACCTCTGAAGTAAGAATTGGCTCTGTCATACAGTAAGTGATCCTTTACTCTGTTTGAATGATCACACATTGTAATGAGTCAGAGCTATAAAAATGTGACTTTCTACTCTACACCCAAACATAGAATTCTTTTCTTCCCAAAGCAAATCAGTTTGTGATGATTGCCATCTTTCAACTGGCCAAAATATCAGTGTGCAAGAAGTAAAAAAGTATCTTTCTTTTTGAAATAACATTTCCAACACCTGGTGAAAACTGGAGAGCATTTCATAGAAATGAAGTCCAGCTATCTTCTTGTTAAAGATCCAACAGTGGTTTTTGTAGAGGAAAGGTAGTTTATCCTGATTGTTTTAATATTCTGTGAGATTATATTCACATTCTCTAAAAGCAACCCTGACTTTTCATCTTGTTTCAGTATTGCTCCTTCTCTACTTTATACCAAAGCTCTTTCATGGTTTTCCTGTTCACTGTTAAAAAGTCATTGCTATGAACCTCAAAGCCTGAAGTACTGGGACATCAGATTAATAGCAAACCAGCCTTCTAAGAATGAATGTCTTATTCTGCCAGATCAATACAGTTCAGCCTGTAAAGCTAAACAGATATCATTCATATAGTAAGTAGTTCATGATTTATTAAATTATATTTAATTGCTCTGAATAAAACAGTGTAAATGCCTATACGGTCAAAATATGGAGCCTAATGAATGAACTGCTGTTCTCATGTCTAGCTAAATCCACTGCATTTCTAGTATATACATAATTATCACCAGTTTATCTGCATCACATGCACAGAGGATTGACAGTATATTCTTTCTCAGATTAAATTTTGTTCTTAGCATGTAAGGATTCTTCACCTAACTAAATATTGCTCATGAAGACAGCATAGAGTCTGACACGCATTATGATCCTCTTTCCACAGTCTTCTGAAAAATGTTTTATATCAATATAATTCCTGAAAGCCCCAAAGACTGATTTAGGCTTCAGCTAAGAAGTTAAGTGGTGCCAGAATTGCAGGATTTTGAGATTTTAGAAATATTTCGATCTTCATTATTTGTTATATATTCTCAATGATGACAAATGACTTTAGAAAATACCATAAATACTTAATACACTGGTGATATTAGCCCATTTATAATAAATACTAGGAGTGGAGTTATTTTGCAGATGATTTAGAGTAATCTCTCTGGCAGCCAAACAAATCAAAAAGCGTTTTTTCTACATACAGTTCTGTTAATACATAATATGGTTTGCTACATGATTAATAACTTAGTGCTTCTCATTGGGATACATAAAATGTAGTAAAAATAAATAAAGCCATAAAACAATTAAGGATATTTGTACTCACTGATTCGTTGCTGTTTATGAATATACAGTGTTAGTATAAACAGACAGGGGGTCCTCACTTTATCCTTTTATCATTTCCAAATGTTGTTATAAGATTGTAACCCCACTGAAAACAAACAAAACAGCATGTCATGTAAATGTAACTTCAGTCTAACACTGTGTTAGGTCAGCTCGGCTTTGAGAAATATGTGGCTTTTTCAACTGTTACTTTTGCTGGAAAGTTCTGTTTGCAAATGTCAAGGATATCACTTTAAAATCAAAACAAGAAAACCTTATGTGCCAAAGTTGCAGCAGTGGTATTCATGAAAGAGAGTAGTTAAATTCTTTGTGAGAGCTTTCATTTTATGCATTTATCAGGATATTTCTTTAGTGAAGAAAATTTGAATTCAAGAAAACATTCTGTGCCTAGTCTCATGTAAACTCCCCAAACCATACCCTTTGTATTAAGAAAAATATATTCCCAGTAACATTTTCATTTCAGTTAATGTTACGCTACCTTTAAAATGTAAGCTTGCATGCCAATGGTGCTGTACTTCTTCACTTCCTAATTTACAGAAAACAAGAAGCATTTCCATGAAGATGGCTGAGAGGGTAGCTGCCAAGAGTGAAGGAAGCACAACTGTATGGGCAAACACAGCAGGGGCAGGAACCAGACTGCATGAAAGTGGCAAGATAGTCATAGAACCATAGAACAGTTAGGGTTGGAAGGAACCTTGAAGCTCATCTAGTTCCAATCTGCCTGCCATGAGCAGGGACGATTTTCTCTAGATGAGGTTGCTCGTGTGTGACGCCTCATTAGAGTAGCAAGTCCCATCTAATCTATATGGGTGGAAATCCTGCTACCTCAGAGAGCTGCAATATCATAAAAGGAAGGCTATGAGAGACTTTGTAAGACTGTTAATATTCTTCTGAAAACATAATATAGGGGGGTTTTCCACCAGAAAGTCACAGTGATGGCAAATAAGAGTATGTCTTGATTTCGTATGATGGACTTGTAATAAAGTCTGCCAAGGAAAAGCTTTGCCTTGTAACCTGTATTTGAGCCATGGAACTCATTGCTGTATATAAATAGTACAGATAAATAAAAAGTATAGAAGGGTTTAAAAACTCCTTAAAAATCATGGAAGAATTAGATTTGGAAACGCAGCTACAGACCTTCCTCTCAGGAGGCCTCTAAGCTATTGGTTGCTGAAAAATGGAATTAAGATGCAACAAAAGAAATACTCCTCCAGGTTGGTCTCATTACACTCCTACCCTCAATGTGTTTTGGTAGGTGCAAGGCTGGGCCCAAACATTTGACATAAAAGAAAAGGCTGCATTGCCTCAAACACTATTCATATGAAGTAGGTCTGGAAGGCAAGAACTTTAGAACTCTAACTGTAGCTGTGGCACTTGTTTTTTGGATTTTAACCCACAGAAGTTTTAAATAAGTTTTAAATATTTTCTCAAGTTATTGAACTACTAGTTTAGTAATGACCAGGTGATCTGCTGAATTAATTTACAAATCTCAAGGCTTGAAGAACAACCTATTTCCTTCCTATTAAAAGAAGCAGTTAACAGTGTTGCAGAAAGCTTGTGTTCATTGTTTAATCTTCATTTTCTTTTGTCAAACACTATCACTTAAGCTGTATGATGACAAAATTCATAGTTTTTACTACTGACAGCCTTTGATCACAAAATATATTTATTCCTCTAGCTATTCAACTCCTAAGTTAATTAGTAAAACTGTAATGGCCATACTCACAGGAGAAGAACTTTGTTGCTTGAGGAAACACATTGTTCACCATAAGTGTCTCACAATCTGGCATAATTTTTTGAAGATGTTCTCAAAATAGTTTGTTTTGATTGTTAGAAAAAAGAGGCGGGGGGGGAAGCAAACAAAAACCAAAAGGAAATATGTTTATAGTGTGAATATATTTTCAGTATATTTTCCAATCAGCATAGCCCCCTGAGAACATGTGCTGCAAGATGAGTGTGTGTGGGTCCATGTGTGTTTGCATGTGTTGAAGGTGGTTTTCATTTCTACGATGCAATAAGGCCTTAACTGATGCAAGAAGAGGACGTTTCGTTCTACAACTGCATGGTACAGGAAGAGCTCAAGAACAACAAAAATAAATTCAAATGCTCTCTGTTCTGTTCAATAATGGTATTTTGCAGGATAGTCAAGTTTCCCACAGAGTAAATACAATCCATATTATGTAAATATGATCCTGTGTACATTCATTTAATTTAACATTACCATCAGAATAGCACATTTCACACGTAGGAATGTAAAGCCCAGCAAGGGAGCCAATTAGCTGCCCGCAAATTGTTTGCTAACAACAAAGTTTTCCAAAAGAAATCTCTAAGGTATATCTTTACCAAGGGCACAGTATTAGAACTCTAATACCACATGTTTCCATTTGAACAGATGGCAGTGAAAGGTTTGGCTGCAATGTGTTACTAGTTAACAGGAAAAGACTTACTGATAGAGATCAAGGGTACTGTTTGAATTTACTTAGATAAATGATGGTTTGTAATCCATTCATACTTGCATGTATAATTACTTTATAATTACTTGTAAGTGGATAGAACCTCAAAAGTCCAATGTATTTTGTGCCTCAGAGACAGTATCTTATTTGCTATTGTAACCATCTCTTTAATGTGTTAAGAGATGCTTTAATTCAGGTATATCTGCTGTTGAACTGAGGCTAATTGTAACATCATTTCTGTAACTTCATTTCTAAAAATTCAGAGGAAGCAACACATTTCCTAAATACTATGATTTTAAGAGACAAACAATCCTTGCTTATTAATGGCACAGTTTGCACTAAGTGACTGAAAGCTAAAGCAAAACACATGTTTATGTTATTCCTATTACTTATTTGTGCCTTAATACAGACTGCTGGGTGCTGGGATTCCTATACCCAGAACACTGATCCTTGACTGAGAGTTTGAGATTCAGCTGGCACATTAAGAAACACAACCTTTCCCTACTTTCTGCTTGACCAGAAAGTGTCCAGTACGTAGCAGGTTCATTCCTTGGTTCTCCCTGTCAGATCCATAATGCTTCCCAGTGATGGGCAGGATTGAGTTAAGTGACTTCAGAGCGTCTGAAAGTCCTGTCTGAAGTTAGTGGGACCACTCATATGGACATAGTTAGCCATACATATCAGCGTCTGAAGGACAAGGATGAGAGGTGCTGGGCTAAGCTTGCCATTTCACATTAAAATAGTTGTGGAAAGACGTATTGGGTCAAATTCTTTTGTATTCATTCTATGTGCATAGATAAAGTTTAAAGTAAACTGCAGTTAAATAAGAACAAAGAATAATACAGTATATATGTCAAAGAGGTTGCAACAAACATGCAGTAGAAATGTTGCTGCATTTCAGTTCTGCACAATGATCTAAACAACTGAACACATGTAGAGAAGGTGAATGAGACACCGTTTATTCCATGGGAAATTTCCCTTTCCCCATATACAATTTTGTTGGGTAGGTAGAATGTTTTTAAAAAAATAATATATAAAAGTAACTTATTCTTTTTTGACATGCCAGGTTTTACTGCTATAGCAAAGCAGAAATACTGTTGACATTTAATATGAGATATATAAATACACTTATCTCTGGTATGGGGAAATTCTGTTACTTGCAGGAAGAAAAAATACATTAAAAAATTTGTTTATATAATATTTCGGACATTTCACATTAATTATAGTTGTTATGTAAAATACTTTTTCAATCTAACTGAATCCTATTAATGTTTCTGCCTTTTTTTTT
>VXBX01000706.1:0-30959 GCA_013400415.1 Scytalopus superciliaris | reverse complement strand
GGTTTTGGTTTTGTTTTGATTTGGTTTCTTTTCCACTTGAGTGGGCTTCCCAGTTAACCAATCCAAGTACGAGTGACAGGTATTGGCAACAACTGTCTGCTTTCAGAACGATCTTCCATCTATCCCACTATACTAAGTAATCTTTCCAATTAGCCAGCTCTTGTTTTCCAGACCCATAATCAAAGGCCTTTAATTTTTTTTTATATTAAAATTCATATCTATGCTGTAGTTCATATCAAGACAAGAGCCTTGTTCATAACAAGACAACAGCCTGTCTTGTTCAATCTTCTGTCTACAACAATTAAACTGATGAC
The DNA here is from genome assembly GCA_013400415.1 of Scytalopus superciliaris. Classification (NCBI taxonomy): domain Eukaryota; kingdom Metazoa; phylum Chordata; class Aves; order Passeriformes; family Rhinocryptidae; genus Scytalopus; species Scytalopus superciliaris. Next base: position 30,645 of record VXBX01000706.1, on the reverse strand, counting down.
CATGGAACTGGAACCAATGATATTTTCCATAAGATTTTTTTTTTCCAGCCTCTCAATTTTTCAATATATTGAATTTTCTGAATATATTTTGCTTTGTCTATTCATTAACCCTCAACAACTCTCCCTTCTAGTACTTTCTCTGTCCTCATTTGTACTGAAAAGGCAACCTCAATATCCTGCAACAAGGAGCCGCCAATCTGCCTCCTATTCTGTGATATGCCATCTCCTCATGTTTGTTTGAAATCCAGCTTTGTATGACAGCTACTATTTCTTGTCTTAACAGAGACTAGGAGAGTTTTTCACTCTTTGAACTAGTTGAATTTCTCCTTGTTGAATTTATCCTCTTACTTATCTACAATATTCTTTTTTCCTGCTTCCTCTGTGGGCCTGAATCCTATTTCTCCCCAAACAATCTCAATTGCACAACAAGGATTCCCAGCCTGCTGGCTTGGGTTCTGCATGGTAGCTGTCCTGTGCCTCTAACTGCCCTTGTTGTTCTTTGATTTTTATTCATCTATGCCGACACTACTTGATGCAGTGATAAATCTCAAGCTTATGCAGCAGTACACTGGTTTCTGTTTTGTTGCCTATGTTTTTTTAATAGTAATTAGTAATAGTTTTTTTGTTTATGATTGCTTCCAGTTACTGAGTTTATATTTTCCTGGAGTCATCATACTGAAGATTTTTTTCCTGAAATGTAAGGACACATCTTCATTTTAAAGGTGAAGGTTGGACTGCTTTTCACCCTGTAAATCAATTTTCTCTGTCTGTGCTGATTTTGTCACTCTGTCCTGTGTCCTGTGAATCTTAAGTCTTCCTCTAGTTTTATCATCAGTGTGTTTCATCACCTCTCATTTTTCTGCATCATCTGAGTTGCATATGAAACAAGCATGGAAAAGGTTGTAGTAAAACCAGGTATACCTTAGTATCTATTTTCATATTCATACCAAAATGTCTTCTCCAGTTTCTTTCAAAAAAGAAAAAAAACCCCAGACAACTATTTAACTCTACTCCAGAATTTGTCCTGTATTTGGACATCTCTCTATTCCTTCCATAAACATTGCAAAAAAAACCCCTACCCAAACCAACCAACCAACCAACCAAAAAAACCCAAACAAACGAACAAAAAACCAAAACCATACCAAACCAAACCAAAAAAAAACGCAGTCAGCTTTTCTGCATAGGTCCCACCTTTGCTGGGTGCCCTAAGGATGACCTTACTGGGTGCTGCTGAGGTGGGCTGGTTATGCAGTGCTTTAGGACTCACTGAAGGGTCCCTTGTCAGAGATCTTTTAATAGCCCTCCATTTGCAATAGTAGCTTTGTTTCCTTTAGGTACTTGTTCTTCAAATTCTTCTTTGACTTCTCTGAGAATTTATGATACTTCCTATTTTATCTTCCTGAAACATTCTTTCCCAGTTCCATAAAACTCCTTTACACAGGTGTTCAGTTACACTGTCTCCTGTAGAGCTGTGAAATGGAAGCACATGGTGGTCATTTGTGCAAAGCATTCCTTGGTTGGAGCCCGATCCTGCACATTTCTCATCTGGTGGAGGACTGTGCTCCTTTAGTGGTCTTCTTAACTGCCTGCTTCACAAAGCAGTCATGCCTGGTGGCCAAAACAATCCTCTCTGCTTCTTGCTGTGGTGTGAGTTTATCCCAATGAACACAGGATAACTGAAGACTTTTAATACACTGACTTGTGTTTTTTTTTCATTTGTGTAGATACCATGTTGCATAGTAGTAGAGTCAATTCTTTAATTTCTTTGGATGCCAAGGTTTCTAATGTGCTGCATTGCTTGATTTCTGTCATGAATTATGTGGTATTTTCTGTATCTTTCACACTGTGATATCCTTGTGTGGCATTGACTGCCTTCCTTCTACCATGTTTCTGAGTTTCCTTCTATGCCAACATCTTCACCTAATGACCAGGAATTCCAGTTTCCAAACCCAATCTCTTACACTGTTTCAACATTAGTGTAGGAGCAATTACACTAGTGCTTTGGTTTTCTTCATGAATTACAATGCAAATGGTAACAAGTCTACTTGTTTTCTGTTTCTTTCGGTTATTTCTATCAGTGAAATATTTCTACCATAGGGAATTTAATGATATTTACAAAAGTCTTAGAAAAACAACCTGCCTTGGCTGCAATGTTCATAAATTTGAAAATTCACAAATATTTAAAAAGTCTTGGTATCATTGCAAAGTGAATAGGAGATTAGTTTGCATTTTATAAACAGCAACTGCGATGTCTTTTTAGGACGGAAAAGAACAGAGAATGTAAAAATGTGGAAAAAAATGTGTCTGCATTTATTTTTTATAGCATTTCTCTCCACAGTTTTCTTCTTGTTTTTGATCATGTGTTTTCCAAAAGTAATTATAAAACCAGAATTCCATTCCAAACTTTAGGCTGTGCAAGAGTTATGTATGTATCCCCCACAGTTCCCTCCGAGTCTCATCTCTCTCTCTCTCAGACATGACAAAGAGGAAGGCATTATTCCCATTTTCCTTTCCATGCCAATCAAGTCAGCAAGTTCAAGCCATTATTTCATATAGCAACAATTCCCACAGCCATCTCTGCATCGTCCAGCACTTCTCAGGTAGCACTACTTGCAGGTAAGTGAAAACAAAGAGCTGTAACCACCCAAATGTTTTCTATTCTGCAGAAACTCTCATTTTCATTGTTATCTTCATCCTTTTTGAAGAATTACTTATTCTGTCATGGTTTGTATATTTTATTTTTTAGAACTAATTGTTGATAAAATAAGGCTTTTTTTAATGCAGGCTTAATCATTTTTATTTCACAACACTTGCTTTGCATGTTAGTAGACACTGTATTTCAAGATTATCATTGCTTAGAAGATTTTGGTTCTAGAGGCAGTAGAGGTCTTACTGCTAAGTAACTAATTGTTAAACTAACTGTCTGTTCATCTAGTTTTGATTTTGATGGTAATACATGTTTACAGTTGTAAAATTGCTCTAACATCTGCAGTTAAAAACCTCCTTTGCATCTCTTAAAATTTGTTTTTCAACTATACCATTTAAGGTGAAANGATTTCTAAACCTGGGATGAGATTGTTTCAGTTTTTTAGAAGGCCATACAATCCCAGGAACATTATGTTAAAAGATTACTACTATTCTATGTTGAAAAGAGCCATTATTTCAAACCAGTCATGTATGAGAAGTCATTTGCTTTCTTTGTTGGAGGCAGATTAAAGTAAATTAATGTGATGGAATTAGAATGCTCCCACCTTGAGCTTTTAAAAACACCTAACCCCTAAGAGAATACACCCTGGTGAAGAAGGAGAAGGGAGGATAGGTCTCAAATAAATTTGCGAATATGAAGATTTTGTGGGTTTCTAGGGGACACAATACTTTGATTTCGTATATTTGTGACTAATCCACATGCTCATGATGTCAAGAGAAAATTGAAAATGCTGAAAGCTATGAAAAATATTGGACTGGATTAGCTTTAAAGAGTAACAAATGCTTTGGATTTAGATTGATGCCTCAGAGCTTTTTGATTGTTAATTGTATAGATTTTAGAAGTTATTATAGTTTTAATGTACTAGTAAAATAACTTCAGTAGCTTAATATTTACACATACCAACCCCATCCTATATCAATCCCTCCAAACTCCAGTAGCTGTTTAGTCTCCATTTCAAGGTAGAATTGCAGAAGAAGCTCCATGAGGCCTGCACCAGAAGATAAAGACATGGACAGAAGGACCTCCAAATCTGGCACTTTGGAAGGTCTCCAAGGATCCGACGTGCTGTGAGGAAGACAAGGACGATGAAAGAGGGGTCCCAAACCCCCAGACTCAATTCCTGACAGGGTGTGCCAGGGGCAGAACAGGGCAGGACTGGGGCGANCAGTTAAAAACCTCCTTTGCATCTCTTAAAATTTGTTTTTCAACTATACCATTTAAGGTGAAATGCTAGAGCCCCATATAGGGAAATAGAGTAAGATTTTCTGTCTGTTCTAGTAGAAGATACGTTCATAGAAAGGCTTCTGCTCATGTAGTTATCAGTTAATAGAAACAGTACCCCAAACAACATACTTATACAAGTGGACAGTCTGGATGCAGACTATTGAATAGNTTTCGTATATTTGTGACTAATCCACATGCTCATGATGTCAAGAGAAAATTGAAAATGCTGAAAGCTATGAAAAATATTGGACTGGATTAGCTTTAAAGAGTAACAAATGCTTTGGATTTAGATTGATGCCTCAGAGCTTTTTGATTGTTAATTGTATAGATTTTAGAAGTTATTATAGTTTTAATGTACTAGTAAAATAACTTCAGTAGCTTAATATTTACACATACCAACCCCATCCTATATCAATCCCTCCAAACTCCAGTAGCTGTTTAGTCTCCATTTCAAGGTAGAATTGCAGAAGAAGCTCCATGAGGCCTGCACCAGAAGATAAAGACATGGACAGAAGGACCTCCAAATCTGGCACTTTGGAAGGTCTCCAAGGATCCGACGTGCTGTGAGGAAGACAAGGACGATGAAAGAGGGGTCCCAAACCCCCAGACTCAATTCCTGACAGGGTGTGCCAGGGGCAGAACAGGGCAGGACTGGGGCGATAACAAAATGGGATTGGATGGACATTATTATAAAATCTGAGAACCTGGGAACTTTGGGAGGGGATCCTGTGGATATGTATTCCTGGAGCCTGAAGGTTCATTAAAGCTTCTGCTCTCCTTATCTTATCTCCTACTAAATTTGCCTGGAGCTTTTTCTCCTCAGTCTTTAAGGCATCAAGACAGTGTGCCATACAGTAAGTAATATTTGCTGATTAAAAGCAGAGAGTTTTACCTATGGAAATAGATTTCTAGTATGTGGTAATTGACTAGAAAACCCTGATGTAATCCATTTTATTCTCACTAATTTCCCATCTCCAAACATTTTTTTGCTTCATGTGAGAGAGGAGAATGTACATTATTCTGCTGCATACCTGATACTGACACTTTTTTGGCTGAGGGAGCTTTCACAAAGCAATGCTCTAGTCCACTTAAAACTATGTATTCCTATATAAACATAATTGGAAATAGCACACACATCAAAAAGAGATACTTCTAGGTCTTTTATTATGCTTAAATTGAAAATACTTTCATGGCAAGAGTTGCCAATTTACACATAAATAAGATTTTCTGGTAGAGAAGAGAAATTCAATCTGTATTTTATAGAAGAGAAACTTATTCCATATACCATTCAGACTTCCGAAAAGTCTCATCTACTTACAGATCTACTCAGAAGATAAAAGGACTTCGTCTATTTAATCTTTTTTTACTCCTTAATCTAAAAAAAAAAAAAAAAAAAAAAAAAAAAAAAAACATTTTGAATAAAAATNNNAAAAAAAAAAAAAAAATAAGAAAAAGACCATTTGGACTATACTATGCCCACCTTTTTCTACTTTCTTTTTTAACTAAAAATATGTGATATTCACCACACATACCAGGCATTCCTTGTTTTATATTAAAAATACAGGCAATGTCTGTAGAATTAATGCATATATCAGCAATGGTAAATTACATGAAGGTTGAGCAAATGCACATAAGCAGCTAAGTTTTCTTTCTGAGCAGTAACAATAGTTACAAACACCCAGAGGACCAAAAGTAGCCATGAGCACTTCTGGCATGCTTCATGGCTTTGTTTATCTGAGTAATTAATGTCACATTTTGCTTCATATTAGTCTTGTAGTCCAAAGCATAGAAATGTCCAGGAGATGGTAGAGTAAGTGGGAAGCACCCTTGCTAGGTCCCAGTCTTTTGTATATTGGAGCTCAAGGGTGTCTAGGTTTGCACAAAAATGTAGAGGTGAGGGAATGGAATGGGAAGGCCAGTATCATATGTTTCTGGAGTGCAAAACAACTCCAGCATCTAGTCTGGGAGATGCAAAAAAAGTTGTGAAGGCTATTAGCCAAGATATACACTGAGCTAATGGAAAGCATGAGAAGAAATAAATCTCAAACAATAACTTTGAAGGCAGGATTTAGTTCTGAAACATCCATGACAATTTTGCTTAGGTGGCAGAGATCGCTCACTTCTAAGAAGTGCCATAAAGTCCTTGGCTCTTTACATACAAATAGCTCAGTTTCAGGTTTTAAAACCTTTATTGAGTAAGAACATATTTTGTCTTCCTTTCCCTCCCTCCCTTCCTGGTAAGTTAAGCTGCTCTGGTTAGGCGTTGTTATTCTGCCTGACAGAATACTTCTATTTTTTAACGTATATGCTTCACATATATTCCCCAGAACACATGTGTTCAGCTTCACAGTTCCAGTCTGGGGACAGTAATTTTAAAGAGCAGATAGGGTGGAAGGTCACACAATGGTGTAATTTTCTTTGCTGATGAAGCTGGTTCCCAGTTGGCATGTGTTGACAGATGGGCATCCTCTTACAATCAGTCAGAAAGAAACCTGTGCCTAACAGATATGTGTGAGAAGTTTAACCCTTTCAGTATTTCAAGGAAATTAACAGATATGATTTTGTTCTTTCAAACTCCACACATTGACTGAAATATAAAAATCCTACTTTGCATTGCATCTGGTTTAATTTGAAATGTATCCAGAAGCACCTCTTAAAATTCAAAAACCTTTAAACCCCATGATATGCTTTCAATTCATTTCTCATTCACTATGCGCATTTTAGTACTACTGTAATAAAACTCTCCTAAAAAGGCATTCAGAAGACCATGTAGCACAAATGTACAAGTCTCACTGCATCACTTCTGGGATGAACAAAGCCTGCCACTGCTAGGAAGAAGTGACTTTTTAGGTGTTTATCTAGATACTGTAATGTTAAAAGCTTCAAAAATTAGATCTCCACTTTGTCACATATCAATGTCATTCACATTTGGCCCCTTTAGCAGTTGTCCACTAGGTTGAGAACTTCCAGACTTTGGCTGAGGAGACTCACATAAGGACTTTGGCAATGCACTACCCCAAGAAAAGTGAAGTTGTGCTTCCTCATCTCCTAGCAATTGCCATGCTGCCTTCTTTTGCTCACTTGTGGTACAGAGCTGCCTTATGGCTCCTGTGGCTTCAGCTTTGCTTCAGCTTCCCATCTCTATCTCCATCAAATTTGTCAAGTCTTATGGATTTTGCCACACCAAATTGATTTTGAATGCTGTGGGCCTGTGCACCTGAGTATTACAATACATTTCAGTTTCAGGTAATCACTGTTTAGAGAACCCCATTTACACTTCTTGTCTTTTTGAAATTTACATTTTATGTGTAACACTTCTGAGTAAGTGTGGCGCTTTCTAATCTGCAGCATAGATGGCATTTTTGTTGTTTTCACTACATCCCTGCAGTGAAGGTTTCACATGTAATACATGTGCAAAATGCAGTTTACACTGGGAACTCAGAAAAAAACATCTATTCAGAGTTTACCAAGACTTGTGACTTATATTCCTTCTTAAGTACTGAACATAAATGGGTTTGGAAAGACATAATGAAATTAAAATAGACATACATATGCTTCTTATTAAAAACTGTCTTAATTTTTAACTAATTGGAGAATGAACATGAAAGATGATTCCTGTTTTGTTGGGGCTTTTTTGTCCCACAGCTCATTTTGTCCCACTGGCTCCAGTGCTGAACATTGCATACCAGTGATGAATTCCAATAGAACTCCATAGTATCAAAGAATGTAGAAACTGGACACAAACCTCTGCCCTGGTACTTTAACTCCTCTCAGCAGCTCTGTTGTGCCTGCCACTACACACTTGCCTGTGGCACTCCATGCTACTTGCAAGGTGGCGTACCCTTCTTCCACTCAGCTGGTTACTCAGTAGGGAATTTCCTGCAAGGGAATGGATGGAAGGCAGTTTGGGACCTTAGTGACTTGCTTATGTCCTCGAAAGTAGCCTAGGCGGGTCTGAGAAGAGATTACTCTGTCGGCTACATTCAATATGTAGGGATATATTACACCTTTTCTTTTTCTTTTTTTTTTTTTTTCTGAAAACATACTTGAGTTTCATAACCTCATTTTGAGAATCTCTGTCTTGTTCTATGAGGTAGATCAACAGCTGAGACACAATACCAAGATGACATAGAAGCTGGAAACAAGAAAATCAAGAGACCATAGAAGTTATAAAGAAGTCCAAGACGTTCAGATCCATAAAGGACTTGACAAATATGAGAAAAAAAGGATAGTTTGATCTACAGCTACAGAATCCTGGCTTTACTGGGGATGTGACAAGCTAGTGGCTCTAATCTCTATTTCCATGAACAATTCATGCATTCTAGTGCAAAGCAACCCTAATAAAATACTAATTTCATTGTACAAACACGTGTCTAGAATGACATTACAATAACAAGGGCATCTAAGTCTTCGTCACAGAGATATGATGGATATATAGGAGTTTTGCACCGTCTTAAAAAGGCAGTCAGAGGCTACGCAGTATGTCCTGAAGGTGATAAAAGCTGTTATGTTAATACAAACCCCTGGCTGACAGATGTGGAAACAAGTCATATGAGGGGTGGCTAAGGGTGCTGACCTTGTTTAGTCTGGAGAAGAGGAGGCTTAAGGGAGTCCCTATCACTCTCTACAACTACCTGAAAAGAGGTGGTAGTGAGGTGGGGATTGGTCTCTTCTGCCATGTCACAAGTGCAAGGAGGAGAGGAAATGGCCTTACCTTGCACCACATGAAGTACGAGTTAGATATTATGTGAAAAAAATTAGCTGCAAGAATAGTTAGGAATTGAAATAAGTTTCCGGGGAGATTGTGGAATCTTTGGAAGTGTTCCAGAGGCTTCTGGATGTGGCACATGGGAATATGGTTTTGATGTGATTATGGTGGTGCTTGGTTGATGGGTGGACTAGATGATCTTGCAAATCTCTTTCAGCATTGATGATTCTGTGATTCTGTGATGCAGTACCTCAAACTCTGATTTCTGAGGTGACTGGAGGCCAGGTCAATTATCTGAGAGCATCTCAAATGCACTAGTATGTCCAGATGAACTGAGTCCAACATATCCTTTGTGTATCATAAAGGCTTTTATACACAGCTTATCTATCTACTGAAAATGCAGGTGTCAGCCTCAAACTGAGTACCAGCCTAAGATGGAACTGGGATAAGACAAGACAACCTTCAGAGGTTCTTTCCAATCTTAACCACTCTGTGAATCCAGCTGCTCCATGTTACTATGTGTTTGCTCTCACTACAAAGAATTAAATGTAGAAATGCTTAGGAGTATTGTAAGCATAAGAAATCTTTTCAAACCATGTAAATAGAGTAGATTTGTGAATGAATCAGGCTTTTTAATGCAAGCCACTCTATTAAAAATATCTATAAGGTCCATGGTCAAGTCAAGATGAATTTTGACATAGACTGCAGACTATAGTCTGCTGATTAGAAAGCATAAGACATTATGAATTATGCTCTTTATTGATATGGATGTCGATGAATTTGAACCATTTAAATGAGACATAAAGCCATTTGGATGCTCTGTTTGACAAAATAAACAACAGCTAGTGATACTAAGCTTTAACAGTTTCTTTGCTTATGCCATTCAGAACAGCATTTCTTAATGTCTTCTCTAAGATTGTCAAGAGTATGTTGCTTCCTTTTTCTAACATTTTAGTTAAGCTCTTACAGTCTGTAAGAATGTAATTCACAGCCTCTGCTGAAATGAGGTTTATCCAAATATCTGTGTTTGGCTACCTTCTTTTTTTGTATCCACTACCAATTCTCAATGCTGCTTTGAATTCTCTCAACCACCAACATTGTTTCAATGGAGCTGCAATCACTGGAACTTCTCCAATGATTTACTGCTATAAACAATTATAGAGTCTCACTGGTATAAAAAGTCAGAGGATACTAATGTGGAAGGGATGCAAGGGTGGGAATACAAAGTAGGTTCAAACATCACTAAAATCCCCACTCACAAGACTGAAAATATCCCCAAAAAGTCATTAATTTTCCTCCTCTTTACATCTTATTGGGAACGAGATGAGTACAAATTAGACACCTTTTCCTATGAAAAGTCCTCTCATGATAGGAATTCTTTTAGGGCACAGTTTAATTGATTAATACAGCTCCTGAGTCATAATGTCTAGCCACTACCTTTCAGAAGCATCACAAAATATAAACTGATTAAATACTAATGCCAGAAGTGAATGCAGTGTGAAATGTTGATACACAGACTGCAAGGTCAGTTGTGTTTAATTGTTTATTAATTAAGATACAACAACACATTCAACTCCATTATTGAAAGAACACTTTTACTCTACTAGATATACCGTTTATGTTAAAAGAATGTAAATCAGACTAGACAAAACAATGCACAGATATGTTGGTTTTGGCCGGAGTAGAGTTAATTTTCTTCATAGGAGCTATCATGAGCTGTGTTTTGGATTTATGCTAAAACCAGTGTTGATAGCACAGGGATGTTTTAGCTGTCACTGAACAGTGCTTACACAGCATCAAGACCTTTCCTGCTTCTCACTCCAACCCACCAGTGAGGAGGTTGGGGATGCACAAGAAGTTGGGAGGGTGCACAGCTGAACAGCTGATCCCCACTGACCCAAGGGGTATCCCAGATCATATTACATTGTGCTGAACATATAAACCTGGGGGGTGAAGACGGAAGCAGGAGATGTTCTGAATGATGACACTTGTCTTCCCAAGACACCATTGCATCTGTGGGAGTCCTGCTTTCCTGGGTTTGGACGAACACCTGTAAGATGATGGAAAGTGGTGAATGAGTTCCTTTTTTCAATTTGCTTTTGTGTGAGGTTTTTGCTTTACCTGTTAAACTGTCTGTATCTCAATCCATGAGTTTTCTCACTTTTAATCTTCAGATCTCTCCCCTTCCCACCAGGGAGTATATAAGTAACTGGCTGTGTAGGGCTTGGTTGCCTGGTGGGTTAAATCATAATAGCAGACTAGCCCCTGAAATGACTATAGTAATTGCCATATGCTGGAGAGGTTGTCCAGCTTAGTGGCAATCAATATATGAAGTACAGGTAAAATGGAGAGGTTCTATATTTTCAGTTTGAGAGCAGAATAAATTTAAGAACAAAATAACCAAGGTGACTGAACATATAGTGGAATAATAGGTTGAACTGAAGAACCAGACCAAATGCAATTTCTAGAGTTCAAACTTCCTGAGTTTTAAACAAACAAACTTTTTCTTAGACCTTCTCTGAAAATTAGCTCCCAGCAACTCAGGGTTTCTAGAGATATCTCTAGCAGACAGAAAATTTCTGTCTATTATTATTCTCTTCCTGCATCTCTGTAGCCCTTCTAAGTTAAGGAAGGTCTTACTTTACTGGGAATCATTTTTGCCTCTTTGCAGTGTCTCTTTGTATGTGCTCTCCCACTTGCCCTAGGTATATTTCACTACAAGTAACTGCACTGGAACATGGAGCTTCACTAAAATCCCATTAGCAGAAAGCTGGTTTCAGAAGAGAACTAGGCTCTATTTATAAAATTTGAAAGCCTAGACTTGATAAATGAAGCCTGAATTTTTGCTGTCATCATCCAGTCATGGATTGCTTCAAACACTATATTTGTCTGTAGTAGTCACACCATAGGAGTGGAGGCTTTTCACAGCTAATGTAGAGACGGAACAGAGTGGGAGAGGATTTATTTGCTGCAAAACTAATTTATTGGTGAGATTGGTGTGTTTTCCTCATACACTGGGGATGCACTTGGCAGCACATGTAAGAAATATTTTTCTCCCAAAGGCATGTTGACAACTTTAAAACTGCTTGTCCTTTTGCTCGTTAGTATTTTCTGCTTTCTTTTCTGATCTCTCCTAGAACTGATACTAACAAGTTATTTGGTATTGTGGAGACCTACAACAAAAGTAAGACATACTGTTACCTCTGTGAAACATGGCTCTGATTCTGGCTTTTGGTGTTTACCTTCAGGCCTTTAGAATCCTATTAAGCGCTGGGAAGGTTTGTAGCCTGGGAGGCACAGGATCATGTGTATTGTTTGTCCAGAAGGAAGTATCTTTTCCATCATTGCTTCCAGTCACAGGATATGAAGCTTATTGAAGAATATAGATTCTTCCAGTTTCATATACTAAATGTTAGCAAACCCTTTATATATGTATCCCCTTATGTAGCTATGCCTTACAGCCCAACTGGAAATGGGGAGCTTTGATGACCCGGATCTTGCAATAAAGTTTTAGTAGCCAATGAGCCTTTACATTCTTTAGCACGTGTCTGAAAGGTAAGTCCCGTTTCCACTGAAGAGTTAGAATATTGTTCCAACAGTAGCACACTTCTGCATGAAAAAACCATGACAAATTCATTAATCAAAGCCTACAGGAGAAACAGATTGTACCTGGGTGAGTGCAGCCTACCTGTGCTATATTACGGAAATTAGTCATTTCTCCCCAGTTATAAGAGGAAGTATAACTCTTACCCAAAATGACCTTCACAGTGGTATTAATCTTAACTAAAACTGAACTGTGAGTAATTGCCGTTGTTACAAAGAGCCACAAATGGCCAAGCAAACCCATCCACTGTAATGGGATCAGCTCCTTCTTTGGAACTGATGCTATCTCATGGTATCTTTTGCCCTCATCCCCCAAGTTAGTCACTCCACCTAGATAAGACTGCTTCTACCTATGCTATGAACAAGGGGAATTAGTCTCCCTCCAGGAGGATGAAGAGTAAAATTTAGGAGATTTTAAGTCAAAGAAATTTCAAGAATCCCCAAAGAAAATAAACGTGACTTTTGTGTATTGTGGTATTTTTCAGAAGACCATAAAGTGTTATAGTACCTTAAGTTTCATAACAGATCACATAACATTTCAGAGGCTGTGTATCATGACATTATATGTTCATTGCCTGAATATAGTATAATAGTTACTGTAAAGTCAGTGGGTTTGCTGATGGAGTTTTTCAATGTCTGACTTAATTTTCTCATTACAAAGCTTTTAGTTTAACAGCATTGCTTTGTCCTACTGGTTAAAATGCTACCCTGGCAATCACCTCTGATGTGTGTGCTAGGGACTCATGCCCTTAGAAATCTGTGCAGTACCCACACACTGCAGAAAAACTTTTGGGATGGTTTGAAAACTTACAGAAGCCTCTATTGAAAGATCTTATTTTGTAAAATGTTCTATGTCCAGATCTACAAGTATGGTAGATCAGTCGATAATGTAAGACCTGACTTACTTGTTATAACCATCACAAACATTGGAAAGGGGAGAGCTGGTCTCAGGAAAATGGGGTGGCCATGAAGCAGAAGCTATGTGCAACGGATTGTAATGCTATCACAATGAGGTATGTTAATTTTGTACCTGAGGAAGCCTAAACTGCTTCTTCTGGTCCCCAAAGACTTTATCAGGTACTACTGACAGCCTTCTGGGTACTCATTCCTCTCACCTTCATGAGATCATTCTGTGCAAAAGTTTATACACAATTAGAGTCTATGAGAGCAGATACAGTTTAAACCATTAATTTACACCCATGCTATTGTGAAAGGCTCAACCTGGCCCAGTTCCAGGCTGTGTTAATGAGTGGTTGGCTACTTCCTTAACATTCAGCTCTTGACGGCTTCTTTCTGTCTTCCTTGCCTATATTTGCAGAAGAAACAAGTGAAGGATATACCAGTTCTATCAGGATTGATGACTAACACTTCATTTGTACCTGGAATATGCAACACTGCCTCTTTCATAATCAAGGTTTCATGCAATTGCTGCCCAGTAAATTGGCTGGCCTTTAGCAAAGGAGATAGCTGCACAAGTAATTTTTTGTGAAATCATGAGAATAAAATCGGCCTTTCTAAAAATTACACATACCCTGAAAGCCAACATCAGCTGCAGAATGAGATTGGTGAGTAGGATCATTTGAGCCTACAGGGCCTTGTGTTCACTTGGATTTCATAGTATAAACATCATCCCAAATAATCTCTATTGCCAAAACTTAGTGAACCAGATGCTTTAAACAATTATGTACCCCACTGGATTTGGGTTTCAGCCCATTAATATACAGAATATAAAATTGCAATTGCAATATAGTGAAATGTGGAAAACCAAGCGGGTCTATATTCTAATAGAAGCATCAGCATTATATTTCAGAATTTTCAGCAAATAACAAGTTCTCTAGAAATATAAGTTATCTCTATCACATCCTTTACCAAGATGGCTTCTTTACTTCTTCATGGCTTATTGGATCACGCTCCTGAATGTCTCCCTTAGTGCCACTTTCCAGGCAGGACTCACTAGCTGGGTATGTTTGTTTTGGAGACCATTTAGAGTTCCTGGGTCACTAGGAAAGCTTCTCCTGCTCATATGAGATCTTCAGGGTTCCATCTCAGTCCTACTGAATATTAGAATTTGAGAAATGAATTACTAGCAGCTTAAACAAAATCACTGAGTTTCACATGAAACAACATTAAATTATCTAAGGAAGGAGATATATAATGTAAAAATTAATCAGGTTAAGTGCACACATTCTGAATAAAGAGAATGTCATTATTAGGTTATATTTCACAGAGAGATACAGTAAACAAGAGATGCTGGAAAAATACCACTGCGCTGTGCATATAGTGTACCAGTAGGTAATGAGCTTTAGCTGTAGTGAAGTCTTTAGTGTTGTCATCCGTAACCACTGGGACTTGTTGCTTGCACGAAATTAGAAAGGTCAGAATACACTTTTAAAATATTCCACTAAAAATGGAATCTATTGATTTGACATGGTTTAAAATAACATCATCACTGGCACTGCTTCCTAATAATTAGGGTCGATTTTTATTAATGGTTTATTTGACAACTTTTGGGGTTGATTTTCTGTTGGTTGAGATATTTTAAATAGGTGATGGTCATTTGAAAACCTGAAGCATCAGCCAAGTGATGTAAAATGAGTATGTCATTAACCTCCCATTATTTGGGAGGTTATGTCTTGGTCAGTTTGGTGCACTTAAGAGAGGAAAAGACTGTCATCAGGCTACTGCTTATAAGCCATGTAGTAAATGTGACTTCTACACTTTTACCCCTGTGTAAAATAGAAGACAGATTATACAGATAAATACTAATTAATCTCAAATAATTAATAGATGAATTAACTTGGGTACCATTGTTTTTTCCTCAACACAGATCAGTTATAAACCTGGTTAATTTATCATTTAAACTGGGTTTATGAGTGCTTGCATAAGTGAAGTAGCAAGAAACAGGTAGGCTGTATTGATGAATGTTCACTGAAATCTTTGTGGAAGTTTATTCTTTTCAGTTACACCAAGATTTCTTCATTAATTTAGCTCTACTAACTTTGGTAGACTAACTCTTTATTGTCATAAACAAAGAAGAGTATTGGATGTCTGACATTGAGAGGAATCACTGGGAAATGGAAGGCTTCTACACACATCTAACTATAGGACTGCTCTAGTGAAAGGGAAGGGCAAAGGGCAGAAGACAAAAGAAGAGAATTGGAAGGAGAGTTAGGAAATTATATGGCTTGAGCAGGTATTCAGATCCTGGGTCTGCACTAGTGCCCACCACTTATGTGTTAATTATAACATTACTCATCCCCCAAATCCTCATTGTCATACCCCTTACCAGCACACAATTTTGTTGCTGACAACAAACTAGTCAATTGTGGCTATCTAGGGGAGTTTGTAGGGTCAACACCTGAGGTGTTTTCATAATCCTTGCATTTTTTCTGGGTTATTCTGTGCTGGATCCCTCTGTCAGCACATCCCTGTATGATCAGATGCGCAGCAAAGACTGTACTAAGCCACTTTTGCTTTTTACCTCTGTAGAATGCTACAAACACAATCATCCCAGAGACTCCAAAGGGTAAATAGTAGTTCTGACACCACAGTGCAAAATAACCCCTGAACAGTTAGTCATGTACTAAGAATCCTGAGATATGTTTCCAGAAATTAGAGTTTCTGACACTAGTAGCTTTGTACTGCAATTTACCTCAAGGGAGATTAAGAGTCTTGGTTTTCTATTTATACTGTTTTATCTTGGAGTCTGAGTGGAAACCAGAATGGGTACTGGGAGCCAAGAAAACTACATTTCTAATAATCCCAGCTCACTAAAAGGTGTTATCCACACTTCAAATAGCCCACCTACAACATGGATGTAACAGTAAATACTGCCCTATCTTGTGTGAACACATGAGGTATGAGGCTTTGCTCCCTAATATTCTAGACCTACAAATTTATATGGCTATATACAGTAAAAATACGGCATTCAATACTGAATAGAGAAAAGGCACTAAATTACTATCTCCAGTTTTTACTGTTTTTGTTGTGTTTCCCCATTGTGGAGATTGCTTAAAAATAGTTGAAACAACCAGGTTTAGCTTAAAGAAGTTATTGCATAGATGTGCATTTTTATCAGTGAGCCTGGTTAAACACAGTGAGTTTGGGTTTTTTTCTTATTTAAGTCATCCAAGTACATGAACATTATGGTCTTCTGCTTTACCAGATAGTAGTTAAAAACAGTTAATTCAGCTCTAGTACAACCAAGACCACAGTCCACATAGTTTTCACTATCTTCTGTGGGCCAAGAAAGTTCCTCAGTCTACTTTGAGGCTTATAGTCAGTCTTGTAATTTTTTCCTTTTATTGTTTTTAAAACAACTTCTGTTGTAGGTAAAAATAACCTCATTCAAAAAGAAGTATTGATGAAATCTGGAAACATGACTCAAGCGAATCCTGGTGGCTCAAAGATAGAAGGTAAAGAAAACACGCTTTCAATAAGTTTTCTTTACACAATTCCATGAGAGGACAAGAAGACTAAATGTTGGAAGTTTTCTCTTGTTCTGTGAGGCCTCCCTATCATGTTGCCCAGACATATCTGCCATGTGACATCCCAAATCACAAGAGGAACTCGGCATGTGTAAGAGGAAGATGCATTAAGAGGTTGATATCTTTGATAGTTGAAACTTTATAGGTCTCAGTTGGAGTCTCCTTCCTATGACTACATCTAACCTAGTGGACCTGAAAGAATGCCCAGGCTTCTTGACTCAAGCATGGGACCTTCTCACACTTGGACCACAATGAAATGAGGGACAGGAATGCCTCTGGACTTTGGTTTCTTTGGAAGAAACCTGGATATTCAAGTCAGAAGGAAGTCCGACTGTGTTTCCAACAGATTCTTCACTTGACAATCACATGACTGACTGCACCCTTATAGTCCTTAGAACATTTGAAGATTAATCAGAATTTCTTTTTCCTTTTTGCATTGATAGCTCACACAGATGTCAAGTATTTTACCCACCTTTTGCACAGGAGATCTGTCATTAATTGAGGTGGCAATACTGTTTCCTGTAACCCCTCTCTCTTTATCATAAACCTTAGAAAATTTGGTATTGTTTTGAGAAGAATAGGTGGACTCTGGAAAACATATGCCAATGGCCTATTACAAGCAGATATCAAAACCAAACTTGAGGACTGAAAATCTTTTTAGCAAAAAGAAAGAGCAAATAGTTGCCATAATGACAGTCTTCATAACCATTCCTTTTGTGATACACAGGTTCTGAGGGCTGAATAATTTTTCTGCCTTGTAATTTGGAGAAGATTAAAACTTCAGCACTGCAGCTGTTTTCTTCAAGAGACTGTATGGCTGTGAAATTATAATACATATGGTAATGTTACATTAGTGTAGTATTATTCACATCACTATAGTTAAACTTGGGTCAGCACTTCCTTTTAGACTCTGTGAAGTTAGGGTTTGTCCATGAGCATTTCCTTTTAGCTGACTTGGAACATGATGCCTCAGACTTACAACGGTATTTGCTTATTTTGTTTTCCCAAAGCTATTTGAAAAAGTTCTTATCAAAAGCTCTTAATCTTATGGCTGAATGTTACTATCTCTCATTTCAAAATGTGTGGCATGTTTAATTGTCACTGAAACTGTTTCCTGGTTTGTATCTTTAAAGGCAATAAATTAAAATCATAATGTAAGGATTTTTTCACTTAAATCACTCTCCACTGGCTTATCTGCCCCTACAAATGCATCTTGTTAACACTCAAAGTGCTGGTGGAGGGTGAGATACTCTGCTTTTCCTCTTAATCAGCTTTATTCTATTTAGCAGCCTTCAAATCTAGACCCCTTTGAGCATGGAAAATGCAAATATTCAGTTATTGAATCCTTTAATTCAAATTTATTCGTTAGACTCTATCATACTTGTGGTTTAACCCCAGCCAGCAAGCAAGCATCATGGAGCCGCTCAGCTCCCCACCAGCAGGTCTGGGGAGAGAATCAGAAGAGTAAAAGCTGGAAAACTCATGGTTGGAGTTAAAGCCAGTTTAATAGGGAAAGTAAAAGCCCTGCACACAAACAAAACAAACCCAAGGAACTAATTCACTGCTTCCCATGGGCAGGCAGCGGTTCAGCCATCTCCAGGAGAGCAGGGCCCCATCATGTGTAACAGTTACTTGGAAAGACAAATACCATCACTTCAAACTTTCCCCCTTACTCCTTCTTTTCCCCATTTTACATGCTGAGCATGACTTCATATGGTCTGGAATATCCCTTGGGTCAGTTTGGGTCAGCTGTCCCAGCTGTGTTCTCTCCCACCCTCCCACGCACCCCCAAATTCCTTGTCAAGGTGACAGTATGAAAAGCAGAAAAAGCCTTGGCTCTGTGTAAGCACTGCTCAGCAATAACAAAAATATCTTTATATTATCTATCGTCTGTTCAGTACAAATACAAAACATGGCTGCATATTAGTCACTGTGAAGAAAATTGACTCTACCCCAGCCAAAACTAGCACAATGCTTCATGAGATTTCTGAAATTCCAGCAAGTGGAAACATAAAATAGTGTTTATAAAAATTCTCTTCTTCAAACACTTCCAGTTTTATTTAGTAAAAGCATTATTTGCTTAAATAGCACTCCCCAGTTTCATACCTTTCTACTTTTGAGCTCATAGACTTATTTTTCTGTCATAATCAGATCTTGACACTTTCCTAATCATCACCTCAGGGATCAGGAAGCAGAGCCAGTGAAAGATGATCAGTGCATGACTGAAAGGAGAAAACGTGCCCTTCACAAGCTGTGGTCTATTTAGGCCCCACAGCCATTGTCTACGCTTCTTCCTCAGTGGCAAATGTCTGTTCTTCTCTATTTGTCACTCCTAACTGGCACTTTAATAACATGGTTTGGAAATAAACTATATCCCAATAACCCCAAAATATGCCCTTATGGTTAGGGCTAATAGAAAAGTACCTTGGAGATGACATGTAAACACTTTTATGTAATGGTTTTCTTGAGAAATGCGATTAATTTGTCCTGCTTCTTAGATTTTGGGTAATTTTAATTTAAAAAAAAAAGAAAAAAACAGCTGTAGAACAGACATATGTCCTGATAATTTTTCTCTAATGTCAAGGCTGTACTCCATTTTCTTTTTCTTCAAGTTGTAAAATGGTAAGGGCTTTTCTAAACATCTAAGATGGCAAGTATGATGAATCATAAGGTCACTTTACAGGGATTAATTCCTAGCTTATATTAATGGATGCCATCCTTTGGACAATCTGCATCCTTCAGATGATAACTCCTCTGCTTACCTTTACTTGTGCTGGATACTGAAGAAATCAGCCAAAATTTCTCCAGTCGCATAAATGTTGTACATAGGGTAGTACAGGAAGATTTATTTCTATCTATTAAAAATGCGATACACATATCAATCACACAGAAGGATTAAAATTTCTAGTTTTTTGTTGAAAACCCTTACTTTAAAGTCCCTTTTAACCTAATGTGGAAAGATACTTTATTCTCAAAAGTTTTAGCATACCTTTTTCCCTAGTTAAAACAAACTTGATTTCTCTCTCCTACCATGTCCCTCGAGACTAGTGACTGTTGGTGGTTCCACTTCGCAGTCTGCAGTCACTCAGAAGTCCCACTGTCCCTTAGGCTTGGCTGCATCTGACAATTTGTGTAGCTAATAAATAAATGGAGAAAGGAAACTGTGCAGACAGTGCAATAGCTGCAGAGTAGCAGGGTTGGGAGAATTTGGCATAAAAAGTGCTTGCCAAGCAAGAATTCTTTCTGCTTTATTTTTCTGAGGGAAGGAACCCTGTGTTTTTACCAACTTCAGAAACTTTCCGTCACTTTTATGCTTCCTTTCACAGTCAGGTGGCTGCAGCATACTCTGGGCATTGTTTGCAGAGTTTCGTGAGTATACCTGTAATCCTGTCTACTGTCAAGAATTACATGGATAAATATATGGGGTTTTGTTCAAGCAGAGCTCCACTATTGTCCCTAAAAGGTACAGACAAACTTTGTCTTTTGTGTGTGTGTGTAATTCATAGTATTTCCTACAGCTCCTTACACATTCTTTTTCTCACATTCTTTTCAACTTGTTCAAATTTCTTTTTCCAAATTGGACATCTTTGAAATCATTAACATAGTTGAAAAATAGATATGTCATATATGGTAATAATTCCACATGGTATGCAGTAGGATTTTCATTGTACTAAACATAAGGGTTTAATTTTACACCCACTCTTCACAGTTGTAAAGACTACGGTAAGTCCAAGGCAGAGACTTTCAGTATCTATACTTCTCTCTCTTCTCTGTCTTCACATAAATTACACTGATATGCTGCCTGAATTCCCACAATGAGTCCTTCTCATTGCCTTTTTCCCCTCCTATTTTTGATTTTTCTTTTTCAGTTTCTGATACCTTTCCTGTACATCTTGGCTTATAAAGATTTCTATCTACTAGGACTTGGTGTGACCTCCATAACAAAATCCATGTTTTCAATTTCACAGTTAGACTCTACAATGTGTGAGTAGAGAAAACGAGAGAGCTACTTATAAGGACAATAGTCAATGGAAAACCCAAGCCTACATCACAAATTCTGCATTTTCAGCGCTTAGGTACCTTACTCATTGGGGAGGACATATGATGTGTAGAGCTTGATATGTAGAGCTCTCAACCCTCTGCTGAAATGAGGCATCTAAGTTGATTTTCTGCAAAAACAAGTCTGTGTCATTCTTTCCTTCAAGAACAAGACTGGAAGTGATATTACGCTTGTTTAGGTATAATACTGAATCAGAGAAATTTTGCACTAAATAGTTCAGAGTTGACCATATCCTCTATACAGATTAAGTAGTCATTTGACTAAATGTATAAATGCTGCCTAAAATTGAGGAAAAAAAATAATTGAGATTATAGATAGAGAGCAGTTCTTTAATGAGAGCTTTCTGGTGCAAAAAGTATATAGGCACACACACAGTGTAAGGTTATTGCAAATTTATGATGCTAGTTAATTATCATATCTAGTGGGTACATTCAACTCAAGAACATTTGGCTCTGGTACCACTCTGGTACCATCCACAGAACTGCCTTGTTGGAGCGTGTCCAAGAGTTCTGGGCCCTCTATCATGTTTTGTCTTGTTATTCCAGTCCAGGTGCATGTGTCCCAAACATAATGTCCTTGCTGCTATCTTGTCCTTTGAATAGACAGTTAAACAGAAATTCAGGAGTGTGGCACAAACTGTGAGAAACTGTGAGAAACTGTTAGCTGCTACCTCAAGTGTGAGAAACTATATGGCTATAAAAAAATCTACAAATATACAAAATATTAAAATCTGTGAATATATAAAAATCCTAAGGCATCAAAACAAACATAAAAAATCAGATTAGCTCCATGTTTCCTGTGTGTAGGTGAGTCCTTCAAGAACCATGACACACAACAATATACAGACTTTGCTCCTTCCTGGGTCCCAATTATTTTTGTTCTTTTGAGGACAGGGAAAGAGATTCAAAAGAAAACTCAAAGGAGTCAGTACCCTGGGGCCTTACTGGTAATGGTTAGAACAGCTGATCTGGAATGCAAAGTGACTGACCCCCTCAGTTCAATGATTCTAATCTTCTTGGCTGACCATTTCAAAAGGAAGTGCTTTATTTTCTTACCTTCACTGGAGTCAAAGATAGGTAGACAGGAAAGATAGGAACATCCAGCCTTGGCTTTTTCTCATTGAAATATACACAAGTCTTCCAATGCAATGTTTTATGCATGCAGCTGTGATAACAGTAAAGTTTTCTAAACACAGGATTCTGCCCAGTCCTCATCTCCCAAACCCAGGTTCATAGGGAATTTCTGTTCACAGTTGTTGTGAGCACATCCACAGTTCTTTCCTGTTTCTGGGAATTGTTGCATGTGTCTCATAGGGTGCAGACACACAGATGTGCCAGGCATCTGACAGTGCATGCTGTGCAGATGCAACTTGGCTTTGCAACAATGTATCAGGCAGAAAGCTTTTCTGAGTGTGAAAAAACATCCCAACTGACAGTTGCCAGATGTCCAGAACTTGAGGATATATCAAAAAGTGACAAAATGCATCCTGGAAAAACTCAATTAAAAAAACCCAAATAAATAAGCCCAACTTAGAACAAAACAAAACAACCCCACAAACAAACAAACAAACTAAGAAACAAAAAAACGCATACCAAACGCATACCAAAACAAACCTACAGGAAACTAGTACTATTAAACTGCAAAAGTATGTCTCACTCCACTCTTTGTTACTCAGGGTAATTAAGACACATTTAAGAGCACAGAGAACCAGAAAACAGTAATATTCAGAAAATTCATGATATGCTGAAAAGCACCAGATAGCAGAGAGGCCATCTTCTTTTTAATACTTAGAAAGCTAATCACAAATATGGTGGATGGGGCTTTTTAAAATATACAGTCTCTAAGTTAGTTGAACTTATTGCACAGATCTTAATGATGAAAAAAATCACTCACTCTGAGTTTACTATTAAATCAGTTCCATCAGTTCTGATTTTGTTCTTGAATCATCAAGAACTTATGCATACCTCTTTTCTATTTCAATATCCAAAACTGAGTGACATTAAGTAGATGGCATGAATATTTTAAAAAGCCAAACAAGGAACAAAAGTCCTTTAAGGAAATGATTATCAATTTCTTTTTAAACTATTGTTTCTTCTCCCACTGAAGATGACACAGGTCAAGCACTAGATTGTGCTATCAGAATGTAAATAAGCTGAATTTGCTAAAAATGCTCTTGCCAAAGGGTGCTGAATAAGTCAGTTTGTACAGAAAAAGGAGAGATCCTTTAGGTTTTTTTTCCCAGTGATACATTTGATTGCCATGGAAGAGGGGCAACTTTTAAGCAACATTTTTTAAAATCCTCTCCATGGCATTGTCTTGTCTGCCAAGTCTACCTGATGGATACCACATAGAAACATTAAGATAAGAGCCAACACAGTATAAAACCTACTGTCTAACTGTTGGGAAAAAAAAGAGCATAAGTGGGCAGACATCACAGGATTTTCAGCTGAGGCACAATATGAGTATTGGTCAGCAATGAAAAACAATGACAAAATTCCTTCTTATCGCCCAACTTTTCAAATATTGATTATTCTTTGAGGTATTCAGAACTTCTCTGCATATGACACTAAGCAATGTCTGTCTTTGAAGCTGGCCCTGACTTTGAAGTCAATCTTGCTTTGAGCAGGTGATTGGACAAGATGACCTCACAAGTTTCATTCTAAAGTAAGTTATGCTATGATTCCATGGTTCTACTTAATGCCAGGAAAAAAACCCCTCATGCCTCATCTGCAGAACTATCATCCTATGCAGAACAGCATCCTATGAATGTCAGCAGGTGCTTTCCAGTCCTAAGAATGGACATGAGGCTGTCTTATTTGCATGATAAATAAGGCATACATGTGTTTGAATCAAACACTAATAAGCAGCCTTTATTAAATATAGATTCTGGTTCTATTGGATATGTGTGTAAAATTGGCTCTATCCCATAAGTTTAATCACTAGTTTGATCTGGTGCAAGGAGCCGCAGGTTGTATTCCTAGACTTAGTCTCTCAAGACTGAATACATTCATCAGTTCAAATTAATTTAGTTTAGGTTTATTTAAAAATATTCCTAATAAACCTTTTGTAGGCTTAGCTATCCATCTTACAGTCATGTGTGCAGAAACTAAACATAGTAGTAATTTTTAAACTTGTTTTATGTAGGAAGATTCGGTATTAATAATAGTAACTCCCAGATGATATAGATGTCTTACTGTATTTTCAGAAATACAGATATGTCAGTAATGTTTGCAAATTTCTGTTAACTGTTTAGAAGAACAGAAAGAAAAGGCATGGCATTCAATAGAGAATAAATTCTTGCCAGTGCTCACAAAGTCAAAGGTGTTTGTCACTTTGCTATCAAGAATATACTTTCAAAGGGAATAGAACATTGCCTTTCTGTGATGGTTCCTCAGAGGTGACAACAGCATATTTTCAAATCAGTAAGTTTTTGCGGAGGGACTTATGACTGAACCTCAGTGATTAATAATTTTATAATTTTTATAAATGTTTTTCTTACCCTTTCCTTGTATGTCAGAGTAAAGGTGCAAGGAAGGACCTCCAAGTTCCATCAGGACCACCCTCCTACCTGGAGATCTCACAAACCTTTGGAATGGGTTGACATCACTCTTGGCCAGTATTTTGCACATTCAGTTCTCCTGTGTAAATTTGTATACAGCACTGCTACCTTCTAGAAACTGACATTTCACTCTAACATTTCAGAGTTAAAACATGCTGAATGAAATCAGCCAGACTTCTGCAAGTAGGAGGGGGAGGCAATCCAGTGGATTGTATTAATTTAGTCCTTTAGCATAAACACTCTAGTACATACTGATACACAGTGTGTATACATATGAGTGCACAGATGGATATACAGGTAGGTAGGTAGATCATAATACTCAATAAAACAGAACTGGGGTAAGGGCTGGATCACCGTCTGTCATTTGACTGTAGCAAAGTCCCTGAGGTTGCTGCAGTGCCAGCTTTCCCAGATCACAAAAGATCACAAAATGATCCCTGGGTGGTATTAGTTAATGATGCAGATGTAACCAAGGAGACCAAATAAATGTCACAACTGTTATTCTGAGAGACTTGTCCTGGGGTACTCAAGTTTGAAGCCTGAAATTTAGGAGAACCCACAGAGTCTCATCTATTATGATAATATATAGATTTTGGTATGAAAATACAAAAAATAAACAACTAACTGCTCTTTTTGTTTTCAGTTAAATTAAATGGCTTAGATGCAGATTGGTTGTTTCAGAAATGGACCACGGTCAACTGGAAGATGCTTACTGCTCATTCTCCTGGGTGCCTCTAGTCTTTCCTACCATCTCTTCTTCCTATTCTAACTTCTAGCACTGGGCTTGACATTTCACTTGAAAAATCTCAGTTACTGAGGTTTCATAATGAGTAAAACTCCAGCACTTTTATTCTCAAAACATTCAACATCCTCACATATGATTCTATAAGGATTCTTTGAGTGTGGGGTTGGGATACAACTTCAGAAAGGACTGTCTGTGCTAGGACCACTCCAGAGGAACAGAGGCACATGACTTTAGGGCTGTCAGATCAGGTTGGCTTCTATATAAGGAGACATCAAATAGGTGAGAAACAGACTGTTTAACACATACTTTCAAATGGCTTTATGAAAAAATCAAACAAGCAAACAAACAAAAACCCCACAACATCATTCCAAAGGTTTACTGCACACAGAAAAACATGGTATATGTTAAAATTTTTCTTGACCTGTCAACATGATTTTGATCCCACAGGGAAGAGTAACAGCTAAAGAGAAACCTATTACCTCAATTAAAAAAAAAAAAACCAACAACACATTTTTCTTGCCTTAGTTCTTCACTTATATTACATGAAGTTATTTACCTGACTGAGAAAAAAAATAGGGGAGAAAGCAAAACTTATTCTTTTTGTGATTTAAATAACTGTGGTTTGTAAACCTATAATATACAAAATAGGGATATTAAACATGCCTTCATAAGATAGCTGATTGCCTCAGAAAGAACATTCTAAATGAGAAAAATTTAGAAATGTCCTTGAAGGGGCAAAAGAAAACCAATGACTTAAGCTCAGTTATTTGGTAGCTCAATTTCAGTGCCTGACAGGCAGTACCTGCTGCTTTCAGCCTTCAGGCATTGCATCAAGCCAGATGAACCACAGTGAAAGTTATTACCCAGCCCTGATGCAGTGTTTAATCCCTTTTCTGAGACTGGAGATAACAGTCAATGTAATTTGTCATAAAATAAGCTAAATTACTCTTCTATCAGGAGGGCACGATACAAACAATTCTATCTTCATGTTTAAATGATAAATCAAGGAAACAATGTTATACAGTAGTTAATACTTATTATCTTCTGCAACATGGCTTAATTACCATTAAAATATGATCTACTACTGCATTGAAGCTCTATTTTATTCATTCTACTCTCCATTAAAATGATATGACTTTCACCATTTTGCAACACAAAGGTTTTTTTACATTAATTTTTCTCTAAACTGGTATTTTGAGACCATGAGGTCTGAGCTTAAAATAGATACTTCAGTGCATGTATATATATTTCTAAGAGAATAGAACCAGTGTATGTTTCCCTCTTGTGAGGGAAGCCCATTTTTAGCCTTACAAAACCATTTTGTTCTTACAGCACTAAATAGGCAGTTGCCTGACACTCTGATAATTACAGTTACAGAATTTTATGGTGGTTTTTCTTTTAATATTCTGCTTATTAATGGAACCAAGGCTTCTTCATTCTCTATGAACCAGAGAGAAAATATTAGAAATACTAATACAAGATGTTTTCAAAATGTTCCTTTCATATTTTGCCCAGGTCTTTAAGCTGCTGCAGACCAATACTGGCCAGGATACCAGGCTCATGGCTTCTGTGTAGCTCTGTCCTGTGCAGTACTATAGAAATGGGAGCAACACCTTGGGGCTAGTTGCTCCAAAAGTCAACTGCTTCCCAGCCATACTGGGAAGGTTTGAGTCCTTGATCCTTGGGTAGTCCTTCCTCCCTTCCTTCTTTCCTTCTTTCCTTTCTCCCTTCCTTCCTCCCTCTATCCCTCCCTTCCTGCCTGCCTGTCTTCCTTCCTGCCCTCCTGCCTACTTGTCTTCAGAGACCATGTGGGACAAGCTGCAACATGTACACAGACAGGCTGGAGAGTGTGACATTTGCGCCCTGTCAGTAAATGGAAGGGATGCTGGGAATTGCAGAATTAAGAGCTTACGCAAAGAACAAATCCACTTACTAAAGCACAAACTTAGGTGACTGTTGTAAAATATAGAAACTTCTTCGTTTGTCATGTGCCAATGGAAACTGCACTGGTCTCCTACTAGTCCAGTAGGTCAAAATCAATCTGTGAAAGCAAGGGATTGCTACTGCTCTGAGAGACTAAAGGACAGTCCCATCACTGGTAGTGGTATGCATTTGCTTGAGTTGGTAGTCGAAACAGTTTTCAGACTGTTAATCCCCTGCCCACTTGTCTGAGCCAGAAGTGCCTCAATGTCCATCTAGGCTATTGACAGTAGCAGAACCATGTAGGCATCAATGTCAAACACCTTTAGCATGTTATTAAGAAAGGCTACAGCCACAATTACATTCTTCCTTGGACTCTCAGGTAACTGAGAAAGAGTTTTCTGTAGCAACAATAACTATTTCCATTTCAGCCTAAAACTAAAATGAGAATACTTTCCTTTCACTGTCCAGTTACAGAGTATGTATTCAGAGTCTGGGCTATTTGCCCACAAACTTGTTAAGAATCTCGTTATTGTGAGCTATATGAATGAAATGCTATCAGGGTATTCCCACATTTTCACACCACAAAGAGCAAAAGCCAAAGAAGATAACAAAATACCTGAAAGATCAGAAGGCAGACTTGCATGTCTTAGTTGTATGTTCTGTCCGTCCCAAACTGAAAAGCTCTTTTGTTTTCCAAATTTCCTTTGAATCAAAACTTCAGAAGACAACAAAGGTATCTGCAGTGTGAGGACAAGGGAACTTGTGATGACATTCTCTGGTCTATACCTTAGCTAGAGCTAGTGTGCTTCAGCTCCTTCTGGTTAGGTTATGAAAATCCCTTTTCCATCTGTTAGGATTTCTAGCTACTTCTTTCACCATTTCTCTTGTTCAGCCAAAAAGCCCCAGTGACATGATGCTTTCTGATGCTTGTGATTACTCTGTAGCAATTGTTATTGAATGCATTAATTCTGCTCAGTCATCCTCCCACTGAATTAATTTCTCCATAGTATCTTAAAATTGTATAGCTTGGAACACATGGTGACCTTTTTCTGTGATATTCAGAAAGTTTTGGACATCTAGAAGGCAATAGACTATTTACAGCCCCATCTTCTAGAGAAGTACCCAGAAAGTACAAGCTTCATGATACTTATTACCCTCTATCTTCAACATTAAATCTTAGGGGGAAAGGTGTCCCTTCCTACCAGACAGAAAGCGGATGCTTGGTGAAGAGTTCACGATGGAGTGAAGATGGACTGTGACAGCTCATGTGCATAGCCTCTTACCTATGCATAAGGCTGCCATTACAATCCATTACAATCCAATAGCATTATAATTCTGCTGGACAAAGTCTTCAACATCTCCTTGAATAAGGATGCTATTGTCCCTCTGTCCCAGCCTCTCACTGTGCTGCTAGAACATCTTTAGCTCACCAACTTGGATGTGTGTCTCTTGACTGTCTAGAGAGGTTCTGTTTTGCCTCACACTCTTCCACTCAAAAGGTCAAGAGGCAAACCCGCCAAAACTCTTGTCCTGTTCACCAGCAAATTTTGAAAATACCTGAGACTCATTCAAGCAATTCATACCCTGTTTCTCACTGGCAAAGTGGGATTGTCTGAGTTTCACCAGGGAGCAGAGATCACTTGCCTGGCATGGAAGAGTGCAGCATACAAGATTGTCAGCAGGAAAGTGATGATGTCTGACAGCCTGGTACTTGTGGTTTAATCCTGGATGGCAACTAGGTTCCCACAGCTGTTCATTCTCTTCCACCTTGTGAGATGGATGAGAAAGTCTGAAGAATAGGAGGGAGAAAGTTTAATAGGTAAAACAAAAGCTGTGCATGCAAGCAAAGCAAAACAAGGAATTTATTCACCACTTTCCACATACAGGCAGGTGTTCATCCATTCCCAGCAAACTATAGCTCCATCCATCATATGTAACAGTCACTCCAAATGTGTCCCCCTTCCTCCTTCTTTCCCCAGCTTTATATGCTGAGGACGATGCCACATGATATGGAATATCTCTGTGGTCAGTTGGGGTCAGCTATCCCAAAACCATCCCCTCCCAACTTCTTGTGCACCACTAGCCTTCCTGCTGATGGGATGGGGTGAGGAGCAGAAAAGGCCTTGATGTCACGTGAGTGCTGCTCAACAATAGCCAAAACACTTTGCACCACAAATCAAAAACACAGGCCTATGCTAGCTACTACAAAGAAAACTAACTCCACCCCAGCCAAATCCAGCACACTGCTTCAGCCTTGGTGCTGGCAATGAAGCACATTTAAAGGGTCATGACAAACTATTTCTAGAAAGAAGTGGAAGATAACTAGCTTATCAAATGTTCAGTTCAGGTCCAAGCACATATGGAGACGATGTCATCCTGTGGCTGAAAGGTCATGTCTGTTGCAGAGGTGGAATCCCTTCCAGGAGAAGCTATTGGTTGGCTGCAATCTTAGCTGTGCTTGGGATATACAGGAGTTTTACAGTGTACAATTGTAATACTAACCTATGGGAGCTTGTCAAATCATGTTGACCACCATGCAGACCGTTTCACAGCTCCACAGTTCTTATTGGTATATGAGTCCTGGAAAGTTTGTTCTTCCTTACCTGCAATAAAAATTGTGAAATACTTAAAAAACTACAGTATGGATGTATAGAACAGAAGTAATGAACGTATGTGTGTTTTAACTAAATTTACACATATTAAGGTTAAAATGCATGATGGAATAAGAGGTACAAGCTTTCATTAAATTATTGATTTCATATCACTTTTCAGAATAGAAAGGATTTATTTTATCACCAAGCATTACATTGACTTTTTTTCTTGGTAGTGATGCTTCAGACAAATTATTTTTTCAGTGAAAATCACATAAAATTTTTGATGCATTTTCCAATAAATGTTTAAAACAAGACTTAATTAGAAATAATTTCCTATTACAGACATCAGTCCAGGTTCATATAACTTGATTGCTTCATCCAAAGAAGCAATTCAAAAATTAAGACAGCACATTTTGATTCTCTCTATAATTGGTAACAAGATCTGGTCTACTTATATGATTCCAGAAATTCTCTTGCATTTCTGCAATAACAGAGTCTTATTGAACTTGTTGTATATATGTACACTTGCAGCAAACTTAGACTGATTCTTCACTGACTCAAACTAGTAGAAACCAAAAGTAACTTTGCTGAGATCAACGGATCAACAGATTTAAAATAATGGCAGACTAATATAAACATCTCTTGCCTGTCAGATTTCATATTGCTTTTACAAATCAGTGACTATATGAATGGCCCTATGAAAACCCAGAGAAATATTAAAATGGACTAGAGCCACAGCAACCCCACTGCTCAAATAATGCAGAACTGGAGTTGTGTCATGTCCATGTCTTTTATATTCGTCCAACCATGTAGTATCAGAGAGAGTATTATGTTTTTCAGGGATTGAAAAGACCTTTTTTTTCCCTGTGCAAATATAAATAACCTAAGTTTATTAAAAAACGGTTTTTGAATAAAAAGTCAAATTAATTCTAGATTATTGTGTCATCATCATGGCTGGGCTTTGTGAACAAAGATTTGAGAAGGGCTCTACCCACGCTTGCTAAAAGCGCGGTGGTGGCTAAAAAGACCAATGTG
>VXBX01000705.1:0-69578 GCA_013400415.1 Scytalopus superciliaris | reverse complement strand
GAAGAGCAACGAGGCTGGTGAAGGGACTGGAGCACAAGCCCTGTGGGGAGCGGCTGAGGGAGCTGGGGGTGTTTAGCCTGGAGAAGAGGAGGCTCAGGGGTGACCCCATCACTCTCTATAACTACCTGAAGGGAAGTTACAGCCAGGTGGGGGTTGGTCTCTTCTCCCAGGCAGTCAGCAATAGGACAAGGGGGCACGGGCTTAAGCTCTGCCAGGGGAAATTTAAGTTAGATGTTAGTAAAAAATTCTTTACAGAGAGAGTAACCAGGCATTGGAATGGCCTGCCCAGAGAGGTGGTAGATTCACCATCCTTGGAGGTTTATAAACTGAGATTGGATGTGGCACTGAATGCCATGATCTAGTAAGTGGACTGGAGTTGGACCAGGGGCTGGACTTGATGATCTCGGAGATCTTTTCCAACCCACTTGATTCTATGATTCTATGAAATATATGTAAACACAGTTATTGTTGGAGATTAGTGAGACTTTGGTGCACAAAAGAATTGTGCTCACAATAGCTGTCACTCTACATGTCTTGATGTGTAGTTTTCACACTTATCCAGACTTGGAAAGTGGTAATTTTGAAATGTGGGTATAGAAGCAGAAACTAACTCAAGATGTCCTGAACCTGGCAGAGAAGGGAGTACCTTTTCTGCTGCCCAGCTGGCAATTGTTTCTGCTCATAATCACTGAGAGCAGTTTACAGTAGCTTAAATTTACAGGTAAGGGGATATCCTTTTAATTTTATGTAGAAGTCCCAAACTATAAAGTTATGGTAGTTAAAGTCCTATGAATAACCCTGTTTGCTTGAATTTGAAATCTGTAATTCCTGAAGTTTAAAGCCCTCTCCTCTGCTCTAAAGTGAAGGTTTTAGTGATGATTCATTTTCATGCTTAGCAGTTCCCTTTGTCCATTGCTTTGATGGTTCCCTGGTATGTTATAACTAGAAAACTGTAATATTTCCAAAGCTTGCAGTTTAAGAAGTGTTAGTTATCAACTGGATAACTTCAGCAGCACAAGCAGGAATGAGTGCGAGTGGATGCTGCACATCCATTTACTTTGTGGGAAAAACTGGTCACTGAGTCACCCTTGCCAGCCAATTTGAAAAGCTCTAGTTGCACAGCTGGACTTTCTTCTTGGTCTTTGAGTAGTGAGGCTCACTTTTTGTCGGGCTGTCAGAATATTTTATGGATCATGCTTGTAATTTTTCACTTGCCTGAGTTTTCTGCTGTTTAACCCTCAGTTCAGTGATCAGGACTGGAATCCTCTCCTAGTTTCCTTTCTGGAAAACGCTTGATTCATATGAAAATGTTCAGAAAGTATTTTTCTATGTGTTTTTGTTTCCTTGTTTGCTTTTTTGAAGTCCCCTAGAATAAAAGGCTGCATTGCTGGTTTACACTGTAGCTCAGTGTCATCATCATCTGGGGTGTTTTTGGTTTTCTGGGGGGTTGTTTTGGGTTTTTGTTTATTTGTTTTTGTTTGGTTGGGGTGGTGTGGTTTGTTTTTGTGGTTTTTTTGTTTGTTTGGTTTTGTTTTGTTTGGGGTTTTTTTGTTTTAACTAGAAAACCCATCATAGAGCTTAGAAGATTTTTGGTGGAAAAAGCACTCTAGCAAGTTCTGTATTCTCATGAAAGGTTTTGGTTTTGAAAGATTAACTATGTAATCAGAAACCAGAGATTGAGTTGAAAAATCCACAGTTATCCAGGAATGTTCCATTCTCATGGTGAAAGTTCACCTCTGCTCAAAACCAAGCTGATTCTTCCTGGGCTTTCGAAATGTGCCTAGTGAGTGAAACAGACTATATCCTATTTATAAAGCTGCTTTCACATGGGAAGACATTCATTTTAGCTGTACTAATGCATAACAGATGTCACTGAAACAGGGATCATCACCCATGTTGTGCAGAGTCCCAGCAAGAGCCACCCCAGTCAAGAGTTTTATGCGATGAGGAAAGAAAGTCCTAGTTAATTACCATCCTGTCCCTTAAATCCACCCTATTATAGACTAAATACAGTGTGATAATTAAAGCTACATTAGTGCAGTGCACCAATTGGTATAGCATTGTTTAGCTCAAAATCCCAAACTGTGTCATGGTCTTGTTCCTCTCTTTAGCAAGATGGCTCCTAACCAGGAGGTCTCAAGAATAGCATTTATCAGCATCACATTCACATGCCATACCATTAATTCTTGAAGTGCTTCATTAATGCTCCAAGTCTGGTTTGCTTTCCTTTCTTCACAACAAAGAACAGAGTAGGAAGAGTTCTTGTTAAGGGCTTGCTTTGCCCAAAGTAGCTTGCTGACCTCCTTCGGGGCTTTGGGGATTTTTACATTACAAAATGCTGAAGTTCAGATTAAGTGGTGGTGGGGCAATAGAATCAAATCCATTCAAAAGCACTGTAGTCATGACTCTAAGGCTTTTATGTTCTGTCCAGGTATTTTAATATTGAAATGGGACCCAGTGTTGCGGACCTGGAAGCTGTTTTCTGATTGTTAATTGTCTTCTGAGGGTCTGAAAGAGCATGGTTGGGGCATCATTACTGAAAAAGTTATTTAAAAAAACACCTGACAAGCTAACCTCTCCAGATCAGTTTTTGTTTGGGTTACCAGGGCTGTTCATTTACACACTTAAAGTGTAAGATTTTTACTGTTTTTACCCATGAAAAACTTAATGTGTGGGTGAGGATGTTTACCCAGACTTGGTAGTATAAGAGACAAAATACTGAGTTGCATTGGCTTTTTTTTTTTTTTTTGGCTTCTTGTTTCTTCTTCCTCAGAGTTGTTTTGTAGTTTTTGTGGATACCCTGTCATCTTTCAGTCAGTTATTGTTGGTTAGAAGCAAGCACTCATTATAGTTGTCCTTTTAAATCAAAGTGCAAAATAGCAAGCTAAAAAAAAAGAAAATGCACGTGACAGCTGGGGAGGTAAAGCAAGGTTGGCAGAAATGTTAGAATGAAAACATGGCAGAGAGAAATCCAGCTAGCCCAGAGAAAGCCTAAAAGCACTGAAAGGCAGCTTGTAATGCCATTAGTCAGGGCCTATGGTACTCTGTGGGCTTGGAGAGGTGTGGGTTTCTTTTCCTTAATTCCCATTAGTCAACTAAATGTAGGCCTCAAGTCACCTCCTGACTCTCACTAAATATATTGCCAGGGGTGTTGTGGCATCTCTTTTCTCTTTCTCTGCTTCTCCTTTACTTACCTAATTCTCTTTTGTATCCCATTTCAATAATTTTTTGAGTTTGCTCTTTTCAACTTTGTTTTTGATTTCTGTGATGTCTCTGCTCTGTTTCAATATTTTTTGCCTCCACTGCACTTCTGCTTTAGATAATGCCTTCCTTCCTCTGCTTACTTCTTTTTTCCATCCTCTACTGCCCTCTTTGATGACTTTCTCTTTTACTCCCATCCTTATTTGCTATTCTTTGCTTCTGGTTTTTTGATCCATTGCTACACAGCTTTGCCTGTTTTCTTTATTGCCTTTTTTATTTCTTAATTTCCTTTCTTTCTTACATCTGGCAGTATTAAGACAGCCTCGATCTTAATATATTTTCATACCACTGAGATCAAGGTAAAATATTCAGACCAATGAAATTATATGTGAGTTGGAATTAAAGGCAAATTTCTTCTACATTTCTCCTCATTATCCTCTCAGAGGATGACAGAGGATCAAAAACCTCATGAATGTCAAAAGTGTTTCTACAGTTGTCAAAAGGAGTTTTGGAAGTTAAGTCTGTACTAAGTGACTGCATGTGCTTCCATGAAATTTATGATTGACCTCAGGCTACATCAGTTCTAAATATTATTTTCCTTGTGTTACATTAGTAAAATCTCTAGTGAAGTTTGAGAACACCAACATATAGGACTCTAGTAAAACACACTCCATAACCAAAGACCAGAAACACGGTATCCCCTTAGATACAAGGTTAAGTATCTAAGATAGATCTAGAAACAAGTTTTCAGAGATTTTTAGAGCCAAAACTTTATTAAAATCTTTCCCATCTGCGAGAAGGGAGGGAGGTGAGCCAACAGGAAGACCAGGGACGTAAATGGACGTACAACTAATCTCCCAGGACCCCTGGCCATGGCAAAACAAAGGAAAACTGCAGAGATCTTCAGTCTCCAGCACCAGTGGCCTTTCTGGTCAGCTGTGGAAGGTCTAAGTGATGAGGCTGCCCCATTACATTGCAGAAAACTGTTTTTCTTCTGCTGTGGTCCTCTGCCTCTGCTGAGGAAAACATATGTTTAGGATGTGATAAGATGGGACTGTGAAGGATTAGGACTACTTTGTGTTGTTCAGCTGCCTTCCACCTTGAAAAGTATATGAAAATCCAGAAGTTGTTCAGAAGGCTCACTTTTTCTTCTCCATAATAGATTTGAATAGAGAAAGTAGATTTTAGGTTAACCCATTCAAAGATTTAATGTCCTTAAAATAGCAATTTTTAGAAATAGTTGTGATTTCTTTCATTCTTGTAGTGAAATATCCATAATATCACACTCTTATGTGGTGCTTTCCTTCCATACCTTTTGAAGAGTTTTACAGGCAAAGGCAGTATTGTTATTTGCATTTTACTACCAAATTCAGCCTTAGAAAATAAATGTTTAAATCTTGTATAACACTTTCCTGCTCTGCTTCTTGAAGCAGAGGTGAAATCCTGGCCTACCTGAAGACAGCGGCAGAAAGCCCCATTAACCTTCAGTGGAGATAGAATTCCACCTTCAGTGCCTGTCATCTATTTTACTTTCTCAGTTCTTAATACTCTGGAAAATTGAATTCACTGAAGCCACATCTCCTTTGGGCCAGGCTCCAGGGAATTCTAGCTGCAATTCAGCCCTCAGAGATGTAGATGGATCATAAGCTTTTGTCTTTTGGCAAATAAAAGAACAAAGGGATCCTGAAACTCCACTGTCCTTTCTGCAAACTTCCTAAAACAAAACAAACAAACAAAAAAAGGCCACTCAGGGAACAGAACAATCCAAATCAAAGAGTGTTTCTATAAGGGATCCTTGTTTTAAGTATTCCAGCTGTCTTTCAACGAGCTGTGCCTAGCTGCAAGAGGGTATCTCTTGCCTTGCCTAAGTGTTTCAGTGGTGCAACAAAAGGGTTCAAAAATATGGAACTGAGAAAGATAGTGATTGAACCTCAGCAGTTCATCGGAGCTTATAATTTCAGATGTGAAGTAAAGAACACAGAAATGCTTGAATCAAAAAAATGCAATGCAAGATAGTTTTCTTCACTGTCTGTTACCTATTTGGGCTTATCAGGATGGCTTAAGATTTTCTCATGTTATCTGGAAGGGGCACCATGCCCTACTCCATGTGTCATCCTTTGGTGTGTATGTGTAAATTGATGCATATCCAGCGCTTGGCTGTAGTCTGCTCCGTTACTGTCTTCTGACTGGAGAAGGCAAAGGGATGCTCTGTACAATGAAAGAACATGGATATGGTTAATCCTGCACTTCTTAACATTTTATTTACCTGATCCCCTAAAAGGCACTGGGGTTGGGATAACTTGGGTTGTCAGAAACTCAGAATTTCTTAACCCTTTTTGTAATAAATTCAGGTCTCATGACCCTTTCATAATTTTGTCTGCTTAAAGGTTTTTTTTTGGGTACAAAAGCAGTGACCATAATGGCTCTTACAACAATTTGGAACTCAGGAGGCTGGGGTTTGTTTTGCAGTCATAATTGCTTCTACTCTGTGGCTAGCCCCCTATGTGGTCTTCTTACGTGCAGGAATTAGGGATGGTAATGTCATCATGTGGCTCCAGGGACTACAGAATTATCTTATGGCCAAACCTAAACACTGTAAATTCTAAACTTCTCTTTCACTGTATTCTTAGTCTTAATCTGTTTCAATAGAGTTTTGCTGAATAGTTATTTTAATAGCTGTCCAAAGACTTCTTTCTTAATAGCTTTTTTTCTTTTGCATAAAACATTGTGCACCAGTTTCAAGCAAAGCCAGCCTAACCCAGAGAAATATGGTCTGAGTTTTGAATTTAGGGGGTGCAGGGGTTGACTGGTTATGTAATAGCTCAGCAAAGCCAATGCAGGTTTTCTTATCCAGACTTCTATTCTCTTTCTCCTTTCCAGTTTACTTCAACAGTGAATTTGAACCAGAGTCACAGAGCTGCATTCTGAGAATTGTCCAGGGAATTTGGGTGGATAACTGAGCTTCTATATATGTTTGGATGTTCAGCTAATAGCAAGCATGGTGTTTGCTTTCAGTTTCTAGCATTGAAGAGTTAAGTCTGATTATAGTTTGTAGATTTGTGACAACTTTACCCTAAACCCCTCTGACTTTGTGAAAAATTCATGTGTGCTGCCTAGAACTCACTAAAAAGGCTTGGTTTTACCTTTGGCTTCACTATATTTTCAGCATGGTGCTTTCCTGAACCACATCACTGTATGGAGGTTCTTTCTCCCACAAAAGCACTTTGCATGGAAAGGCCAGTCACATTCAAGGCAGAAAGAAATGCATTATCCAAAAAGTGGATCTGGTCCAAGTGCTGCACCTACTTGGCCCCACCACATGTGCTCATGCTTTGAACACTCTGCAAGAACTGCAAGATTTTGCTGTTCTTGGTTTTTGAGCTAGAGAGGTAATAGGAGTTTGTTTATAAGGGAAACTACATGGGGTAAAAAATGCTGGTATGGGGGGCATAAGGAGGAGCCTCCTTGTTGCTGCAGTCTCTGTTTAAGACTGGAAGGGTATCACTTCTATCATAGGGGTTCAAAGGGTTAATAGAAAGAGGGATTTTCATTGCATTGTGCACAGTACCTATGATGATCTCAGTTTAAACTTTAAAGGACAGGTGAAAAGAGAGAGAGGGAGCTGAATACTTGCCTTATATATTGGAGAAATTGTTCATTCATGTGAAATGCTGACCTCTGTCATCCTGCCAAGCTGACTGGGCCCTAGGGTGAGAGGCTGCTTGACTGCTGGTTGCAAAAGTTAAAGCTGCCTGGGGAGTGCTTTAAAAGGACAATGTCAAGGTTGGTCTACCCAAATTCTGACCTGTCTTTTTTCCCCTCTCTCTTATATCTATTTGAAAAGTTCATGTCATTCGTTTTTGTGTTTTTAAAAAACTTAATCTAAACCAAAATGCTTCAATTGCTATTGAAGGGTAGTGATTAGGAGGAGAAGCTGTGAGCATTCAGGGTTTGGTGTGGCAGTGCAGATACTGGAAAGGAAGAAAGATCCTGAAATAAAAAACAAGTATGTGACAGGGGACTGTCTTGGAACTAGATGATAATTAGTAAATGAGAATTCAGGTTGAAGTGGGGAAGGAATCCATGAAAAGGAGTAAGGATAATTTTTACTAATTGAAAATAACAATGCAGATCCAAGCTTAAGTTCACAGCAAGTTAATTCAAAACCTCCATATATTTTTATTCTAGTTGTATGTGCTGCTTCTTTGTCCATAATAGATTGTTATAAATAATTCCTGCCATAACAAAAACATACCCTTCCTTCTTATTTTCTTTGCTTGGTGACCTAATTAAAATCACATTATATCAGTATCATTTTCTTCTATATGATATATTATACTGAGACTCTTATAACTCTCACATAAGTATTTCACCTACTCAAATAATTTCTAGTATAATTTGGAAATAGATCGAAACAGTTACCTGTGCGAAAGAAAAAAAAAACAAAACAACAACAAAAAAACTCAACAAACAACCAAACAACAGGAAGTAGTAAAATCAAAGTAAAGGAAACGTTATTTCTGTACATAATTATGTTTACCAGAAAATGCAGGGGAAAACACGTCCCCACCGCCCCCCCCTCCCCCAGACAACTTATCTCCGGCGATTACAGTTCACTGCCAGTTTACCTTACAAAATTTCCGAGCATCAGATAAAATGATCTCGCAATATCCTACATGATCACAAGAGGGCGACGGGATCAAACAGACGCATTCGCTTTAAAGTGACCTTTCCAAGCTTTCATGAGGTTTTTTTCCCGTTTCAGTAAAGTTTTCCTATGAACTGCAAGGCTCACTTCTGATTTCCTTCTCAGTTCTGAAAAAGACACGCAGCTTCTAAGAAACCCTGGTGTGTCATAATCTCTTTCCTAGCTCCAAAATATTATCCTTCCTTTGCTTTATGTTGCACAGGCTTTTCTAAATCCTGAAGGAATAGATGACCTTGCTCTGCCCTGTGGAACAAAGCAGCTGGAGTGAATGGAGAGACTGGAGTAAAGGTCTCACAGTAGCCTATCCAGCCTCAAGGTTACAGGACTGTCCACAGAGAGCAGAAAGAGCCCTTAAGATAATCAGTTCCTCTATCCCTTCCCAATCCAAAATATCACAGATCATCCCATGCCTTGAGAATACCACTTTTGTAAAGCCTTTGAACGATATACCACATTCTAGTACTTGCTAACAAAGATGACGACAGGGGAAAAAAAACAAGACCAAACCCACACCACCTTTTTGCAAGACGAACTTCTACCAATTAGAATTTCTAAATTATTTTCCTCTTTGTAACTAAGAATTCCCATATCATCTAAAGCAGAGTAAAAGCCCAAGCAGCAGTAAAGAAGCTGTCTTGCTTAAAAGACACTCTGCCTCCTGCCAACAAACCTATTGAGTGTTTATCTCTATTACATCCAGCTGTAGCTAATTGTATAGTTATGGTAATAGTGCCCTCCAGAGGAACTTTAAAGGAATTATAATACTCAGAGCTAATACAAAAGATGTTATAAAAATGAGTGCAACAGGAAAATGGAATATTATTAAAATGATAAAATACTTGAACCTCAGGGGAAGAAAAATCTCAATATCAAAGCTCTTTCTATTTTGCATGTGCATTTACATCTAAGGCAAGCATATCCTAGTTACAATAGGCTTCTTCATAGCCTGATAGCAAACATGAAGTTTGCATAACTCCATTTGAATCAAGGGTATAAAAGTAGATGAACCAAGTGAAGAATGAGATAGCTATTCCTAGTCTGCAGCAGAAGTGAACAATGTATTATGAGTGGGCTCCAGCCTCAGTCTGGGATGTCTTTTTTTCCTGGACTTGCTGCTATAATGTAGACATGGCACAGCGAATTGAGGCAGTCACAAGGAAGTGCAGATGCTCAAAGAGTCCTGTGGATGAGTTTTATTTTAATATCAAGATAAATCATGTGTAGTGTCTCAAATTTTAGTATAGAGTCTTTTCTTCATGGCCAGTGATTGTAACGTGCTGTGACACTAGGCCTCAAATGAAGGGCATGTTGCTGTGGAACAACATGATCTCTTATTTTAGACTATGTCCTAGAGACCTGTAGTACAGCCTTCTGAGATGATACCTCAGCACCTGAATGTCAGGTATATTTGAATTTCCTTGTTTTTATTTTAGTTTTAAGATTCGCAACCTGTGGGGTCAAACTGCTTGTTTTATGTTCTGCAAGACCTGTCCTCTCCTCCTCAAAAACACCCACAGCCCTTAATGAAAGCTGAAATGGTGGTGAGTTCTGTATTCCTTTGCTGTCAGGCATACCTCAGGCTCATGTTTGACCTGAATGCTGCAGGTTTTCAGTCAGGTGCCCAGGCTTGGAGCTCTGCGAAGGATCAAAGGACAGCTCCCACAATGACACTGCCAGAACTGGAAGGAGCAGTGTGGTGTTCCCATGCTTGAGATCAGATGAATCTTGTAAGTACAGCGCTTACTTGGGGAAGAAGCTTTGTTGCTTGTGATGTATTTCTTCATAATGGGGTCACCATCCTCCATCTAAAACTTCTAAACTGAGGTTTCTTACTTTGTATGACCCACAAAGGTGAGTGAAGTGATTTAGGCACAGGCTGGTGGGGCAGGGGTGACAAGACATCATCATTCAATGTAGGAAATGTTCCTACCCCAGATCTTTCTGTTTTTTTCACTTGCCCAAACAACTGTGGTGAAAAGTGTCTCTCCCTGTCTGTGTTTATGGCACCAGTGCATGGTGATTTTGGCCATCTTGTAGGTCATGGTGATGGATGATGCTACCTGTTTCTTTTCTAGTAGTTACCCCCACCCAAAAGTACCAGGAGATTACTGTCTATGCAGAGACTGTGGAGCTTTTTGAATGAGGACTGTTGAATGGGTGGAGATGAAAAAAGGGAGCTCTCTTGCTTTTCTCTTTTTCTTTCCTAACCCAATGTTTGCCAGAGGGATCTGATGTCATTGTGAACTGGGAACCTGTAGAAGTCATCATGAATGGATACTAACTCCTTGTCCCTTATCTTCCCTTAGGTATCCCTGCTCTTCAGCATGATTTTCATTTGCCTTTCCCACCTGGGCCTTCCAGTTCCCACAGATGGTACATGTGTAGCAGCTCAGCCCTGACATGAATTACTGTGCTCCTGACTCTCTTCTCTCCATCAATTTATTCCTGCACTTGAGAGGAAGACAAAGTAAGCAGAGCAGAGGAGTAGAAGCAATAGGAGTTGACTGGGCTGCCAGAGGTACTGCAGGGCAGAACACAAACCTAAGTCATGGCTGCTGCAATGGGATGAACATCTTTGGCACAGAGTAGGGTGAATGTTTATTGCTGCAGAAGTGCTGCAGTGTGTCTTGTCCAGCCCCAGTGAATGCACCTCACCTGCTTAATTCTAGAGCTACAGTCAACAGGATCTTCCCTGTTGCTCCCCTGGTTCATAAATACAAAAACCTCATTAGCAAAACCATGAGTAGGCTGATGCAGGACCTGACATAGCAGAGAGCAGCTGCTATTTAAGAATAATGTGTGTAGTTACCATTGATGGGGAAGGCACTTTGGGGTGACAGATGAAGCTGTATTCTCAGCAAGTAACTCTTTGCCAGCCACGCATTCATGAGCTGATCCAGTCGTGGTGGAGGGCTGCTGTGAGCTTAATTTCCACACAGGCGTTTGCAGAAATATGTTTTATTGCAGGTAAGCCATTCCTTGCATTATTTATGTGAAAACTTCAGTAAATTATTGTTGGCTTTCATGCTGCAGGTAAAGTTTTAATGAAAACAGTAATGAATGCTTTGCTGGCA
Organism: Scytalopus superciliaris; assembly: GCA_013400415.1. Taxonomy (NCBI): domain Eukaryota; kingdom Metazoa; phylum Chordata; class Aves; order Passeriformes; family Rhinocryptidae; genus Scytalopus; species Scytalopus superciliaris. The sequence continues at coordinate 58,595 of VXBX01000705.1, read as the reverse complement.
TGCATAGGCGACCTAAGTATGCAGCCAAATTAGCTATCTAAGCAGATGCTTTATATCCTGAATTGCATATAAGGAATGCTGTTCAGTTGGTTTAAAAGTTATATATGCACCCACAAACTGGTGGGGTTTTTTCTTTTTTTTTTTTTTTTTTTGTAAAAGCCATATGGTGGTTTGTGTTTTTTTTTTCTTTTTAAAGCCAGAGTTTGTCTTACTGTGAGCAATTATGACAGTAAAATTAAAGTTGGAAGAAGGATGTAAGAAGCTGCCCATGTGCAAGAAGTGCAGGGAAAATTGAGAAATACTGCACTACTTAAGACGTAGTACTGCAGTATATGCAGCATTGCAAATGTAAGCAAAACATCCTTGAGAAAAAGCAAATTGAGATAAGGTTGATAATGTGTATGTAAGTTATTCTTTGGGTTTAGAGGCCTGTATCTTAGAATCATAGAATAGTTTGGGTTGGAAGGGACCTTAATGATCATCCAGTTCCAACCCCCCTGCTATGGGCAAGGACACCTTCCACTAGACCAGGTTGCNCCCTGCTATGGGCAAGGACCCCTTCCACTAGACAAGGTTGCTCAGAACTGCATCCAACCTGGCTTTGAACGTTTCCAGGGATGAGGCAGCCACAGCTCCCTGGGCAACCTGTGCCAGAGCCTCACCACCCCCACAGTAAAGAATTTTTCCCAATACCTAACCTAAACCCACTCTCTTTCACTTTGAAGCCATTCCCCCTTGTCCTGTCACTCCAGGCTGTTGGAAATAGTCTCTCTCCATCTTTCTTTCAGGCTCCCTTCAGGTACTGGAAGGCCACAGATAAGTCACCTCAAAGCCTTCTCTTCTCCAGGCTGAACAATCCCAATTCTCCCAGCCTTTATTTATAGGAGAGGTGCTCCATCCCTCTAATCAACTTGGTGGCCTCCTCTGACTTGCTTCCACAGGTCCATGTCTTTCCTGTGCTGAGGACCCCAGAGCTGGATGTTCCAGATGGGGTCTCACCAGAGCAGAGGGGCAGAATCCCCTCCCTCGACCTGTACTTTTATGCTTGAACAATTATTTGTTTTCTTTGATAAAGGCAGTAGAGCTGATTCAAATGTTGTATTAGGTTTACAGGACGTACTAGCTTATAGGATCATATATATTGGTTTATAGTATAAATCTGCTATAAGTTGTTACAATCTCACTGGTTTCCCTGAAGGTACCTGTGGCATCCATAAGGGAAAAGGACTCAGTCTTACTGGTTCATCTGAACACTGAACAAGCCACTGAGCAGACACACTGTCTGAACCAAAGGTCCACTCACAGCAAAATCCAGCAAGGACAGCAAGTGAGTTTTTATTACGATTTTCCCTTCTCTCCCACATGGGTCACTTTGGAGCTGAATTCAAAGCCACATTTAAGTAAGGTGCTCTTGAAGGCAATTGTAGTAACACTAACAGCTCCCTGAGACAGTATGGCCAGGCTAGTATGGCAGTGTTGCCCTGGGCCAGATCTGCCAGCCTGAGTGGTCAAGCTCTGTACTTTGGGGTCTTTGCCCTTCTTCTGCTGTAGCAAACCTGTAGAGGTCCATGCACCACAAGCTGCAGTGGAAGGTGGTCTTAAAAAGGGTGATGAGCCAGCTCACTAAATTTTCCATAGGTCAAAGCCTGCTGTAGTAGCTAGGGAGCTTATCTTAACAGTGTGCTAGTATCACAAGACTGTTTTTATATTTGAACAGTCTATGATAAAGAACAATTTCTAGAAGGTCAACAAACCCTATTGAATAGATTGGAATGACGAAGCTGAATTTCACAGAAAGCCATTGAGCAGTCACACTGGACTGGGGAGACGAAAAGAATAGCATAAGAAAACAGTGGAAAAATCAGAGAAGGTAAGAGAAAGGTAAGAAAACAGCATAAAGTAAAATTAATAATGCCTTATGAACAAGAACTTTGGCTTTAGCAATCTTCAGCTTTGGGATGTTTGACTCTCAGCTGAAACATGTGGCCTTACTTATTTTCTGAATAATTTAAGCTCTTTCCATGGGTCACTTAGCATTTAATAGGCATTTATATGTATACCCCTATTGCAGGCTTTTATAGAGAGATCTATGTATACCTGTAAATGTACACATTTGTTTTGTGTGCATATGCTTGTATGTTTAGATACATGTATGTAAGCCTAAAGATATGTGACTGTGTGTGTACCTGTATTTATACACATAAAAAAATCTACCTGCTTCTTATTTTTAGCTACGTATTTTAAGATGGCTGCATTAAGACTGTTCTTTTCAGCACCCAACTTTTTCAGTGATTTGATTCTTTTAAAGCTGGAGTAATTGTTTTTGCTAGAAACAACTCTGCTGAAGTGTGCTGTTCGTTTCAGAGGATCAAAGTACAAAAGATGTTCAAATAAAGATGAGATTAAATTATGTAGTCTACATTTAGTCATGGCTAGCTTTGCAGTCATTGTGTGCAGACTGTGGAGGTTGATCTTTCACAACAGTGGATTTCAAACCTCAGGAGGGTGTAACTTCATATTTTAGGTGTAGGTGTCAGCAGAGCCTATGAAAAAATGTTTTCTATGTAAAATAATTCTTTTTCAATTTGCTTTTCTTGGAAAAGTGAAAGTTTGCTTCCCTTCCATTCTTCTCTCTATCCTTTCCCAGACTTGTTCTGTGTGAGTAAATAGAGGGTGAGGAGTATTTTTGGAACTGAAAAGTCCTTCTTGCCCTTTACAGCAAATGTCTCCTTTACTGATGAATCATTTGCAATTACCCAACCACTGTATTGTTTGTTGCAACTTTTATTTTCTTTGGTCAGCAGCATCTACTCTGATGGGTTTTACTAAATGGGTAAGAAGGCACAGCCGCTGCTTGATGAAGCTTGTGAGAAAGAAGTAAGGCCCTAGAGTACAACACATCTTTTTTTTTTTTTTTTTTTTTCCCCTTTTTCTTTCAACCAGAATTCTTGTTCATCTGCTGCTTAAACACAACAAAACCTTGGCATTTATTTGCACTAGCACATGGAAAAAAGCTGTTGTATCTGTGTAGTTTTGCTGATGACTCATCATCGCAGTGGTGCAGCAGTACTTCTGAGCACTGATCTAGAAGTTATTATCACACCTTCTTCAAGCAGGACCTCAACAATCATGAGTCTTTCCCATAAAGAGCAGCCTTCTATTTGTCCGTGGTGCTCATAGATATGATGCCATTCCCTGTAGCCAGACATAAGGCTTAATTGCCACTGTGCTCGACACAGTATCTGTCCCCTGCCTTACAGTTTTGGCGAAGTGACAGTAGGTGGCACTGGAGAATAGTAACACAGGAGGATGGATCTGTTATGAAATGGAGCAGTTTCCTCACTGGCTCTCGGTTTAGCCAGTTTTACATCCACACGGATTGCTAAGACTTTGCTGCATTCCTTTTGCAAGTCCCTTATTACTCGAAGCCTCAAGGCTTCAAATGCAAGGGCGATACTTGGGAAAGCTCCAAACTGAGTGTGCAGCAACAGTGAGAGCAAAAGCCTGCTGGAAATGCTGTATTTCCTCTTGGGGTGTGTTGAGTGATTACTTTGCCAGCTCTTTACCTGCAGATTTTTGTGAGACCTGGCTCGTACAAACACACGCGCGTAGCTAGACCACATCCACGATCCTTCGGTAATGAGGAGTGAGTGAGATGTGAGCTCCTGCCGGTGGGTGGAGCAGCGAGAGTATTTTACAGAAGGAGAGGAAACATCCCAGGGAGTATCCAGTTTTCTTTGTCTCTAGAGATTTTATCCCACACGCCAGCAAAAGAGGAGGAGACAATTCTTGGCAGTTCTAGGAGGAATTAGGGTAGAAAGTGACTCAGCAGTTTCCTGCCTACTCCTTTAATGGGAAGCAGAGAACAGAAAAATAGTGGCCACCTTAAAAGCCAAAAAAATTCTGAAAGTGTTCAGAGTTTCCCAAGAAAATCTGTCATAGCCTTGTCCTGGAAATCACCATGGGGAGGGAGGGGGACGGGACGGGTCCCAGCTCAGTTTATATTATCCGTGTTGCCTTCTGTGCTTGGAAATACGAGCTGTTCCCATGCATGTTTCCTGTTTTCTCGATCCTCCTCCTTTTACTGTGTCCAGTCACTGTGAGATGGAGCAGCATCACACTGCCATAAACTCTGAAATGGCAGCTCCTAAAACTGGTGTGTTCCTCTCTCTCAGGATCACTTCACAGTCATCACTGGAAAAGACTACAGTACAGCACAAATGCCATCAAATAGGTTGTGGAGCAAATTGACATTTAAAGGTTTGGAGAATATATGACAAAAATGCATCACCTTTTACCAACTGAAATAAGTTTTGTCCTTGTCTAACTGCTTTTAAATCAGTGACATCGTTGGCTGCTTTCATACTTTGAAGGGCAGAGTTTTTCATGTAATACTTTATCAAATCATTACTTCACTTTATCAGATCTAAGATATATTAATTATTAACTTTAAATGCTTTGTCCTAGTCTGTGCCGTCTTACTGCATGGCTTCCTATAGCTGAAATACTGTTTTGTTGAGACTTTCTCTCTGTTTTTGATGGTATTTTCTTGCCTGTTACAACCGTGGAGTAGACTAACGGTGGGATTTTGTTTGAATTCTGAATAGCCATTTGAGTGGAGCAGTTTATACCTCTTTAAGGAATGGTATGAAGTGTGCAGGCAGATGGTCCCCGAGGAACTCACTCTGTCGTGTCTGGAGCAGCCTCTGCTGCTCCCTTTTATGGAGGGTCCTGGGCTCCTCGAGGTCTCGGAAGATGTACATGACTGAGTGCTGTGTTTGCTCCAGCTCTTCAGCAGGCCCTTTGTGGAGGCCCAAGCCCTCATTTGTCCCTGAGAAATATCCCAGCATAAGGCAGATTCTTCCCCCATTAGACTATCCCAGCTCCACATACTAAGGAGCCAAAGCCGGAGGGCCTCTCCAGAGGTCTGTCCCATTCCCTTCTACTGTGAGTAGAGTTGGGAGGTCCTTTCAGAGCATGTGCCACCAGCACAGGTAGGTGGAAGCTCTGTGAAGATGCAGTAAAGTTTTTTGAATCCTGCTCTTGTGCAGAAATCTTCCTAAGAGGCAAGTCTTTCCCGTACTGACGTTGTTATTTTAAGCATGTTTGGAACTTGTACTGCAAGTGAGGTCACCTACCACCATGTTAAAAGAAACAAAAATAAAAGAGAAATGGTTGGGTTCCCAAATTGAGAAAGGGAACAGATAAGGTGTTACCATTTTATTGCTACTGCTGTTTGAATTTTCCCTGAAGGAAGACTTGGGAAAGAATCATCACCATGGTAAACCGGTTAAACAGGAAGAAAAGTTTCTGACGAAAAAGTTACGCCCCCTTGATAGTGAAAGCACATAGGTCATCTAAATGTGCCTGTGAACAGGAAAACACAGGAGTCTGAACATTCTTCTAACAAATCATGTGTTTCAGGTAAGAGGTTGCCACAGATACTCTTATCACTTAGCAAGTGGCCCAATCATGTCCTGGACCCCAGTCAAAGGGAAAAGTGAGCCTGCCGTGCGCCAAGCTTTTACACTGGAATGCATGTGCATGCTGAAGTCTGGGAAGTATTGTTGTGTGCTTGGATGGCAGCTACTTGTTTTGAGCACTGTGTGATGCTCTCAGGTCTCCTGATTTTGTAGTGAAAATTTTTGAATACTTGTTTGGATTCTCCCTTTAAGCCCTGGATGCCGGAACCATGTGATTATGTGACATTTAAAAGGAAAGGGAGGGTTCATAGCTGCAAGAGAAAAAAGCCAGACCTTCCAAAATGTGAATTCAGAAATCAAAGGGCAAAGAAAATTAACCTCAACACTTAGGTGTTTAGGGGTCTTTTTGGTTGTTTTGGTTTGGGTTTTTTTTTGTTTTGTTTTGTTGGTTTTTTTTAATGGAGATCAATTTTTCTGCATTAGGTATTTTTGAAAATTCAGCTGTATCGATGCACTTTGCATGATTTAAATGGTGTAATAGTGACAGGCAACAAGCCAAATAATTTCCTGAATTTTGTATGTTGCTTGGAAAAGGATCAGGAGTTGGCCCAAGTACAGAACATTGTCGTTCTAAGTGAACTAGCAAGTGAGACCTAAACCACTGAGATTTACACCACGGCAGGTTGAATTTCCAGTCTAAATGGTTAGTTTTAAATAAAAGCCTATATGAAAGAGACGTGATGCTACAAGCAGTGCTGTACGAGTGTCTGATCCCTGCCAGGCCCTTCCCCTGCCCTGATCCAGGCTGGGACAGGGAGCCAGTTGTGCAGTCTTCCCATTGCTCACACAGACTTCCCAGCCCAGCAAGGAGAACAGTGGGACAGCATACACGGACCAGCCTTTGGCACTGTAGCCAAATTGGGTGCTTTTAAAGACCACTGGGAAGGCAGTAATTCTCCTGAGCAGTATGGAGAGTGCAGGGGATAAGCACTGATACACATGTGTGTGCATGTGTGTTTCAGAGGTGGGGAAGCCTTAGTGGTGAATGGGCAAGGTTAGCTGCTAGGCCTTTATGTATCATCATAAACAGAATTTGTTTGAAATGTAAATAAAGTACTTTAGAAAGAGTTGAAAGGGTGTAAAAGGTATTGTATATTCTATGCCTCAATTATAGTCTTCTATGTAGCTGAGCTTTTTTTTGAGGAAGATTGGGCTGGAGGGAGATGCCATTATTTTATTTTGTTTTTTTTTGTTAAACATTTCAATTTTTGAGATGGGTTAAAAAGAACAATCAAAGACCTTATACTTCTTGATTTAATGGCTATATCCTTTCCTTTCTTGTTTTCCTTCTTTTATTTACCTGGTGTAGAAATGAGAAACAGAGGAAGTTGTAAACAAGGATAATTTCGTTCCAAAATTTTTTCTTGTTATGCTAATTAACTTTTTGTCTGAAAAAAACGGTGTCATCTTTAAATAAAAACATAATGAACTTTAGTATTTGCTCTGAGAGAAAGATGCAAAGACTGTGATTGAAGTTTAGACCACAAATCAAAGTGGCATGTGTCATTTTGGTTACCTGGCTTAATGTAATTTCATAAATGCCTTTTTTTTTTTTTTTTAACACTGTTAAAGCAAACCAAAGCCTGCAACACATGGAATTGCTAAGTTGAGTACTTGAAAGAGTAGTTCAGGCTCTAAGTTGGAGATTTCATTTCAGCCTATTAAAGTTTTCATTTCACTTCTCGTTCCCAACTGTGGTTGACAAAAGCTTGTCATCTAGAGTTTGACTTAAAATAAAACAAAAATAAAATTACGTGTGTATGTTCTGTTGTAACATAGATTTTCATTGCAAGGTGCTATTATCTAAACTAATACAGTATCTTGGAGACATAATGGAAAAGCTATTTGTGGAGCTGAGCTTTAGCAATTTCTGAGCACACTTTTTATCTCAATAGCTTTTTCTTTTCTTGCTGGGGAATACATTTTTTTATTGAATTATTAAATCAGATGTTTCTATTTCGTTTATGTGATAAAGTACTCCAGCACAACAGTGTGCTGTATGTAGTACTGCTGTTCTGTGTCATTTGTGTTTTTTAGGCTACATCTGTATCAGTAAATGAAACAGGCCAAGGCCTTGAGGGCCAGTGGCCCAGAATAGATTGTGGTTGTAGAACTAAACTCCCTTCCTAAAAAAAAAAACCCTCATGCCTACTGACAGCAGTTTCCAGGACATGCTGCCCATCTGAGCCAGAGGAGTACTTGGCATGCTCCAGAATTAGGTCAGGAAGATTGCTAGTAACAGCATGAATGATGGCGAGCTGCTGCAGAAGCTCATGCCCTTGCTTGCTAATTTACTAATGAAGGTATGGCCTCAGGCTTGGAGACTAAATCTGTTTTGGAAAACAAAGTAACAGAAAAGACTGAAATTGATTTGTTTATCCTTTTTGCCCCCCTTTCTATACGGCCTATCTAAGATTTTGGGGTGGAGCATTTTGAACTTCAATTGGAGGTCCATGTCTTCTGTGTTCTGTGACTTAACTTTCTTCACCTGATTACACTGAAATAAAATGGTAGAATACAAAGAAATTTGAGGAATAAAAAAGAGGAAGATGGGAATGAAACTGATGACCACTAATATGAAGCTTTCCTAATGGCTTGTTTTATGTTCCTGCATTGTGAGTTATCCAAGTGTAAAAAACGATGGAAAAAACACGGTGATTTCTTTAATATTTGCCAGAATTAGTATCTTAATATTTTGATCAATTGTTTTAGGCACCTTGTTGCTATTGTTTAGGAGTCAAGGATAATAATAACAATAGAAGTTATTTGTTACTATTTGTTATTATGTTTTAAGAACAGCAACAAGAATAGTAATAACAAAAGTATGTCTGGAGATAAAGATCAAGCAAAAGACTATTCAAGCTCCACATTAAGAAACTATTTCCCACCATGTGGAAAGAGCTCTAAAGTGAAAAAGGCCGAAGCAGCGTACTGCTTTCATTATATTAGATATTTTGTGGTTTAACTTTTATTTTGTGCTTTGTTTCAGTGCTATGTAGCTCCAGTTCTGAACGTTGCTCTCTTGACCTTGGAACTGTTATGAGGCTTTCCTGAAGATTAATAAGACTGAAGAGAAGAATCAGCCATGGCATACTTTGGGAGTGGGCCATTCTCACACAATGAATCCCCTAAAGGACAGCCTGGGGACCAAGCATCTTACCCAGTGTACCATTCTGCTTCTGGTGGAGAGATCCCTCTAGGATTTGATCAAGTAGCTGATGAAGTCAGCAATGAATTTTTCTTTTATGGCTCGTCACATTCACATCATCATGAAGAAATTTTCTTCCCATCAGACATCTTTGGTCTGAATATGCATGACCAGCACTTTTATGGTCAGCCTCTAGTTGCTTATGGAGAACTTAACCCTGGAAATCCAATCTCCCAGTGGCAGCAAGGCACAGTGTCACCCACGGTTGGCTTCAGATCTTCTTTGCTGTCTGACTACAGAAACTTCTCTCTGGTGGATCCCTACCCCTCCAATCAGCAGAGAGAGCTCTATGGGGAGAGAAGTGTAAATTCAGTCACAAATGTGTTTAGTTCAGATGTGGAAAAAGGCAACACACGTCTGGGTTTTCCAATAGGCTTTGATAATGTAAGTGCTCAATGTCCCATTTTCTTAGACAAATATCCTTTTGGACAAGGAGTGAGCAATGAAGGTGGAAATGGGGAACCTTATTTAACCAACACTTCCAGAAGATGCAACACAGGACCTACCTGGCCGTGTGATTCTGGAAATGACAGAGAGGTACTGAAATTTTCTTATATTAACAGTCTTTAAAGTTTTTTGTTCTTGTTCGTGTCCTTGCACTTTGTGTGTTCACTCACACTGTTGCAACATGGATTAGAAGCACTTAATTTAAGGACCTTATGAAAAATAAAACATTTATGCCTCGGGGGAAGCAAAAGCATTTTATACCAGAAGAGAATCTAGATTATGGTCTAGAATGCTCCAGTAGGCTCATTTTTTGGCTCACTGAACCATAAAACTACCACAGAAGGATAAGTACAGAATGTAGAGTAAGATGTGTTTGAAAGAGGTAAGATGACAAATCTTTATGGTCTGATGTTAAACCTGAGATTCAAAATAACAATACATTATGCTGAATCTAGGGTTTTTTGTTGAGTCAGATGATTGTCTCTCTGTCTATTTTGGCTGACATATTATAATCTTGAGTGATGAAACATACCATATCCTGCCTTCACCATCTTCTGCATGTACTTACATGTGCATATATAATTATTTTCTAAATATAGACACATCTACTATAACTGTGGAAGCTGGATCCTATGACACACTCTTTTAGCTGTCTTTTTGAGGCAAATCCTTCATCTTTTTTCCTCTTCCATCAGGTGTTCATAGCTCTATTTGTGATTTTGCCATTTTTAACAACCATGTCTTACGGGACTCCCATGACTCTCTCTGATGTTATATCTGTCCTCATTTTCTTTCTTTCAAAATCCTGACACAGAGAAGGAAAAAGAAAATGATAAATCCTCCCTTTCCTCCAGTCCTTGTTAGCATTCTGAATCATTATAGGAGTCCTGAAATAGCCTAAAGGATACCTCTGCACCATGAATATTAAAAGACAGTTTAGGTTCACTTTCTGCTTTTAACTCCCAGTGATCACAGTATCTTAAAACAAAGGGGAAGAGACACTTGATTGGCTTGTTTCTGTGGCTGTGAATAGGGAGAACTATACAAGTAAACATTTGCAGGCCCAGACAGATGGGGAGGCAGCAAGGAGAAATATATCTGAGGACAGGAACTCTTAAGACTAATCCTGTGCACCGCATTTTGGAATTTCAGTGATGAATGCAAAAGAGGAGGGGATGAATAGGTGGAGAGACAAAAAGGTGGTTGTTGCTTTTTACTTATGGTAGGAAAACTAAAGCATGATGACATCATGATGAAAAGAACAAGTCCTCTCATGAGAAAAGGAGAAAGTAGTGGGATACAAAAGAGCAGGGGGAGATCGTGGTATGGGAAGAGGTGCTACAGGAAACAGGCATGTAAGAAACAGGCACAGATGCTTCTGTGATAGAGGAGGAGAGAATTATAGGGGAGGGAAGAGAAGAGAGGAGTGAGTCAAGGGCGACTACAATCAAATGTGTGGGAGGATTTGATTAAGTTAGGGATGTATTTGAGCTGTTTAGTGATGAGAGGAAGAAATGCGAGAAAGGAGAGAATTGATTTGTAGCATAAAAATCAGTGTGGTCACAGGAATTCCTTCAGGGAGAAACAGCCATGTCAGGACAGAAAGAGAGCCAAGGCAAGGGGATGGCAGCTGAACCTCAAGATGATAAGGGAAAATAAAAGTGAAAGAAAGCTGAGAGAGAGACAAGTAAAAAAAAAAAAGCCTGTAAAGTAATAACTTATTGCTACTGGGCTGGGAGTATTGGAACAGTGCTCCAGGGTGACAGAGCTGATGCCAAGTAAGACTATCAGAGTGGCTGGAAAGGTGGAACACCACAGCAAGAGCACAATTGAGTACAGATTGGATTTGTGAGGTCTGGGATGAGGAAACGATGCATCCAAGTAGGAGGAGGTGAGAACCAAGAATGCAGAGTGAAATGGAAAGAATATCAAAACATAGAGAGTATAATTGAGATAGGTCATAAGTAGGCAAGATAAAACATTCACAATGCTGAAATCATGCTGTCATTCTGATCCTTAGCTCTTGGATGCAATTGCGTGGCCCTGGGCTTTATTTAATGTGTGCTAATCAAAATCTGTCCACTGTAATAAAGGAAACATTCATTTTCTCTGGCCTTGTCATCACCAGGGCAGATGTTAAGGAATAGTAAGGGAAACTGTCTTCATAATATCCCAGAGAATGCAGATGCTATTTTTTCTATATTAGAAAGAAAACTGAAATGCAACCTGAAAGGTATCTAATATATTTAGCTGTTTCATGCATGATATTTAGAACCTAATTTTAGAAGCTAATGTTTTCAAAGTTAATACCAAGACTCTTAATAACAATAACATCTTCACCCAAGTCCAGTCATCAGATCAAACTTTATGGTTTGTTTTGTGTGCTCCAGAAGGGAGAAATACACAATTAGTGTTCATATTTGGCAAGGATGGTTCAGATGACTTGATTAGCATAACATGAGAAATCTATGGATTGCAAAAGATAGAGTCCAACCATCAAGGGATGCATTCTGTTACTGCATCCCTGTTGTCATCAGTTCTCTCTTTATACGCAGTTCTGCCTAATTCATTGCTCACTTTCAAATATTTGCAATCAGTGGAGGCTCAAGTCCTGTTGAAAAATAATGTGTAATACTGTGATCTTGTAATATTTCCAGCCTGCATCTTTTCATGCATATTGCACTTTTTTCCAGTCAAAAAGAATCTTAAATTTTGGGGTTTGTCATTATTATGATTATAAATTGGCATAAGTTTATATAAATTATTACTAAATTTATAAAATAGATCTTTTGCTATGACTCAATTTCCTCCTCTGTGACATGTTATTAGTTGCTTCTCTTCCTGAAGGGCTTTAAAACCTCTTACACAGTTAAGCCTGGTATACATCTATACCTACAACAGTAGAGTGGGTTTGCAGATATAATAGTATTAAGTTCTTTCCTGGAGGTAATGCTCTGACTGAAGGGTATATAGCAAACAGACAAAGGGATGCTCTGACCCAAAATACTGGCTCAGACCTCTGCTCTTAGAGTTTACAAGAAAGTATATGGGGATTTTTCATGTTCAACAGAACACACTGGCTTCCTATTATCTGTCTTAGGGACTTCCCTGATAGGTTCCTGGAGCTTGAGGACATCTTGAGCTTCCTGCCACGCCAGAAGGAGACAAAAGTAAGGATTAAAATGCACTGCAGTATAAGCTTCAGTTTGCCCTCTCTCCCTTTTGTACGCTCAATATACATCTTCTGCGTTAAAGTTATTTGTGCTCTGACACTGGGTGAATTTTGAAAGCATTATAATTGCTTATGTTCTGCATGGAGGAGAAAAACAGTTGTTACCCAGGGTAGCTGATTCTTTGTGACTTGGTGTTATTTTTTTCTCTGAAAGCATTTGTAGTGGGGTCATTTGTGTTTATTTGAAACTCCATCAAGTCAAGGGAAGAATAATAAAAGGTAGCTCTCATGGAACCAAATGTAAGGTTAGCCTCATGATCCTGCCTCTGATATCTGTATAACTGAGCTCTGCTTCTTCTGGTGTCTTTTTCGTATTTTTAGGCTGCAAGTTGGTCTATCCAGCTGGTTGAAGCAAATCAAGGAAGTAATGAAAACACAGTTGGTTTTTGCAATGCAGTGGAGAAGTAAGTAATGAAGAAAACTTTATTTAGCCAACTATATAATTTCACTTTTTTATTTGAATTGGTTCGATTATCCCTGTCTGTGGGGTCTGAGTGGGAGGGAGCCCATTTTCCCCATAGCAGCCCTCATAGTGCTGGGCTGTGCCCTGGCAGCTACAAAGGTGTGGATAACACACCAGTGTTTTTGCTACTGCTGAGCAGTGTTTCCACAGCATCAAGGATGTTTTTCCAACATTCCTCCTTCACCAGCAGGCTGGGAATGGGCAAGTTCTCAGGAGGGGACATAGCCAGGAGAGCTTTTACAGACTTACTAAAGGCATATTCCTTAACACATATTGTGTGATCAGCATAAACGCTAAGAGAAAGGAAAAGGAGGAGGGGTGGTGACAACAGCATTCATTATGACAACTTTGGAGCTCTTCTTCCTGGAAAGTAGCTGGACGTTGCCTGCTGATGGGAAGTAAAGGATAAATATTTTGTTTTGCTTTGCTTCTGTGTGCAGCCTTTGCTTTTATTAAACTGCCTTTATTTTGACCCAGTAGGGTTTTTCCCCATCTTTTCTCCCCCTGCCCCTGCAGCTTGGTGGGCACCTGGCATCCACCCAAGCTGAACCCACCACACTCTGCATTCCTGAATAGTGCCATAATTCCAATATCTACTTAAATAAGGAAACTCTTCTACTTTTGGTTTAAAGATTAAAATACACAAAGAAATGTTAGTTCAAAACATGTTTTCTCTCTTAACTGTCCCCTTTATCACTGTTTAGTACGTTTAACTCTTCAATGTTGAGCCTTACGGTGCATAAAACTTAAGATCCTTTTTCTGTCATTTTCCTGGACAATATTAGTGCCTGTGTCATTTAGAGCAGGAAAAAGAATTGGAGGAGCTGACTGAGAACAGAATTACTACTTACTGTCATGATGAAAAGTGAGACCTAGCAAGTGACAAAACCTCCTTTAATTATTGTTTACTGTTACAGTTAATAGCCTGGCTTAATGGGATAGGACTTTTCTTACTTTCTTAATCTTCTACAGAAAAAATCCAAGCACACTGAGAAATACAAGTTCTTAGACCATCTGTGCTGATTCATTTTCCTGTGTAGGTACTCACTGATCACAGTCAAGTTGTTAGCACAAATGCATGCTTTTCCACCCTGAAGAGTAATTGGAAAATAGAGTGCTGCTTTTTTTTTTTTTATTAGACTTTAATGAATTGATTTTATTCAAGGTCAGCCAAGTCTGCTTCTCTTAAAAGAAAGAAAAAAAAGTCCAACCAAAAAATCTAGTTTGGTGTTGCACTGAAATTAATTGTGAACATGCTATATATTTGTGTGGGGTGACTGGTCAGCTTCAAAACATACTCAGTCACATATGTCTCAGTTTTCCACTTTTCCAGAGTTCATCAGGCTGAACTCCAACACAATTCTTCTACCATCAGATGCATGAAGGCACATTCCACATGACAGGTTTTAGATTTTCAGACTTTTTAAATGTCTAAACATTCTAATTATAGAAAAAGCTTTCTATTGATTTTTGAATAAACGACTTTATTTACAGGGCTAAAAAGATAAGTAGAAACAAGCCATTGCTGGTTTACAGAAGCTTGTTTTGCATGCATCATGAGCAAATACCCTTAAAAAGAAAACAAGAACAATCTTTGTTTTTCTTCTGTCAAATACATAGAAAAACATTTTTAGGACAAAATGTCACTGCAGCCAAAAGACCAAAAAATTTCATAAATTTTCAAATAACTTTCATACTCGGTCTTGCCAAGTGAGCATCCTTTCAGTCCCCAGTGAATCTCAATTGCTGGCAGTTTCACATGTCAGAGGAAAGTTGTATAATTCAAACTTTGTGTCATGCATGCATACTTGTAGCTCCAGCATGTAGCTCAAACAGAAACCCATCATGACTTTCTCTAGGTAATACTTGTGCAGGTAGAAGTCTATAATTGAAACATTTGATTGTACATAACTGTAAATTGTCTTCAAAATCATGTTATCGGGTTACTTCTACAATTACAAATGTAGCTTAGTAAGCATTCATTCATGGGTGGCTTCAGAATATGTCCTGAAGTGAGTTTGATATCAGAAGATGCCAAGCCAATAGTTTCAGGGTTCAATGCTGCAAAATGCAGAGTTCCTCCTGTTCCCATTATCTTTAGGGATGTGCTGTGCACCACAGAGAAATACATGGTGTTATGGAATGCTGTGATACAGCAAATCCTGGTAAATGTTAGTACTTTCCATGTACACTGAGTTGTTGCAGCACAGAAAGCAAGCAGCACAGGACTTTCTTCCTGCTATACTTGTATTGTACTTCAGTTATGCCTTGGAAGACTTAAACTTTCCAAGTTTTGCAATGGGCGTGTTTTGCCTACCTTCTCAGGCAAGAAGCCCTTTGATTGCATGAAAATAGTAGAAGGCCATAAATGAGCAACACTTTCTGAAACTGAATGCATTTTTAACTGAAAAGCATGAAAAGCTAATTTGTGTCCTCACGTTATCCTAAAGTATAAGCTGTGTGTGGGTATGGAAGGAGATGAGGTTCACTTAGTTTTGAACTGGCTGACAATAAGTTGAGGAGGTGAGTCATGCCCCATGTGTGTACATAGCCCCTTAATTTAATGCTGGAGAAAGAGTACTGAAGTTTCTAGTCTTATTCAGTCCTTGGCCTCCTTACAGAAACAGCTTACAAGAATGAATTTGATGCTAGAGGAAAGCTTTAAGTGTACCTTGCACACAAAGAAAATAGACTGACATCAGCTACGCAGGTCACCCAAACAGTCTGTAGTGTGATGGTTTTTAATGATGAGTGTAAATCTACCTTGTACTGGAGGTATTCTTGTCAAGCCTCATTTCCTCCTGCCCCACTGAAACATCGTGCCCCCTGTTTTTTCATTATAAGAAATGGGCTGCTTCACTGGATTATTAATTTTTGAAGCCTAGGCTTTATTTTCTTTCTTGTGCTGTAGAGATACATAGCACGAAAGAGTAGGTCATATGGTTAAGAGACTTGAGCAGCAGTTCTGAGGCAGAGGGTAACATAGTAATGAAGACCTTTAGGTGAGAGAATTATGGTTCAAAATTGTGATTAGAGATGATATAAAGTGCTACCAACTCAGAAGCTGTAAAATGCTTCTTGAACTAACAACAAAAAAAAAGATAATACAGTATGCTTAATACAGGGTGTTTAAGTTTAGTTACTAAATATTTAGGCCAATTAGTGAAATGTAAAGCTTCAGCTGGTACAATATGTCCCCTTACGTGCAGCTGCAAAGTGTATTTGCTTATAAAGCAAATTGAGTCTCAGATGACAGACAATACCTGTGACCACTGTTCATTAGGAAATGGTACCTCATGAGGAATTAATTTCTGCAAGTCTATGGTAATTGGAAGGAGAAGGGGCAATATATTTTATAGGTAATGGTGTATCAGAGGGACTCAATGTCTGTAACAGTGACTGCGCTCTACAGACATTTACGTAAATACCCAGGATTTTGGTAATGAGGATTTTAGACTGGATTTGAGAGAGCTGTGAAAATAGAGACTGCTTAAGGAAGTGCATAGGAAGCACGTTCCTGTATTCATTTTGAGCAGCTGTCCTAGTCACAGCTGTCTGTGCATGTGTTCTTGGTTAGTTTTACGTTAAAACTCAGTTATTTAAGTACATATTTGAGCACCATTATTTCCACTGTGCTCAGTGTACACTGAAGTCTCTGTTTAAACTCCTTTTGGTTTCACAGAGGTCAAGCTCAGCAGTGATGCTGTCAAGTTCATGAAGATTTTACTGATGTTTTCCTAAAAGATGTAGTTGTGTGTGCTGATATGTAGTTATCTTACTAATGTAGGAAAACACAATTTGAGTTGCTGCCATGTCTTTCCACAGAATTTTATTATAACAGCTCTTTATGTGCTATTATTATAGGTATCTCATAGAATTTTTGTTCTGTTCTTAAAAGAGATCAAAAACACACACCTGTTTAAACATAGTTTCTTCACGTGTTCTTTCCAGAATCAGAAATGCCTATCCTGCTTCTGACTTGAAGACAAACACTGGGAAAATCTGGAGCGTCACAACAAGGTTCCCGGACCATATCCTTGGTGGAACAAAATTCAGAATCAGTGTTTGGACAGATTTTTCACCATGTCCTCTGCTTCTTACACAGCAAGGTAAGTGATTGTGGTGTCCATATTCTTCCACAACTCAGTTCCATGGATATGATAACAAAATGTGTTTGTTGTCTGGAAAGATACTTGGAGAGCAAGCCTTATGGGAGTCTTAAGTCCAAGGTCTGTCAAGCACATTCAGTATATTTGCTGTAAATTAAGATCATGTTAAACATCACACTCTGCTAATATGTAGATCTCTACTTTCTTTAATTGCAATTGGGATCAATCTCATCATTCAGACTTTAATCCAGAGGGAATTTAATCTTGTGTCTAATTTAAAATGTAGGGGTAGTCCTTATATAGTTGTGGAACTTCTCACAGCCTTGACTCTGTTTCTGAATGTAAGACTTAAGCATCTGCAGTGCTGAAACTGCTCTGTGTCCAAGGTTAGGCACAGGCCTGGGAAAGTACAACAGTCATAAAATGAATGGAGAAATTCCAACTAGGTGGAAAGAATAAAGGAGGATAATTGCTAATTTTAACACTTTGCCCGTGGAAGTTGTGGAGTCTCCAGCCATGGAGGTTTTTTTAAGTCTTACAAGACAAAACTCTGAACAAGCTGGTCTCAATGCAGTGTTGACCCCCTTCTGGAGGAGTGTAGGCTGGAATAGATGGACATACTGAGATTCTTCCCAGCCTAGATTATTCTGTCATTGGTGACTGTGGGAAGCTGCCACTGCTCCTGTGCATCTTGTACCTGTGATGAATGGGAAAATTTTTATTTCCAGCTCTGGTAATTTTTACTTCTGCAACATATGCAAAAGTGAAATAAATTCTTCCATCTCTCTGCCTGTGCTGCTTCATTGAATGACAGTTTTGTTTTTTTGTTCCCCCCCCCTGCTGCCCCCCCCGAATCATTTCTTCAGTTGTCAAGGAATTATTTGGCTGTAGCAGGCTGAGTATTAGTTTGTTTGGCAGGTTGAAAGCTGCAAATCCAAAGCTCTACAGAATGTCAGTCACACACATTAGGAAAAAAAAAAAAAAAACCTTCATAAATAAGGTAGCCAAAGCTTATAAATTTGTTCATACAAGTTTGCTTACTTGATTTGAGAGCATCTACTTAGTTATCAGAAAGCCTGGAGAAGTAGTAAATTGTATTGTCTCAAACCAATGTTTTGTGGATGCCATGAAAGACAGTTGGACCAGAAGGTAGTAATTCCAGCACTTCTGTGAGCAAGGCGAGGGATCTATATCGAAGTTCCCTTTAATGCAAAAGTTTTAACTACGGGCAAATATTTTATCATATAACATTACAGATTGTTCAATTTTATTTTTTTTTTCAGTCTGCATAACTTTGTTTACAAAATCTCTTTAGAAGACACAGCTAAAACTGAAGAGGACTTAAGAAACAGTTCTGTCCTAAACTTGCTTGCAAACTGAGTAAGCAATAAGGTTAAGCTGGGGGGAGGGAGTATGCTTTTTTGCCCCATCTAATATAAAGAATTTTTCAGTTATGCAAGAACCTTTGGCAGAGAAAGGGAAGGAGAATGGGTCTGCAGAGTGCAAATGATATTAGGAAGTTTCAGATTTTTTCCATGGAGTGACCTGAGAAAAGTGTATGTTACAATTTTAATTCAAGATTCAGTGCCATTCTCTGTTTTCTGGAGTGTATAAACTTATGACTGTTTTTTACACGTCAAACCAAGTATGAGGAGCTGCTTAAAACAGTGAGTTGTCAGAGGGCTAAATGTTTAAAACTAGTAACACTGGTGAAAATGTGTAATTGAAGAGGCTTTCACAGCAAAAGAGAAACAATTTTGCAAAGAAAATTAAAATTTTTGGAAAGAATTTTTGAATCTTTTGATACATTTGTTTTTCCCTGGAGATGGCCAAACCAAAAACAAGCTAGCTATGGTAAACAACTCTGTTTTATTTCAGCTTTGTTTCTGTCACAATCCCCTCTCCTAAAAATGTCAGGTGTTCTCTCAAGTTTTTTCTCACATGACCTTAAACTTCCCTACAAAGAGTTTTATATTTCTTGGTTTGTTCCAAAATAACAGCGTGGCAACTCTCAACCTGATTTCTTTTCTGTTCTGTTCTTTTTTGTTCATTGTCTGCTGGGTGTGATTGGGTAATTCAGAACATTGTTAATCCTGAAGAAACTGGTTGGTTAGGCTCAGTTTGAACCAGTTGTCTGAACCTGGACCAGTGTAAGTTAGTCAACACACAAAGCTGGTTTATGTTTTTAGTTTCTGGGGATTTGTAGGTAGTTTGATTTATGTATCCAAAAGTTCAATTCAAGCTTCTAGAATGGGCCACTACTATTGAAGCAATAAAGATATACCACAAATGAAAAACATAAAGGAAACTTTGTCTACAGCTGTTAACAGAAAAGACAATGAGCTTGTCTCAGAGGAAGTCCAGGCTTTATTTTTCATTGTTAAACCATTTCTGTACATTTCATGAAAGCTTTTCATTGAAGAGTCAGATCTATTTTTGCTAGAGGAAGATATATCAGACTTGCATGATCAGTGTAGGTGCACTGTGACCTGCATGCCCGTAAAGATGAAGTTTATCAGACGTTATCCAGATGATGCAGCTATTCTTTTTGGTTTTAACCAATTCTTCTAAAATGGACAGAGAGGAAGTGTATTGGCAAGTGGCGGAACATGACTTAAAAAGCTGAAGTAGCTCTAGAAAATTTCTCAAAATGTTGGAGTATTTCTGAACACCAGATTGTACAAACTGACACAGAACTTCCTAATTTATAGGGATTATATATATTTCTATATTATGTGGTTATGCATATATTAAATCATATTATATTGATATTACATATCTGTAAAATGCATTTAATTTGCTACTTTGTTATGACTGAAAACGTGTGCATGGCAGAAACAATAGCAATTGAAATTCTGAAGCCTGCTTGTGTCATGAGTGGCTGCAGAGTCAACTTTTGCATCAGGCCATGTTTGCAGATTGGAAATGTACTAATATATTCATCAGGAAAATGAAAAAGAAGAATAAATTGCCATTTGTTGCTTCCTTGCTTCTTGGGAATGTTGCTCATGTCTTCTTCATTCCAGCTACCTAACAAATTTCTGATTTCCTCTAAATGGGTATAGATTCTCTGACATGTAAAATATTTGAAGAAAAATTAAAAAAATTAATAAAATCATGTGTCTTTATTTAATTCCTCTTGATGGAGCTAGTCTGCAGCAGTTGTTAAGACTTAGAAAAATAAATATCTAGTTTTCTTTACTCAAGTATCTAGCCTGGAATTCTATAGCAAGCTACTACTAATTTTTCTTGCTATCTTTATTTACAGCTGGCTGTATCACTCATGACTTAATTGTAGAGATCCTCCGTTGCACAAATCGATACCCAGCCCAGGAGAAATACCTTCTAAGTCTTTATGGGTCTGATGAATTCTTACAAAAGTAAGTATCTCATTAAACCACAGGCTGTGTAAACATAACCAAAGGGAGAGTTAGAGTATTTTGTTCCAAGCATTTAATGTATAGTTTCTGAAGCTCCTGAAAGACACTTGTGTTTTACAGAGGTGATGGTGTGCTCTAGTGCAAGGATTCACATCCTCGCTGCTTTATGCACGCTTTGTGCAGCCTTTAATGATTTCTTTTACTCCGTTGTCCTTCTGGTCTCTCTCACCCATAATATAAGGATGCTGCTTCTTCCACTGTCTCCTAGGGATGTGATAAGCATAACCTCGAAGGGGTAAATAGCCAAAGAGAGGAGAAACAATATTATGCAGCTGCATTGCAGGTGGTTTTTCTTCATGTTCAGTGGCCGTGGTAGCAAAGCAAATGAAGTCAGCACTTTTATGCTGACTGCAAGTCAAAGAAAAACACATTATACATGCAAGCAGGTCTTTCTGAATGTATGTAGTCTACAAGTAAGGAAGAAAATACTCTCATTCACATTAATTCAAGTAAGCTCTGGTGGTGGTAGAAAGCTCTACTGGACTCAGATAGTTCTTACTTGCCCTCTGGCAGCTTAAATTCAGCTGTCAGCAAAAGTGAGCAGATTCTGTGTTGAAGCAGCTAAAGTGCAGGCACTTGTCAGCTATGCTGTGGGGATGGTGACTTGCAGCAGAAGGGGAGAAGTTGGCAGTACTTTATGGTGACATGTTAAGCTGGCACTGCAGGAATCACAGCTCATCTATTAGAGATGTAAGAAGTGTTAGATAAAATAGTGTATATCTGTAACTGAAGGGGAAAATTTTAGGAGGAGTCATATTTATAGTAGAGTGTAAAAATTACCTGAACTAGCCTAGAGCAAGTTAGTTTGACTAATGAAAGTAACATAGTTGTGAGAGCAAGTGTCACACTGTGTAAATTAGCGTTGCTCTGTATCCAGCTTGAACACTTCTGTGGTAACACAGGCACAGGGGTCAAATGTTCGGATGTTTATGGTGAATTATGTTTGGAAACTAAAGATAGAGACTTCAGTACCTCCAAGCCCACTCTCCCCCTGTTCAAATCTCCATAAAGCAGGAGCTGGGGCAGCAGAGTGCTCTGTGAAACATTACAACACAAACCAATGAGCAAAGAACCAGGTCATACATAAGATCTGTTATTTACAGAAGGCCAGGGCACCTTTTTCTTTTTTTAACTATTATTTTCAAAGCTGTCTTTTCATTTCAAAGTAATTGCTAAAAAATGGAAAAAATGAGCCATTATTGAGGGTGAGCTCAGTGTGTTTCAGTGCAGTGTACAATAAGAACTAAAGACTTTTGTTTTCACTGTTGGGAAGAACACAGCAATAGTGGACTGTTTAAATTCCTGCACTTGCAGAATCTCTGCACGTCTCATTAGCAGTGAAATAAGGCCAGTAACGTTCTTGCTTTTTTTTTTGCTGTGCTCCTTCACTGTCATGCAGAAAGCACTGAGATGCACTTCTAGCTTCTGCAGCTTCTAAGTCTATGTTACACCATGAACTTCAACTCCCTTTCTTCTTCTTCTTCATCAGAGCTGTGTATCTGAAGTTTGAAACCCCAGACCATGGTGATCCCTTGGGCAGCTTAACATGGCCTGCAGAGTTGCCTCAGGGTGAAATCTTTCCTGTGTGTGGGCTATCTTTAAGTGCAAATTGGTTTCCTCCCAATGTTGCTAACACGGTGATTTGATGTACTTGTGCAGAGTTCTTCCCCAGCAGAGTATTTTGAAATGGTTTGGGGATGAATTCCAGTAGAAGTTCCCCAAGTTATGAGACAGCAAAGGGAATAAATACTCTGCTGCTCCTGCTGTCTTGTAATCCAGAAAAAAACTAAAGTGAGGCCAAAATGGCGATGTGATGAATTGTTCTTGGACCAGAGTGGTTTAGTCAAACAGACAGCTTTGTGAAGTTCTGTCAAAAGCTTTCATTTACTATTATATTGGACTGTATTAATGAGCACTTCATCCTGCCTCCTACTGAAGCACCTGAAAGACTTGATGATTTCTGGAATCCATTTAGTTTTGAATGACATGGGGGAAGAAAATACTTATGTGCTAATGATCATTACACTCAGTACCAAAAGATTTCATTGTCTATTATTCCCTTCCTGCAGAGAAATCCTTGAGCTCACATCCCATCTGACTCACAAGTTGAATATGAGATTTCAAATAGCAAAATATCTGGTTACATATAGATTGCAGGTCAGTGTGTAATTAATAGAACCATCTGTGAAATTCTGATTTAGAATCTTGTTTGGTTTCCAGTCTTTAAGTGCACTTTATGTACTGATTGGAAACCATGGCCTTGCTGCAACATGTAGGCTTTCTTCTTCTTCCGGTGCTTTCAAGTATTTCTTAGAGTGCCTGTAGAATCCTTGCACCTTGTCCCTGCTCCTTCTGTCATTGTAAGGTGTACTTTAGTTCCTCAGTTGATTTGCTGTAGTTCCTTTTTCAGATGTTCAGTGAAAGGGCATCTGGAGGTAGAATCCTGTCTGAACAATGCATATTCCTTGAAAGAAGAGAGAACTAAACTCAATCACTTCTGTCATCAAATTTTACCACTATTCACAGAGGCTTCTGATTTTCATATGTATCCAAAGACCCTTCTTATCTGGGTTTCCCAGCTGTGGGTGTACTCTCTGCTCCATTACACTTGTCCTGTTCATGATCATCTTGTATGTCTTGGAGGGCCATCTGCTGTTTCTAAAAATTCTTTATCATCCCATCATCCAAACCTTCTACATCCATCTTTAAATCTTGCTCTCACAGTTTACTGTCTTTTCTTAGATATAAAATGGATGCTCCTAAAAATGATTTTATGATGCCCTTCATGAAAGATGTTATATAAAAGTAAATTAAATTGGGCTTGAGCAGCTTGTGTCAAATAACTCCTGGCTCTTAATGCCAACAGCAAGGCAAACCCAACCCTTCTCATATGTCAGCATTGAATCAATTGTCCATTTGGACTTTTTGCCTTTAGAAAAACAGACCACAAACTCAGGGCATCCTCAAAAAGCTAGATAAAACAAAACATGAGTATATATAAAAATAGATTTTCTTTTATAATTTTTTTTTAATTGATCCATCTGCTAGCAATAGGTTGGAGTTGTGCAGATCCAGCAAAGTAAAAGGATAGTTTTACGCTCTATTTCTAAACATCCTTTTTTTCAGGACTTCAGAGTATTAAAAGGTCCATCCACACTCTACCGTAGTGTAATTTGCACAGTTATCTTGCTGCTTTGCACTTCAGACTTCCCTGCACAGTGAGCAGGGATACGGAACTGAAAAGTGTAAATGCTTATAATTTGTTCTCACATGCTTTCCTGTGACCTTATTGATGACATTTTTTTTGCCTTACTAATTCTATTCTCTGTGAATTGAAACCTAAATAAGAATTGGTTTTCACTCAAAGTTTAATCTATTAATTATACACTGGACAGAGACATAATCATGCAGATTGGAATCATAAGAAGCAAGTACCTTTGGATGAATATGTTCTTTGTGAAAAATAAACTTCATTTTCTCTTGTCAGTGCAGATTAATTTTCTCATTCAGAGATGCTGCTCAGCCGAGTCCCTTAAAAAAAAATAGTTTGATTGAACTGTATTAGGATTTGGAGCTTAGAGCACATCAGAGGACCTTGCTGTGGGGAAGCAAGTAGTGAGGGAGTCTCAAGAAATAAGGATTTTCCCTTTCTCTGCTTCTGATAGATTGTGAGACCACAGGCAAGTCCCTTTACTTTGGCCAGTCATTACCTTATCTCCTAAAGACAAAGACTGCCTTTCACTTTGTCATTTTTCTTGGCATTCTCACAAAGCTGCATTCTCCATGAAATTTCATTAAAAAAAATGGTGGAAAACTTGAGTTAATAATGTGTGCTTTTGTTTCCTTTACAGGGCTCAGAGCACTGTAAACCTGTTACTTATAAGCATGTTATCCTCCACAGGGGATCTATTACCTTTGTCTTACTAGTGCAGGTACAGTAGCAAATCTGCCTGGAATACAGCTAAGATCTGCCAATCTGTGGCAAAGCTACACTTCTATTTCTTATAGTTCATTTTTCATCTAGACCAGGTTTCCAATTTATTTTGCTGAGGCATTAATCCATTTTGTCTAGTCTCTTGTTTAACAATATCTGTCAAAACTTTTCTCTTTGTATTTGTGCAAATAAAATCCATTCATGAAGTGAACTGTATGGCCAGTCCTCCTGCCTGCTGCATTTCAGGCAGCATTGCTATGTCAGTAAAGGATCTGATGATGTGTAGGATCTGCCTGGCACAGCAGAGCTAACACAAACCACTGGTGTAAATGTAATCACATAGTTCAACTTCTCTTTGCCTAGCTTGTTTTGCCTGGAATCATGGTGGCATGGAAAAAATATACTTGCACAAGGCAGTTTTTATACAACTGTGGTTCAAAACTGTAACTGCAGAGGAAGGTATAGCTGTACCCTAGCAGAATACTCCTCTGTATTGATATAGCTGTACTGGTTCCTGTCATTGGCTTGGTGTGATGTTGCCATTGCAATAGGAATCTGTACTGGAGAAATCTGGAAAAAGTGACTCAGGACTCACAGATGCAATATTGTAATATTTTGTATTTGTAATTTTCTTGTTACTATGCCTGTCCAAAGGTTGGAGGTGAGGCAGAATGGAAAGAGCAGGAATAATGGTGGAGTATAAGGTTGAAAACAGGTGTGAAGCAGTTCTAAAGTGTTAAGGAAACTTCTCAGCCTGATCACACAGGAGCCACTCTTGCAGTCACACTACCATCACCAGAGAATTTCACTGCTGGGACCCTTCACAGCAAGTGGCTCCAGTGACCTGATTGGTCCCCGCTTGGCTCCCTACATACACCACTCAGACAGTCAGACAAAGTGGCTCAACAAAAGTGGCCAGTCAAAAAAACTGGCTCAACCCCAGTCATATGGAGTTCATCATTAGAGTCAGGAGGCAGACTTCATTAGGTGAAATGAGGAGAGGAAGAAGTTTCAAGAAAGCCATGGGAAGGCACCACACAGACATTAGCTGAGGAGCAACAGAGGAGATTGGATGCATTGGTACAGTCACAAGAACTGGGAATTGGTCACTTGGACTTTTGCTTGTAAAGAGATTTGAGAAGGGTTTAACAGTCATGTGCTTTTCACTAGTGCAGGTATTTAACTGTGTTGGTGTTAACTTCTCTCACTCTTACATCGGCACATGGTGCTCTTGAAACCAAGAAATTTTGCAAATGTATGGAAATGCTACCAGAGGAGAAACTTGCTTTAGGTATTTGTTTTGTTAGATGGAAATTAATTTGTCCTCTGTGATGCTTAATGTATATA
The DNA here is from genome assembly GCA_013400415.1 of Scytalopus superciliaris. Lineage (NCBI taxonomy): Eukaryota > Metazoa > Chordata > Aves > Passeriformes > Rhinocryptidae > Scytalopus > Scytalopus superciliaris. Next base: position 32,932 of record VXBX01000705.1, on the reverse strand, counting down.
TTTAAAAAAAAAATAATTCTATATCTACACTTACACCTTTTGTCACCTCTGGTGGTGAGTATGTAATTCACTTAACTACAGTGTAGTGTGAGCACAGAACATTTACAAGATGTATTAATTCCCTATAATTGTGCTGAATGGCAATTACATACAACATATTTTTGTAGTTTAACCATTCATTTATACTGGGGACCTCTGCTGCTCAGTGTGAGATATGTCTCCCCTAATCCGTGATTCATTCATAGGGTGAGCGTTTTGGGAGTTTTTAAAACTAGATCCAGTCATTTTTATTTAGAAATTCCATCAAAAGCATTTTTAGGTAGAAGTAGAGCTTATATCTGAAGTCTGAGTTTTCCATGGCCCTTGACAAACCAAAAAAGAATCATCTTTCTTCATGGACCAGGGAGTTCTGAAACAATTTACCATGCTGTAAGACTGTATGAATATGGAATATTCCTTTTTGTGCTTTTTTGGCTGAAGGCTTGAATGAATCCAATTGAACACACACTACAGTTGTAACTGATGATGCATACTAGCTTGTTTTGGTGATAAATTTGGTTTTGAGAAAATTATTGGGTTTTTTCCTATTCATTAATCCCACTAGGATTTTTTCAAATGTAAAAAGAAGTTTGCCTGAACTCTGAAAACATTTTTGCATTATCTCACCTGTTTAAAACAGAATGTGGAAAGGAAATAGTGAAATTGGTTTTGTTTCATGTAGTTTTGAGTGACAATCCAAGTCTGCATTATAATTGAGAAGTTGCCAAGAGTGGTAAATGGACTAGGAGTTACTTTGAGGAGGCAAATAAGAATAAGGAATTCCCCTCTCACAGGGTGGTAGAACATCTTTGACCAGCAGTGTATTTCATAAGAACCACTCCAGCCGAATGAGTAGGGCTCTTTGTCTGACCTTAGCTGAGATATGATTTAAGAAAGTCAAAGACCAAGTCTGCTTTTATCACCTTTGTGTGAGCTACACAGGGTGAGAACTTTAAGAATCAAGGGCCACCTGTCTTAATAGATCTGATTTTTCAAACTTATAATTTTTATTAACTTAATAGTTATATAGTTATTATATTAACTTACAGTTAATATTTGGTTTTCAAGTTGGGTATCAGACACAGGTCATTCTGCAGTGGTGCATTCATAACCAGGATGCTCTGTGTAAATTGCACTAATTTGGATTTGAAAAACATGCATGAATAATCCTGAGGTTTGTTAAGTTTGTTTGAGCTATTCTCTCTTTATGTCGTTGTTGTTCCATTACAGAACTTAATGGTCAATGATTCAACTAAGCAATCATTTAAGTGTTTCACATGAAAACATGCCAGAACCAAACCCCATCAATTTTTCACGGAAGTAGGCAGCAGGTACAGGGGTTTTATTATTTAGTTTTCTTTGCACTTAAAATTTAGTCTGCTGATACTTTTAGGAGAGGGAGCAAGGAAAACAAAAAGAAGGAAGTGTCAAGCAAAGACAATAATGTGTTTGTTTTCTCCCAAACTGCAGCAATCATACTTTGGGCAGCCATGACAGTCTTCGCAAGGTGACCCCCTGCGTTCAGCTCCGACTACACAGCGCTGCTCATTTGAAGCAAAGTTTGGCTCGAACGGTAGGTCATCTTCTTTTCCTCCTCTTTCTTTCAGCATCCCTGAAGGAATAAAATTCCTCCAGAGATTATTTGCTTTCCTGAGAATGAATATATTATTGCTGAACTCTAGTTGAAACGTACTGGGGAACATCTCTGCTTTGCTCCTGTACTTACACCTAGTGAGTTACTGTAGAGAACATGACTGACCAAAGGTTACTTTTTCAGAAAAAAAGCTGTTTTGTCAGAATGTAATGATGTTTTTTTTCAGCTGGTCAGAGAATTCTTATTTTTCGCTAGCCTTTCTATTTTGAAATATAACAAGGGCAAAACTTCTCAAAGTACTGCATCGAATGAATTAGATTTGGATTCTTGCCATTGTCACTGAAAACCAGAGTATGCTTGTAAATGTCAGAGTCACTGACGGTGTGTTTGTGCATGCATGATGCATACGTGTGTATGTGTGTTTGTAGACATGCAGAAATGTCCTTGCAGAAAACATTTTATCATCATCTCTAAATCCAGAGAGATGGCTATTCGAATTGAGTTTAAGCAACCTTACACTGGATTACTGAGCTTGAGTGGCACTGACCTATACTACTAAATGTGAACTTTATTCTCAGTGGGCAACCTTGATTTGCTTCCAGCCCAAATTTTGCAGTACAGCAGAAGCCTTGCTCTGGGCATTGTTCACTGGCAGGGTGTTATCTCTGTTCGCAGACAGTGCCAATTACCTACTTTGCATAGGTATGATTATAGCCTGAGTCTATCAATATATGGGGCAGATGACAGATGTCTAGCAGATAACGGGTAGGGGCTTTTTTTCAATTTCTTATGTGTCCCCATGTGAAACAGCAAGTTCAATACAATATCTTACCTGCAGCATTAAAAAAAGCACCATAATGAAATTAACTATATATATTTAAGATTTTAACCAGTTCATAGATAAAAGCAGTATAGTCTAGTGGCTGATATGTGCTATCCAGGTTTAAATTACTGGCATTCTTCAGTGCCAGTATTTTTCACTTACTTATTTTTAAAAACACGTTGATTCTCTTTGACACAGCATTGTCCAAAGAAAGTCAGTTAGAACACAGAACTTTCATCACCAGGTCACTTCTTCAAATATGATTCAGATCAGTGAATTACCAACTGTTTGCTTTCAGTCTAGAGAAAATAGGGCATGTTTGAATATACCTTCAGAATGGGCTGAGCAAGTGACCCAGGAGTTCTCTAAGAGGCAACTCTTAAGTACATACCACAAGTTGTAGTGGGCAAGGAGTGTTAAATTCCTGGCAGATGGGTGGTGGTTAGGAACAATGTTCAGTGGAACAGCATAGAAACAGAAACCTTTATCCAGGTGCCATATCCAGTAAGTGCTGTGCCTGTCCATTTGGAGTTATACCTACATTAGGATTATCTCAGGAAAGCATTAACCTTTGTAGTGAAGAGGCAGTAGAGAATACTTACGGATTCCTAACTAGAGCTTCACTTGCTCCTAGAAAGGGATTTTTGGACTAAAGCAACAAGAAAGTGGTATTTTTGGATAGTTCAAAAACTTTTTTACTTTCATGTATATCACTCTTAATATTTTACCAGACATAATGGGTTAAGCATAAACAGTCTGAGCATAATCACAGATGAGTGAAGTCAGAGGCCCATCATGATAAAAAGGTGGAGATTTTTCCATTATTTAAATGTTTGTGGCTTTTTAGAGGGATTGTGCAGTTCCTCAAATAGAAGGGAGCCTTTTCTTGTATTTAAGTATCCTTTGAAATTATGCTACTGAAAAATGCTTCTTGTTCTATTAATGTGTCAAGTCTCCTTCAATTCTGTTGCAGTTTGACATGTTTAAACAAGGTTTAATATACCATAGTGCACTGTGGAGGCCAGGAGCAGAGACAGAGAGAGCATCCTTGATGTTTCAAGTTTTGCAAATGGTTATAATTACCAGGTAGCATGATTACTTGCAAACAATAATGTCTTTCAGCCAGCTAACTAACAAGCTTAGAAGACAAATCAGCAGTATTCAGGACATTAGAAAACATACATTATGTCAAAGAATTTGTGGAACCTACAATAGGATTTAACCAGAAGGGTGACATTTTAAGACCTCCTCAAGTGAATTATTGATCACCCCTTTACAGTAACACACAGCTCTGAGTGCTTCAGGCCACAAAGCTACTTCACATTACTAATAATAGAAAAGAACACGAGCAGCTCTTGAGGTGGAATAAGTCATAGACACAGTTTTCCTCCAGCTCCAGGGCAAGCTTGTGACAGAGCACTTGCACAGAAAGGAGAGGCTCTGCTTGCAGGCAGGAGTGTCAATGAGCCTGCAAGGAGACAGATATGGTACATTGAAAGCTGCAGTGTTTGTTTCACTTTAGACACAGTTCCATAGATTTCTTCAGCTCTACTGAAACCTGCTGCAGTCGCACTGGATCTGACATAGTCTACACTGAGCTCACAGTTAATTTTGTTGCTGTTATCTAAAACATGTGGCTATAGCTGTAGAATGCATTGGAAAGTCACAGACATAGAGTCAGACTCTTGGAAAAAAAATGTGCTTCCCTCAGAATTCATTTAAAAGTATGTAAAAAGTGTTACTTAAAAAAAAAAAGCATAAACTTTGATATTTTTAAGATTCTTCATCTATCTCAGTTATGCACATATGCAGCTACTGTTTATTTTTGTGAAATAATGTGAGCTTACTCTTAGGGAGAATTTGAACTGTGATCTGTATGATCCTTCTAAATTTTGAAATATGGAGTATGTTACATTATAGAAATCTCCACTAAGGTAGTTCAAGTAGTGTCATAGAAACATATGAGTATCCTGGCACTCTTGCATATAATAATCAACCATATCTATTTGGATACTAAACAATTCACACCCACTTACCTGTTGCTGTAGTCCATCAAATCCTCTTTGGATTCTATCAGTCTTACATAAACTACTCTTTACAGAGCAGGTGGCCAAACACCAGAAAGAGGTTCCCAGAAAGGTGATTGATGCTTTGTGCCTATCAGTCCCTTAGAAAGAGGCATTTGGACAATATCCTTCATAATGAGCTTTAATTCTTGGTCAGTCCTGAAGAAGTGAGGTGGTTGGATTCGATGAAAGCTTTAGATCCTGACCAAATGAACTACATTCTCCTCCCCTCCTTTCTCCCCGCTTTCTCCTCTTCTCTGCATTCCATTGTGTCACATTTTGTTCCATTCCATTGCCCCCTTCTTGTAAACTGGAATAACATTGACTGGCTTCCAGTCAGCAGGGACATCCCCAGACTCCCAAGGTCTTTGCCGGGGGACTGAGGGGATCCTGCCATAAGACCCACTAGCTCCTTTAGTACTCTGGAATGAATCCCACCAAGACCTTATGGGCTTGGAAACATTCTTTGGTCATGACACACACGTGCTGGAAAGAACCGTGCTGTTTATTTGGTGCAGTAGAGGGGAGTGCTGAGGGGTTGCAGCTACTCAGTGCCATTGTGCGGAGCAGGGGGAGCAGCAGGGCCAGCTGGGTGCTCGCCTGCCCTCAGTGGGGCTGTCTCATCTGAAGTGCTGAATGCAGGAACCTGCTGGGAAGGGGTGTTGGAAGGCCCTGGAGCATCTTCCTGCCTCTGGGCATTGTCAGTTCTTGGTTGCCTTCTTCTGCCAGCTGAGGGCTGACGGTTGTGGGCCGCCTGCGCTGGTTGTAGCGTGGCTGCGGGGAGTGGCTGGAAGCCCCCGTGCATGACCATCCTCTGCAGGCGTGCTGACAAGCCAACCTCACACTCCTTGTAGTGGCCTTGCACGGAGTACAGCAGCTTCTCCATAGGCTGCCTGCACACGGGGCAGTTGTCTTTCCCCCCAGCCCACTCCCGGATGCACCGAAAGCAGAATTTGTGCATGCAGTAGGTCACATAGGCTGGCCTTTTCATGTGTCCTAGGCAGATGGGGCACCGGGAGTCCTCTGCTGCCTCCAGAGGCCCTGACTGGGTCGGCTGGCTCAGGCTGCCATCACTTTCAGCACAGCTGCTCTCCCCCTTGTCTTCTTTGAAACCTGATGCCATGTCCTGTCAAGGGAAACATGCAAAGTGCTGGAGCTTGTCTAGCAGGAGGGACACACAGGCTTGCTTGGGATGTCAAGCTGCTCCCTCTCCCCAGCACTGCAGCAGAAGATGCCACACAAGCAAAGGGAGAGGGGCTGGCCTGGGGAGGAGTGGAAGAAACACCCAGGTCCTTCAAGACACCCAGCTGTCGAAGGTGACATTTCCCCTGCCCGCCCACCTCTACTGCTGTGAATGTGCCTCTTGGGTGTCCCCACTGCCTGAATGTGCCAGGGCCAGGACAAATCCTCCAATGGCATCAAGAGCTGCGGGGAGCACCGGCACCAAAGGTCTTGCCTGACACTCCAAATTTCAGCTTGAGTTTGGGGCATGAGCTCACTGGAGGAGATGCCCAAATTAAAGCAGCGAGGGATTCTGTCTCATCCGTGATGTCACAATCCATCACTAGGTAGATCCATCATCCAATTGGATAAGTAGTTGGTGATGTCATAATCCATCACTTGGACTAGATGATCACTCCAGGTCCCTACCAAATGAACTATATTTTCTTCTCCTCTACTCCATTCCATTTCCCTGTGCCCTTTTTGTAAATTGGAATAATGTTTATTAGCTTCCAGTCAGTGGGGAGTGCCCCACAATGTCAAGACCTTTGCATGTGACTGTGCGGGTCCTGCCATAGGGTCTGATAGCTGCTTTAGTACCCTGGGATGAATCCCATCAAAGCCTCATGGACTTAAAGAGCATTCAAGTGATGCAGCTGGCCCCTTACAATTTTTGTGTCCACAGAGGGAAAGTCACTGTTGCTGCAGTCATGCTCCTATAACTCAGAGGACTGGAGAGCCCAAGGATTATCACCAGTATTAAAGACTGAGACAAAAATAAAAAAGCATGGAGTGCCTCTGCTTTTTCTGCATGCCCATGTGCCAGGGGACCACCTTCATCAAGTGAGGATCCAGTGTTTTCCTAGGGCCTTCATTTCTACTGATATACGTAATAAAATCCCTTCTTGCTTTCTGGCACAACAAAAGCTGACGGAAGAAATGTCCAGTTCCCTCAAAAAGGAAAACCTCTCAGTTCCCCAGGGTGAAGTTTCCCCTTGGAGCTCACCTCTACTTCTGCGAGTCATCTCTCCCCCGGCCCAGCACTGTGTAAAATCAAAGCAGAAATGATGCATGCTGTAGGCAATATTGTCTGCCTTTCTTATGTCTTCAGGTAGATGGGGCACTGGAATATGCTGCTATCTCTACTTGCCCTGCACATCCTGTTCCCCCACTAATTTAAAGCTCTACTACTGAGCCCAGCTAGCTTCCTTTCCTTGAACACTCTTGCTCATGCTGGTACCCATATAATAGTACCCAGTATAAGGTAAGTGTGATAAGATACCAAATAAAATTTTGGATCAAAACATCCTGAACATGCTTAAGAACACGCTGACTTTGGAAAATACAGTGCAAATCTCTCCAGTGTACATTCTTCTTATCAGAATTATATATCTCACTATGCACCTCTTTTCGACAGTGTGGGGATGACCAAAGAAGGTTCTGTATGAATGAGCTGTTAAGAGACACTTGTGCCTTGAGACTGACTCGGTAAGCTGGTATTTAGTAGTATTTATGTTTGTAATTGTATTTGCAATGAACTTCCTTGCCACAAAGGACAATTCCAAGAACTGCTGGGGACAGGAATGATATCAAAGAGAAAGACAATTGGCTCAATATTTTAGACTCTTATTTTGAAACTTTAGTGACTGTTTAGCAAAAATCAGTCATATTTTTTGGTTATGTGCAGTTTTTCCCCATTCTCTTCCCTTCTTATCATTGAAGTTTTCATTAGAGGTTTCATGTTTCCCAAAGATTCCCATGATTGAAGGTGTCATAATTTTCATGTATGCATTGCTGTTAGAGAATTTTGGAGATTAAGTACTGTAAAAATAGTAGCTTTGCTCTTCGTTACGCCTGTGTTTTCACAGTTGAGTCATCTTCTAAATTTTTTTATTTAATTTTATATTTCTTTATGGATAGCAGCTATGACAAACTTTTAACTTGGCACTCAGGGTTCATCTGACCTTAAACCTAACCTGTGATGGACAAGCACTGAAAGAGATAGATTCCTCAGTCAACTTTCATTATATTCTGTTTCATGGTTTTAGATAAAGAAGCTGTTAACACTTTTTGTGATGTTTTTCATCACTGTGTTATAAAGTACTTTGCCAATAATGGTTAATGCCACACCTGCCATATAGCAGATGGAGGAGAACATATATGTAGTCCCTTTTTCGAGGTATCTGGTGCTTACTGAGGACCCATCTGGTTTCCTAGGACCATGGCCCAAATTTCCATTCTGGTCCTTGCTATAAAGAGATGGATAGAAGATGGGTATTTTATAGGTGAAGAATCTATGAAATTTAGGACCACAGAGAATGTCTGCAGAACAGGGTAATTTCCTGTAGGTCCCCCCAAGCCTCCTTTTCTCCAAACTAAACAATCCTATCTCCCTCAGCCACTCCTCACACTCCACACATTTGTACTCCAGACCCTTCCTCAGCTCTGTTGCCCTTCTCTGGACATGCTGCAGCACCTCAATGTCTTTGTACTGAGGGCTCAAAACTGAACACAGGACTCAAGGTGAGGTCTCACCACTGCCCAACACAGGGGGACAGTCACTGCCCTGATCCTGCTGCCCACACTACTGCTGGTACAAGCCAGGATGCTGTTGGTCTTCTCAGCCACCTGGGCACACTCTGGCTCATGATCAGCTGCTGTCAACCAGCACCCTCATGTCCTTTTCAGCCAGGTAGCTTTCCAGCCATTCTTCCCCCAGCCTGTAGTGCTCCATGACCCCATTGATGGATGTTGTGACCCAAGAGCAGGAACTGGCGCTTGGTCTTGTTGGATCTCATACCATTGGCCTCAGACCATGGATCCAGCCTGTCCAGATCCCTCTGCAGAGCCTTCCTACCCAGCCTCCAGCAGATGAACAATCCCACCTAACTTGGTGTCATCTGCAAACTTGCTGAGGGTGCCTTTGATTCCCTTGTCCAGATCACTCATAAAGATACAAAACTGAACTGACCCCAGTACTGAACCCTGAGGAACATCACATGTGATCAGCTGCCAACTGGATATAACTCCATTCAATACAACAACAGGGGGGGCCCAGTCATGCTTAGTTAGGCAGCATGGTGACAAAATAGCATTTTAGAAAGGGAACCTGGCAATTCTCCACAGTAGGTGCTGCTGCCAGGAAACTGAACACCGAATACTGTAAGTATATGGTATATACTTGTCATGTTCCTCCCAGCTGGGATCCAAGATGGACTCTCTTAAGTTTTTTGTGCTTTTCTTTTTTCTTTTCAAGACTGTTGTACCATATAGCCTTGCTAAAAGCTAAAAAAATGTCCTCAACATCAAAGATGCCCTGAATGTTCCTGGGTTAGCATTGCCATATTTGTATACAGTTGTATACAAATGTACAAGATGTACAAAGTATGTCTGTATGATAACATACAAGTATTATTAATTATTTAGCAGACAAAGATTCAGGACAGCATTAGTAGCAGTACTTCAATCAGCACTGCAAGTTGCTGGACTTTCTTCCTGATAATTATGTAAAATTATGACTACTTTATACATAAAATTCTCTAGGATAGAATAAACTGATGGAAAATACACTAATTTTTTAAACTATAATTATAAATTACAAAATTATCCAGTAACCTGCATTTAGGCCAAGTATGCTAATAAACATGGTTACGTGTATGTAAAAAGTCAACAAGGCAAGCTTGTATGTTCAGAACTACTTTCGAGCTAGGTAATGCTATGAGAAAGATGTTATGCCTGGAGATTTGGTCAAAGGAGAGCGACAACTTGTATTAGCTATGATTTAACAGGATTACAGGAGGAATTGCCAGACAGCTACTCTACACACAGACTGCCTGGCTAGATAAAGCAAGTGCATACTGGAAATAAAAGCTGTAAAGGCAAAACCACCTGTAGCAGGAAGCCAGTAGTGGCATCTACAGGGAAATGCACTACTGTGTTAGCACAGGGAAGGCCACCTGACATTTTCCTATTCTGTAGGATTATTTCAGTACAATGACTCTCCTCGCCATGCAATATAGGTAGTAAGAGTCTAATCATGCACCTTGAAACCTGTGCTTTGGACTGCAGTTGCAACTCTGCTCTCTGATTGCTCATTTAGCCCAGCTAAGATACATGAGGACACACACAATTTCTCTGTAAACAATAGTCCATTTGCTCTGAATAAATCAATATACTTTTGTGACTTTCAGCTACCAGACTGCAGTGGGGATGGGAGAGGGGGGGGAAGGGAGGAGGAATTCCTTCTAAGCCTTGTGAAGAGAGAGAACCCTAATAAAAGATGAGTGGGGGATATAACGGGAGGGGGGGGGGGGGGGGGAAATCAAGAATAAAGTGATAGAATAAAACAAATAAGGCAGAAAGAATGTAAATTGCAATTTCCACTTTTTTAAAAGCTCTTGCAAACCCTAACTACCTCTGATGACTAGCAAGGTAATAATGTGTCCATTTCATCAATCAATAGTCTAGGCAAAGTGTAAAAGTGGGAATTAAGGTTTCCATAGCCTTTCCTGATGGTATTCCCAACACAGGAATACGCCTTAGCCGTGGTTCCACAGGCACCTTTTTTTGTCTTGTTCCAGCTGACAAATAAACAACAGCTACAATTTCAGCACTTGAAACACAGAAAATTACACAAATGCTTCGTAAAAGTAAAAGTCTGTTTCTGGTTATCTGTTGGTGGTAGTGCTTGGAGCCTGTAGTTCTAAAATGGTGCGACTTAGAGCCAAAGCATCAGTCCTGAATGGAGAGTATGGAGAGTGTATGCTTCTCTTCATAATCCTAATTAATTTAGTGAGGCTTTGCTAAGACACAGCAATCTGCCTGTACAAACTTTGTGGTACCTTCTGTAGCATGACAAAGTCATGGAACCACAGAGTAGTACATGTCTGTCTATAGGAGTAAAAGAAATCCATATCTTAGGTAATGCTATGGAAAAGAGTTCCTGAAACAGTTTGAGAATGCAAGCTTGAGAACTGTATGTGAATAAAGTTTAGTAGATTGGGTAGCAATGATTTCTCTTTTTATAGCACACAGTTTTATACTTGTGACTTCATATGAACTTTTGAAATGTAGCTTTTCCAGATATTTTGCATATTTTTATCTGATTCTCTGCAACTTAAGCCTGTGAAATGACTGAGGAAAAAAAGGCATTGAATCTCAAAACCATTTAGGTGGAAAAGACCTTTCAGATCATCAGGTCTAGCCATAATACTGTAGAATGTACCTGAGTCCATCCCTCTTCAAGGTAATACCTAAGCACTTGCTTAACCTTAAAGAATAAAATAAATGGGATGTGAAGTTCAATAGACAGTGAAATAGATCACTGCTTGGAGTTCTTTAACTTGGGAAGTTTGTATCTTCCACGTATACATAGATTTTTTGCATCTACTCTCTGTGGCAAATGACTACCAAACCTCCATGGAGATCAAGGCTCAACTGCATGATTTCTACATACACACTTGTTCTTATTTTATTCCAACATAAAAATAGTCAATTGAACTATTCCAGACTTACAGAATGTGCAAAAGGGTAACAAACAAACAAAAAAAGCCCAAACCTTTTCTCTTTATCTAGTTGTTGTTAACTTAATGTTTTCTTTTTTTTCTGATTTTCAGGCAGAACCTTTTCTCTGTTATTATGAACTATAGAAGTCAAGTGGAATGTCTGTTGCAAAATGAGGTACTTGTTCTCAGTTTGTTATACCAGAAAAGCATTAACTTCTGCGTGAAAGGTATCTAATTATTAATCTGTCTCAGATGCAATTAAGGAAGACTTTTAATTAAGGCTGTTTAATCTGACTTTGAGAAGATATAAATTCTCTTAATAAAACTTGGCTTCAGGTTAGGAGGAAGGCGCTACAAATTTAAAATATCAAAGGTGACTGTTTCTAAGTATCAAGGAACCTGTAAATAAAACCAGTATCATTTGGGTTGACAGTATATTTGGAATTAGTAGAGATATAATGCATTATATGCATCTGCAAAATTTGTCCCTGATTTTGAAACCCACAAGCCTATTGTTTACATATCTAGTATATATATGCAAGCATGTGATACTTCGTAGGATTAGGTTTAGGCAACGCAAGTCCCAAGAGCTTTATTTTAAAGCATTGTGGGCTGCCAATTGACTGCTACATCCTTGAAGGAAAAAATCTCTTAAAAAATCTTTTCTGCCAACCAGTGTTTTAAGGACAAATGGCTTGTCGTGGGTTCGACCTTGGCAAAATGCCAAACTCTCCCAAGACCCATGAGGTCCCAGTGAAAGGGAGGAAGGAAAAAAAAAACCTGAAACTGGAAAAAAAACCTACATACATATATTTACAGGAAAGTTACAATACAGATACTTGCAAATATAAGAAGGAAAACCAACAATAACTTCATCCAAAGCTAGCCTCCCCAATAACACACAGATTCCAGCACCCAAAGCCCACAGGAAACAAAACTAAACAGGTTCCCCTGAAAGAGCGCCCAGCCAAGCAATATCAAACAGAAAAGTATTTACTTCCCAGAGCCCAGAACTGCTGTGGGCATCTCGGCAGGGAAGCGGCAGGGCCTGTCGCTCTGGGAGCAGCACCAGGGAGTCCTCCCCACCACACCACACAGAGAGAGGGAGGGCAAGAGAGCAAGAGATACCTCCCCAGCTAGATTTATACTCGACTTGACATCAGATGATATGAAATACCTCTTTGGTTGCCTAAGTCAGGTGACACTAGACCCTCTAAATCTACCAAGAGCCCCATGGCCCAAAAAACTGAGGCCACCTGAATTTGGTTTCAGACCTAACTAAATTAAGGCCTTAATCTAAGTTTTGGAGGTTTATCAAACCCATCACATGGCTAAAGGACAAATTGAGTCATACCTTGGAAGAAACTACATGGTTATTTGATCTGACTTTCAGGTTGTCATGATAATTGACTTTCTAGGGTTTAAAACTGGAAAGAAGACAAAATATGTTAGTAAAAATCAAAGAGTAGTGATGTAGCATGGAGATATTCCTGGGCATCCCTTCCAGAGTTACAACTCTGTGCTAAATTATGGATTTCTTTGAAATATATGTTAAAACATAAAATTATTATTTTGCTTCAGAATTCTGTTACCTATGTTTAAGTCCACATTTAAATGTCTCCGGATATTCTTGCTTCATGGGCATTTCAATTTTGAATAGTCAGAAAACATATACTGGCATACAAATGTGTACACATATACACACTCATATATAAATGCACATATACATACAGCCATGTACATGAATACATAACTATAATCAATAAATAAGTAAATAAATATACAGAGAGAAAAAAATTCAAAATTTTTATGTCAATCTTTGATACATTTAAAAATGCATACAAATTTATAAGCTTTTGAACTGTGCCTAGCACAAAGTAAAGCTCTGGGTCTGATAACTGTGTAGGTATTCACTGAATTTTCCTTTGTAAGCAACATCTCAAAGGGAAGTATTTTGTGAATAAAATGTGATGCAGCCATAACCATTTGGAAAATTGAGGTCCCCAAGCTCAAATGTGCATATATATTTCCTTACTGAAGTAGACCCATCAGGGTAGTTATTTACATTCACTTGAAATTTTAGGGCCTAAAGTAAGAAGATTCTAAATTCACAGAAGGCTGTAACCTCACCATTAATGAGACTTTGCATCCACTCTCTGCAACTGACTTTGTGTAGATATTCCTCAGTCCTGTAATGAACCACATTTAAATTTGTTTTTGCTAAAGATTTTTACCTTGAGTAAGCAATTTCTTGAGATCATTAACTTTTTATAAAGCGAAGGAAGTACATTTTTCAAATATTCATAGTCTCCAAAAAATATGTGTGTCTACAGTTAAATTTCTATGTAGTTTATTTTTTTTAATAAGGTCTTGTCTACTCAGAGACACCCAGTAATGTTCATATGAATTGCTTAAAAGAACACGGTTGCAAATTAATGATAGAGGTCAGATCACCATGCAGATGTTTTCACTCAGAGGTGTAAGCACATGGAGATTTTCAAACCTGCAAGAATTAAAACTAGTGTTACTGATTTGTTTTAATAAGTGGATCAAAAAGTTATTATAGAGCTGCAATGTAATAACTTACAAATACATAGGAAAGAAAGAAAGAAAAGAACACCCTTTATTTGTTCTTTGAATTCTTGTTTACTTATTTTCTCCAACTTCTGATTAGATTACTTGTAGAAGGTCTAAAATTGGGATCTTTATAACTATCCCATATCCCAAGACTGCACAGGAGTAATTATGTCAATTTTTAAAGCCAGCACAGGCATCACTGGGCGAGTTGTTACCCTTCTCTGATTCACCACAATCCACTCTCAGCACACTGAGGAGTTTAAGCCAGTGGGAGTTACTCACATATACCAAATTAGGTACACACATACCTGCTGAAGTTCTGTACTCAACTGGAAATTTCTTAAGCATTTGGTTTTAATCAGACAGATCTTGAGATTTAAAAAAAAAAAAAATCAAGAGTATTTTGCACATTTATCTCCCTAGTTCTAAATTTGCTTGTTCAAAGATGTGGAGATACCAATACTTCTGACTTAACTGACAAGTCCACCATCATTATTAATAATGATAAACAAATGGGGAAATAATTTTGAGATAAAACATAAATGGAAAAGAAAAAGGAGTTTGGCAGAACAATGAGATGGGTGCTGTTAGGGTTGAAATATAAAGAGTATTCCCAGAGTCAAACAGCAATTTTGATTGCCCTGATAACCACTTGATACTCACTTCATTTCAAAATCTATTCAAAATGTACTTTTATTGTAGAGAAGACTGTAAATTTTTTATACAGAGTGAAGAAGTTCTCGAATGAAGTAACAGTTTTTTAAGCATATAAATAATTGAAACACCAAAATATCTTTCTAAGGTTCTGCTGGTATTTAAATGTGTAGAAGGCAAAAAAAAAAAAAAAAATTTACAAGTTGTTGTTCCATAATTGGAATTTCAGAAGATGTAAAATTTCCATAAGAAATTAATCTGTCTTCCCTTTCTTGGAACAAAAAGTCAATATCATACATCTACATATGAAAAACTCACAAAAAGGAAAGCTCTTTACATGATAACGTCCAACAGAGAAACAGTGTAAAAAAAGTCATCGTTCACAGTGTACAGTATTACATCATATTTTTATATGCTTACTGTCCTTCATCTGCAATATGCTCCTTAGAAGCAGCTACCAAAAAAACAATGTGTAAGGTATAGTAGCTTCTATAAATATTAAGTACTTGGGTAATTTATCTCTAAAGGGAATAGCATATTAAACAAAAAATTGATGCATTCCTCGAGATACCCGATTCCTTTTATGGAGTAGAATATGTACATACAAAAAATATACAAACTGTTCATGGGTTTGAGTTCTCTTTTTTTTTTATTTTTTTGTCCAGAGAGCTGTATCTCTGCTCAAGGATTACTTTTGTGTTTGTCTATTGCTTGTGTACTGCTCAGGAATTACCCTGAAGAAATGTATTTATACACATAAAACCCCTTGTTCTAATAATCCATATCTACCTATGAAAAAGAAAAATGCTAAACTAAAATGTATTTAAATTAAATGCTACATTGGAATTGTATTTAATATTATTAAAAACTGTATATATTCATTAAATATACATATGTACATGTATTTAAAGATAGATACATACACATTTCTCCAACAACTCAAAGAAAAGTAGCATGTACAATGCTTTGACTTTGTCAGTTACACTTTTACAGGTTTCTGTTTCAGCTGGCAATGTATGTGTGCACAGAGATTAAATTCTGCAAGAGTTCAATTTAAAAAATCTAAGTAATAAGAAAGAAATATAGCAGAAAGGAAATGTGCTCTTTGTAAATTGATAGAACGGTCAACTAGCTTCAGACCAAAGGAGAATCTAAAGTTCTCAAGAGATCACTGTCAGCCATAGCCTTTTCCTCTCTAGAACCTGTAGTATGAAAAGGCACTGCTGTCCTTAATTACTAAAAAACCCCTACAACTTATATTTAAAAGAATCTGATCACCAGATATTTGAGGGTATTTTGTGTAATTCATTCCTGCTTTAATTCTGCTCAAGGCGAGAATGTGGAATTAATAACCTCTCTATATTTTTATATTTATTTGTATTAATGACTTGTGTTAACCTTCTCAGCACAACCTGCACATGGACCTTAAGCTTGAAACCAGAAAGTTCATTATGGTACAATTTTTCTTTTTCACACATGAAATGGATAAGTTAGAGAAATGGTTTTATTGGTACATAGACATGCTGTAGTGCACTAAAAGGAACATTTATCAGCACAGAAACATGGAGAATATTTATAGGAGAGCTTCTGTGTGTTCAGAGACTGTATTTTAAGGTTTAATGAAGTGATATAACTATGCAGGAAACCCATGCATTTTTATTTCTTTATTTATTTTCCTGAACATAGAGTACTTTATATTTGAAGACTGCATTTTCCTTCCTTTGGGATCCAGATTTTTTTTCCTTGAATTCCCCAAAGTATTTCTGAGATTATTCATCTGGAGATTTTTTTCATATGGTAATATTTAAAGATCTAAATTTATGATTAATGGGATTTAATAGTTTTAACTATATGTACAATTTTGCAGAAATCTAGTTGCAGAAGTATTCAGTCCACAGGTGTCAGATTATGCAGCCTCCCACACAGACACTATTTTTAGGAGGAACATGGCTGTTTTCCAGCTCTCACAGAGATGGGTACGAGACAATAGTGAGGATAAATTCACAGACTCATAAAACCTCAGAAAGCTTGTGAGTTTCTTGGGTTCAGGTTTCCTCAGAAGTTTTTTTACAGTGCTTCTACGTTCATGACGTTCAGATAAACCAGGGTCTTGCCTTAATATTAAGTCTTTGATACCAAATTTGTTGCAGTTTCAACAAGGTACATTTTGTGGAACGTAACTGGACTTCAACAAATAATATGATCTCCTTGGGAACTATTGGTCACTAGCGATTTCGGTGTAGCCGGATTAACGCATGATGTGTTTGGGTTTTGCTTGAGCAGATACGATTCTCTACACACTCACTGGCATTAAGTTTATGATAAGGCATTTATGATAAATGCTGTGTGTCTACTGTTTGCCTGATTTATTCCTTTCTTTGCTATCAACAGCATAAAGTTGATAATGTGGTTGAAGCAGCTAAAGCAATCTGCAGTGTCCTCTGCTTTGTGGAAACCAGAGACATCACTGATGCAGTCAGGAAGCTCTGTGCATTGCCACTGATGAAAGCACAGGTAAAAGAACCAGTTAATATCCTATTTCTCTCCTTAAAACTGAAACTGAAAGGAGTATCACTAATTTTTTGACTGATCAAGTCCATTTTACTGTCTTGCTACATATTTTCCTTTTGACATGTATTAGATGAGAGGCACTACAAAGAAAGAAAAGAATGTTGACAATGCACAACAGAAAATCAACAGATCAACAGAAGACCTGTCTTGTGTTTGCCTGTAACTGATATTCTCCTCTAATTCTTCTTTCTTGTTCCTACTGAACATACAAGTCTCTGCCTTGCCATATCACCTATTTACCAAATCACATGATTTCAAGGTATTAGATTTTCATATATTTAGCATATAAAAAGTACCCCAAACTTTTTTCTGTGTCACTTGAATTATAAGGTTTTTTCAGGTTGAAAAGTCTCTGCTATTTATGCAGAAAGGACCAGCATCATACAGTTCTGGTTTTACCTGAAAGACTCTTAAAACGTGGAAACGGGTTTTCCAGGAGTTTCCCAGTTTGTTCCAGTTTGTGAACTGGGACTCTGGAGGGCAGTATCTATTCCCAGTTTTGTCATCAGCTGCTTTGGTATGACCTTGGACAAGTCACTATGACCTGATTTACAGAAGTTCTGAGCGCCCAAAATTTCTTTTGAAGTCAGCATCTTGGTGATGCAGGTGCTCAGCAAATTTCAAAATCAAGCCATTAATCACTTGGATTCAGTCTGGTGTAACCATAAGTCATGCTAATTCTTTCACAGCCTAATGAAATTCCCTCTTCACACTTTTTAAAGAAGATTAATAAGTTACTAAGAAATATTTTTCTTTCCTTGTATGATCTTGTGTCATTCTTTCTCACAGCAAATATTGTTTAGAAAAACATGCCAAATGGTGTAGGACGCTTGTGTTCAGAACATCACCTGCTTACAAAAGTTTTCTTCTTTCTCTTTAGGAGTTGTTGGGTTTGATTTTGTTTTTTTTCTCATGGCTTGTAATATGTGTAAGAACACCTATGACAGGGAAGTAAACAATGGCATAATTAGTGTTAACTGAGTTAACGATTAAGTGTTAATTAGAAACATGTCTAGCAAAATAAGAGGAATTTAATTATGTCTGATATGCTGTAAGACTGGGAAAAGTTAGTGCAATTCTTGTTATAACATTTCTTGTGCCATAGCAGTGATACATATAAAATTAATTCTATACTGTTATCTATATACACTTACTCTTAACTGGTTCAAACTCTCAAATACTCAGCATTGTACAGACAAAAACTTCTTCCTGAGAGGTGAAAAGGCTTTTCAGAGAGCAGGAAGTATATTAGTGGAAAAGGCTCCACTGATGTTCAGAAAACCTCTTTCATTAAATCTCTACATTCTTGGGCTCTGTTAATTCCTCTGAGATGGGACCAGGGGAGGGAATACCTTCCAACTTAAGATGAAGTACAGGACCCAAGCAATAATCTCTAGAACATCCGTGTGTCTCTCTGCAGGTATGAGTTGTAAGTAAATCCCTGCACCATGCTTCTGGAGTAGAGGACACAGATTCCACAGGGCAGATGTTGTTGCATGGCCCTGGGCAGAAACAGCTGTGGCCTTCTGGTGTTGGTTATATGGGTGCTGTCTCTCTGAAGGGTGGCAAGTGTTGTGAAGGACCAAGCTGCAAGAAAAAACATAGCTCTAGGTTTTCTGTTTGTTACTCAGGCCTGATCAGCTGATTCACTTAAGCATCTTTCCTTGTTTTCCGTCTAGGTCATAACTTACTGTAAATCTTGCTTTTATAGCATCCCAAGTATTTTCATGTCTGCTTTAGCATCAATTATTAGAAGTCAATATTGAGGGTAAACTCCTGCATAAATGGGTCTGTGTAGCACACGTTTTATTTGGCATCTTGTGGAATTAAATGGAAATAAGTATATCTCTATTTAAAGGAAGTTCTTCCTATATGTTAGAGGGCAAATACAGAAGAGAAAGAGATAAAAGAAGTAGCAAGGGTTTCACGTGGTCTGCTTTTCAGTTAAACTCCAGACTGTCCTGAGAAACATCAGAATGATCAGCATCTTCTCCTTGAGAAAAGTATCTTGCCAACAGAGAATCTTTCTTAAGAGTTAGATAAAGAGATGGGTCCAGTTAAAAGATAGTGAGGACAGTAACAGAACTTCCTTTTAGAAAGAAATTAGAGCAGAAGAAATGTCTTGGGACTAATTTGTTACTTTTTTTTTTTTTTTTTCCCTGAGGTAAGAAGAGTATAGTGTATTTTCTCTTTGAGCATTCAGGTCAGCTCTGTGAACCCAACCTGTAAACTGGCTTACATTTACTGAGCATTCCTGAGTCCATTTTCAGCTCCACCCTTTCTGAATTTGAGCAGAGAAATAGATGCAGTGGTCAAAGAGCCAAGTCAGCTCCTATTAGTGTGGCTTGTCCTGAGCAATCAGAAAACCCCACATCTTGTGTCATGAAGAATAGGATAATGGGGTAAAACCCAAAGAGTACAGGTCGTCTTTTTCAAATGTAAGGTTTTTGTTGATGTTCACGTTTGCTACTGATGGTCTTCAGTGTCGTGCAAATACTGATTTTATTTTAGAGATGAAGTGAGTGCTACTAGACAAATAGTTGAATTATGACCTTATCTATCCTTTTGTAAAAAAACCCAAGTGCTCCCCTATTGCTGCTGCTCATTCTCCAGCATGTGTCAAATTTCCAGCTCCACTGTATAGACTGTCTCAAATATATACAGGTTCTGCTGAACCAACTTCCATGTACTTCCTTGCACAGAGCGAGTAATACACTTTCCTTTTTCTGTTTTACCTATTTAGATTAGATTTAGATTATAAGCGCTTCAGAGCAAGGAACGCCTCTCCTTATCTGTGTGTACAGTTTCCAGCACAGTAGAGTGCTGGTCCTGGCTGTGATCTCCAGAGGCTAAAAGTGATAAGTGGTGGTGATGATAATGATGCTGTTTGCTTCTCTGTAATGAGCAAAATGATACTGTTCCTGAATACCCTCTTCTGAATGTTAAAAAGATTGTGTCCTGATTGAACAGTCTTAAACTATTTTTTTGTCCTAATATTCAGTAAGAGGCTGCCCCACATTTCTCTTGAAGAGTACTGAGTAAACTATTAGTAATTTTTTAAAGTTTTTAAGTTATTAAGGTTTTGCTCCCTTAACATTGCCTTTCAGGCTTGGTTAGCTGAACGGGTTGTCTGTCCCTTGAAGCCTTCCTGTAAAAGCTGTCTGTGACCTTTACTGACACCCTGCTCCCTCTCACTCCCTCTTTGCTGAAGCAGACCTGACTAACAACTGTCTTCAAACAAGTGGAGGGAGAAGAAAAGTCCCCTACTCCTGCACCAGCAAACGGCAAACGCTCTTGGTGCTGCTTGTTTTTTACTCCTTTCAGAAATAGCTGCTAGGACAGTAGATTAGACTTCAGCAATCTAGAAAATGTTCAGGTTTGATTTTATAAAGAACTTCATCTTTCTCAGCAACTGAACTATAAATGTCATCAAAGCATTAAAGTATATTTCTGCCTGTTTTGTAACTTGAACATTGTTCCATTTAATGAAAATAGAGGTTACACATTATATGCAACTACCTCGTGCATAGAATAGAACAGATTGTATCTATATTTATCAATATTTATCCAAAGACAATTGACCAGCTTTCCTGTGTTTAGCAACACAGGTAGTCAAAATTAGTGCTTAGCAGCCAGTTGTTCGATTGGAGTGCAACTCCTCCAAACCTCTTTTGAGTTAAATTCATATTGAGTTGTAGGGTCAATTTATGTGACTATGGGTACTGACAAAAATTAAATGTTGTGATATTAGTGTATCTTGTCAGATTACTTGAATTGTTTCTGTTATATCCATCAGCATAGTACCAAAACAGTTTTTTAGGTAGAAGAGAAGATTTTTTTCAGACAAGCAGGTAACTTGCACCACAAATTACCTGTTACATCTCAAGTGCTGCAGCATTACACATCAGGTAAAGGAGAAATGCCAGAAAAAAAATTCTAATTGCTTTTTCACCCTGGTTTCTTCATGCTTTATTGCAATGTATGTTGTGGTTTTGTGTGGAATACTTTTTAATGCATCTATTTGGCACATGTGCACATAATGCCTCAGGGAAACCACTGCTTACTTCTTCCAACATAAGTTATGTAGGGTGCCAGAATATGTTTGTTTATACATATCCATACATGTGTTCTTGCATATTTGGAAGGAAATTTCAATGTGCTTCTATTTAATTCTGGTTTTATGAAAAAAAAAAAAAAAATTGAAAAAAAAAAGAAAAGCAATGAAATTTATTTTTTTTCAATCTTCTGGGCTTAATTAAATTATACTTATTACCTCCTTGCTGCCTCCTCACTGCCAGTACTGTGCATTCCTTTACCACGGTTAAGAGATTATGAAAGTAACTGGCACAAGTGATAGTTTCTTCTTAACTGATTGCATCTCTCTATAAATGTGATTCATTCAGTCTCTAACCAACCTAACCCTGGGATTTTAAAATCCGTTCAGGGGAGACTCTGGGCCTGATGCACAATTAATGGTTTTCATCTCTCTTTCTTTTTTTTTCCCCTTCCTTTCTTACAGCAGCTCACAAAAAGTCCTAGGAGATCAAATCCTGCCAGAACAAGCACTAATCCACTATATATTAAACCCGCTACACTATGTTGAAATTATAAGTGCTGTGCCAAAAGGTTGTTTACTTTCCAAAATTTGAGAGAATTGAACAAAGGTCTCTGTTCCCATTTGTCTCACTGCATTATAAAGATTGTGAAAACATAATTCTCAGCCTGGATGTTACTTTTCTCCCCTCAAGTAAGCATTTGACTTCTTCTGTTCATATTTACCAGACAAATGCTTGCAGCTCCAAGCTAGGTGCCAGAGGGAGATTGTGCAGCCAGCATTGTATTTCTTATGCCACCTCTGCATGCATTTTAATTTTTAAGAAGCATTGTGCTGAATACATATGTACTAACATGAACCATTTGCAACCCACTGCAAAGGGATTAATGACTGTAAAGGACAATACACCTTTCAGGGACGTGGGTTCAAACAGTGCAAGCCACAGGCAGTGCTGAAACACTGAATTAACTTTCTAGTCTCTCTGGTCAAGATTTGTGACTCAGTAACTTTATTCTATGTCACTTGGGTAGATGCAAGTCTCATTATAGATTCATAGAATGATAGAATATGCTGAGTTGGAAGGGACCCACAAGGATCATCGAAGCCCAGCTATAGCCCTGCACAGGACCATCCCCAAGAATCACACCATGTGCCCGAGAGCATTGTTCAAACACTTTTTGCTCTGTCAGACTTGGTGCTGTGACCACTTCCCTGAGGAGCCTGTTCCAGTGCCCAACCACCATCTGGGTGAAGAATCTCTTTCTAATATCCAACCTAAACTTCCCCTGACACAGTTTCATGTCATTCTCTCAGGTCCTGTCACTGGTCAACACAGAGCAGAGATCAGTGTCTGCACTTCCTCTTCCCCCCCATACGGAAGTTGTAACTGCAGTGAGGTCTCCTCAGTCTCCTCTTCTCCAGGCTGAACAGACCAAGTGCCCTCAGCTGCTCCTCATACAGCTTCCCCTCCAGGCCCTTCACCATCTNCAGCATTTCTGTCACACTTAATGTAATAGGCAGCAGACAGTGTTTTCTTGAACTGACGTACTAAAGTTGCATGCATTCAGTTGTGCTTACATTAAACACTCAGAAAACAGCCCTTCTAGAAGGTTTTGCCAATTTGTTATTATCATTTTAGAGTATGATGTAATTTCAGCACCGGCATATGGCAAAATTCTTTCAGCAATTAAAAGGATCTTGCATGATCACTGAATAGGTATAATTATATTCTTGTATGTCCACTCAGGTTCTGCAAAGTTCTGTGTTATGTCACACAACTTCATTTTAGACAACTGAAAGTACAGCATTCTGACTTTAACAATACAGGGCATTTAGCAATTTATCATAAATGAAGATGAGTTTGCCCCTGTCAGGATTAAACAATATAAAGAATGACATTGCTCACCACTTATCACCATGAGAAATTCTATAGTTGATGGAAACTATTTTGATAATGATTCATTGCACTAATTTAATTATTAATTATTCCCTCTTCCTTTTATAGGAAGAAAATATCAGCTTTCTGGCAATGAGCATAGAAATAATAAATTGTGGCAATAATTTAAATAAGAACACACTAAAATCTTGGCCAGCATTTCTAAGCCTAGATACCTGCAACTGCATAAAGTCATATCCAACACCTCTGCAAAGGTACAGGAAGAACCTGCACTTCCTCTTTACTCCATTGACTTTTGGTAACAAAATTTGAAAACTAGGCCTTTTGGTATGCAAGTATCATCTCACATATAAATGACTGGTTTTAGGAATATGGTTAGACCATTTTGCTTCTCTTCCCACTGGAAGACAAGTTCCTGTCTGAACAAACCCAAAGCTTCTGCAGCATATATAGGCCAAGTCTTCAGAGCCTTGAGTAACATCTAGATTGTTTACCCTTGGGAGATGGGCTAGATATGCTAAATTCTTCAGATCAGGACACAGATCTCTGGGAAGAGAGGAGTCAGATTGACAAAAAAGTCATGGAAAGCACGAAAAAACAAATAGCAGATAGTTATTTCCTATTCCTTGCAACAATAGAACTATGAAATGTTCAATAAATATTTGAACATGAGGTTTTAAACCAAGAAATTCATTACAATTTGGCACAGCACATAAGAGTGCCAAAGAAAATTAAAGTGGAATCAAAAATGGTTGAACCAGTTTAAGGAAGTTTAATCCACTGGGAGATTTTAAATACAAACAGTCTTCAGACCAAGAAATCCCACTATGATCTATGCTTGGAATGTGAAAGAGCATACTACAAGAGTCATAGAATCATAGAATTATAGTATATTCTGAGTTGGAAGGGACCAACAAGGATCATTGAGGTCCAACTCCTGGCCCTGCACAGGACAACACCAAAAACCATACCATGTGCCTGAGAGTGTTGCTCAAACACTTCTTGGATTCTCTCAGGCTTGGTGCTGTGACCACTTCCTTGGGGAGCCTGTTCCAGTGTCCGACTACCCTCTGGGTGAAAAAGCATTTTCTAATATCCAACCTAAACTTCCCCTGACACAGTTTCATGTCATTCTCTCAGGTCCTGTCACTGGTCAACACAGAGCAGAGATCAGTGTCTGCACTTCCTCTTCCCCCCCATACGGAAGTTGTAACTGCAGTGAGGTCTCCTCAGTCTCCTCTTCTCCAGGCTGAACAGACCAAGTGCCCTCAGCTGCTCCTCATACAGCTTCCCCTCCAGGCCCTTCACCATCTTCACTGCCCTCCTTTGGACACTCTCTAAGAGCTTAATGTCTTTTTATATTGCAGTGCCCAAAACTGCACACAATATCCAAGGTGAGGCCACCCCAGTGCAGAGCAGAGAGAGAGAATCCCCACCCACCACCAGCTGGCAATGCTTTGCCTGATGTCCCCCCAGACACAGTTGACCCTCCTGGCTGCCGGGGCACTGCTGACTAGTGTCAGAGTCAGGTGAAGATGGTGCAGACTGATCATCTGGTGCTCAGGTGGGGGAAGCTGGTGCCCACACTTGCCTTTGAGCCAAGGCTGGGTCCCACCTGTGGCCTTAGGGCTGAAGGTGCCACCCATCCTGCCAGGAGATGTAGAGCTACCTGCTGTGACAGTTTTTCCTTTGAGGACAGGGAGGCACAGGCAGTGTCACAATATTTGATTTTACCCAGTGTCTGAGAAGCCTGGAGAAAGGTCTGGTTGATGGCAGATATTGTACTTAGGGATTTAATAGAGCAACATTTAAAAAACCCCAACCAAACAACAGAAAGCTTAATTAGACTGGTCAGTGCAGTCTAAATAACTGGCCTGACCTTTCAGTGGACATAAGCACCCAACAGTTCCTGCTGACAGCAGTGGAATATGAGAGGTGGGGAATCCAGGTTTTGATTTAATGTTAGGCATCAGGAGCTGTGTTTAGGCACCAAGGGCATCAACACCCCCTAAGTCCCCGCACATAGTATTTCCTCTTAGCTGCATCTGGTAGCTGCCTGCTCAAAGGCCATTGAACAGCATAGCTAATTTTGCTGATTTGGGACAGGAATGTAGGTGAAATGAAGGGCTCTTGAGTGAAGACTTGCTGTTCCTCAGCTTTGAAAGGATGGTGAGGCTCTGCCTGCTCAGCGTAGTTTGGGATTCATGTCTGAATGTGTAAGGCATGCAAAGGGATGGAGAGGGAATTCATATCTCTGTCATACCAGTGCAAAGGCTGAAAATGTGTATGCCCCTTTAATGTTGATAAATTCTTCTTTGTATCTTGACATGCCCAAATACGGTCAGAAATCAGGTTCTGAGTGATTTGTCTGAGATGGTAGAGGAAGCAGGTGGAAGAGTTGGAGAAAGGAGGTCCTGGTACTCTGAATCCCAGTCATGTCTTCTGTCATCATAATGTAAAAATATGTCCTTCCCCCTTGTCACCTTGTTGTTCATGAATACTATTTCTACAACCATTAGGTCTTTTCTGAAGTAACTGATTACTTTTTTCCCCCCTCTGGTTTTGTCTTTATAGGATTCACTTCAAAGCATGGAAACACCAAGTAAAGGTAAGGTGTTACTTTTGAAATATGTTAATTCAAGGTATATCATCAGAAAACACATTTTGCTGTTTGTTTGTATTACTGAACTAGTAGAGTTGGCATATTGCAGACATTTACATATTTTTTAGTTGTCTTATAAGGTAATTATGACAAGTTGAAATTAAAGTGATCTAAAAGTATAAATAAAAGAGCATTTCCAGAAACTAATCTGGAGACTGAAATATGAAGAATGAATAGTAGAGTGAAAGAAGCAGTTACAGTAAGTGGTAATCATGGCTGTTGTCTTTAATCCCAGCATTTTGTGTGGAGAAAAGAGAAAATAATGAACTCCATGGAAGCCTAAAAAAATTATTTTTTGTATGACTTTTCCACTTGGCTCCGGTAACTTTCATTCCTTCCTCCTTAAGCTTTAGTGCTTTCTGATCTTCTGTTGTATAAATAGTGTCTTGTCTAATGATAGACTGTCATAAGAGGAGTAGGTTAAATATCAGTAATGGACAAAACCATGGACCTTTCCTTATTTAATTCTTCAGTTAAAATTAGCTCAGACTCATTGGCTGATGCCCAGCACTGTGAGCATTACTGTGAGGCACCTCACAGACCGAGGGATGAGCTGGAGTCTGTTCTGTCATGGGTTGGGTTCCAAAAGGGAAGAGCCACATCAGCGCTGCTGCCACATCGGGTCCTGCTCTGCCCCTCTGTGGCCAGCCCCATGCAGCTGGAGGTGCTGTCAGAGGGCCCTCCAGGTGAGCACTGGAGTGTGGTGTCCTTGAGGAAGTGCTCTCTCTCCATCTTGTCTGAGAAAAAAAGTGGCCCCTGAGATGCTCTTTTTTGCTCTTTTCTCTGTGTGCTTTTCTCCAATTGCAGTGTGTTCAGAGAGGCAAAAAGGTAAACCAACCACAAAAATTGCAGCAACCTTTCAAACACAGAGATGGTGCAAATGCAGGTTTACAAATGCCAGGCTTGTTGTTTCAGCATTATTCAACTTCATGAACAGCAAAAAAAGAAACAGCAATTACATTTGTAAGCTGTCAGGAAAAGCTTAGCAGCTGGAGGGCCAGGAGAGTGGGGGCAGAACACAGGTGCAGAAGGGAGAATAAGGTAAATACAGTTTGTAGGATTCTTCTCCCTTGGATATAGTTTTGTATCCCATGAATTTTTTGTCACAGTCTTGATGGCAACTAATTGCTGCTGATGAAAAAGAATGAATAGTTACTAATCAGCATCTACCTTAGAAACATCTTCCTCTGCACTGTTCAGAAAACCTGACTCAAAAGGATCTAAAACATTCCTCTACTGAAAGATATTTCCAAATTTGTACTCCATTGAATCAGCAGCTTCCTCAAGGAAAGTCTGATTCATTGAATAATAGTAAAGGAATCAGTTTTTACTTCTCTGCACCTATTTATTTGTGTCAGGAAGCCTTCAACTGTGAAGCGTTATGCTTCTCCATTTGTTCTTGGCACAGCCTAATTTCAAAACAATTGCAGAATCCTTTTCGTAGTGTAATATTAGAAACTACAACTTACTGATAGCAAGCCAGAACTTGCCAGGCCATTAGTCATTCTGTAGAGATGCCTGTATTCAAAGTTGTCCAAGGTAACCAGATTTCCAACTGCCCGCTTACAGGCACTGATATATATTTCATGTAAGTGCCCGACATCTGCACTTAATACATTTCTGAAAGTCAGCAAAATATTTAAGGTTAGGCTAATGAGCTAGAATATCAAAGCTGGTGTTAAGAAAGTGTCTGAGAAAAATGAAGTGTAAGACCAAAACTGATCTTCTCTAACCTAGATTTGATCTTCAGGAAGTGGGCAAAGCCATATTACACGCTTTTCATCCAGGGATTGTAAGCTCTCTTTAGTCCCTGTCTTCCCAGTGCTCATCTTCATGATAATGCCATGGGGCCTCTCATCCATTGATCAAAGGACATTAAGCCTGAGAGCAATACAAATGATATTTTCACCTGCTGGAGTTAAAAGTAAAAACCACATAGGTGGTGAGTTGTATATTCCTGCTCAAATCAACTGTGTGTTAACTATTTTACCTCATTTGTGTCCCACACTTTTTTTTTTTTTGCTTCGTTAAGCATAGCCACCTAGGATTGCAGGCATGCAAAAGTCTGCAAGTGTGTGGCCCAAAATTAAAGGAAAATCACAGCCTTAGCTCAGTATTGGTAAGTCTTTCCATATCTCTGGGAAACTAAAACCCATGTGGGCTTTGCTTTCTCAAGCAGCAGAGTTGCACATTAAGTCAGCATTGACAGCTGAGGAGTCAGACTGCATTTCCCATTTGTACTGTTCTTTCTGTCTCATGTTTATTTTGAAAAAAATGTGATCAAATTTGAACAGGGAGAGCAACAATCAGTTATTCAAACTAACAATTTCATTTACCTTCCCTCTTTTTTCCCCAAGTGATAGTTATTACCCTGAGTATCATAAAAGAATTTTGTTTTTCTTCATTATATCTACTCCCTACCACAAAAGAAAAAAAGATAAAGAATACTATTAAAATTAAAGCTTTACTTAATAATTTGTTTAGAAACTACTTTAATCTTACCCTTTAATAAAAGATTTTTCAGGGGTTTATTGCTACTCATTCACCATGGAGTAAGCAAGTCAAAGACTATATTCAAAATATCTAGTTTTGATTTAGTGTTGCAATAACTGCCTCTATCTCAATAGAACAATTTATTTCATTGCTGTGAATAAAGCAGTACTTATCCATGTTATGCCTAAGTCTGGATCATGTTCTTTTTCCTCTTTGTGAAGTCCTTTGAAGATTGTATTAATGTTTTAGCACTTAAAATATTTTTTATTTCTTCTTAAATGTGAAGGACTATAGGCATTTCTAGACATGAAAACCTTTTGCCCCATAAAGTGTTCACAGAAAATAAAGATTATTCATGTTAATAGAGATTTAGCACTGGGGTTTGCTGCAATCCAGAGTAGGAAAAGACTGCAGGCTGGTACAAAACTGAGGCTGTGTGTGTTTCTCAAAGGCTGATAAATGAGTGTTTATTCAGTGTCTCCAGCCTTGCTGCTTCAGGCAGGGATTTCACCAGATCAGACATAATAAGCAGCTTTTGGAACTTGATCAGTAGTTCTCTGGGACCCATCCAGAAAGTCTAGTATGCACCAGGAACAATAGTCTTTTCCAGCTGAATAGTTGGAGTCACGATCTTTTTGAGTAAAAGCAGAAATGTATTGCTAACAGTGAGACCTACATGACATTTAAGGAGTGTAAAGGTTCTCTAACTGTTCTTGGGATTTGATAGTTGCTTCTAGACCTGATCATAAAAATAGTCACAAAAGAAAGTTGTAAAAAAAAAGGAAGGGGGGAAAATGAACTTTTTTTTAGGTTTTTCCCCTGAACTTGAAAACTGCACTTCTTTCTTTTCTTAGCACAAACCCATTATATTTTTGTTTTGGAAACAAAAAAAAAAACACAACCCACTTTGTTTTACAATAATGTCAATTTACAAAAATGTCAAGGTTTTTTTATTGATTGTATTTCATCTCTCCAAGTGTCTCTTCTGCATTGTTTTCAAATCAGAACATGGCTCTTCACCTCTAAGTTGTTGCTGTGTGGCATCCTGATATGTTGGTCTTAAAGCCAGAGGTTTTTTAATGAAGGCCAATTTTTAAATAATTGCAATGTCCCAGACCTTAAAAAAAAATGAGGCAGAACTTACCAAGGCCTTAAAAAGCATATAGAAGCAGAGATATTTTTTATACCAGAACAGCAGGAGATTTTAAAGTTTCTTTCAAGCAATAATCCCTAGGATTCTTCAGCTAGTAGGAAGAAACAATACAGTAAATATTGGTCCTTGGAAGCTGCATCTTATCACTATTTGCATTACAGATTTTTCATGTTTTTGCTATTTTGGGGGGTGGGAGGCTTTGTGTGTGTGTGTGTGACATAAACTGTATTCAGAATTGTGCCTTTTTTTTTCCTCTCTGAAAATAAGTTGGAAAGAAATATATCAAACTCTATCTCTCAAAAATATTTTTAATGTGTCAAAAGGGTCTTAAACCTTCATTCCAAATTCTGTTCAACCAGACACTTATCTTGTTTTAACCAGAGAAAACATGTACAGAGTTAGAGAGAGTGTTTAGCACGTACAGAATTGACATCATCTGCTGGTGCAGTAACAGCAAAGTACCTGCTCTGTTGGAAGGTCTGGCACTAAAGTTGTGTTTGAGTTGTAATATTGGACTGAGAAGAAGAAAGTAAGTGGCTTTCTGTCTGGACTACACTAGTATGTTCTTTACTACATCTTGAAGGCACCTGTAGGTAAGTCATTAACACTTTCAGGGGTGGTTCAGATTGTTTTATTTCTCACCAAGGGTGAAATTTATTCCTTAAAGCTTCATGTACAAGGAACATGTCAGAAATAAGCATATGTGGCAGCTGTGGTTAAAGTTCACTTGCCTTGTTCTCATCTCATTTCTGCAAGTCTGATTTCTTCTCACCTTCAGTGAGAAGGTGATGGCGAATAATTTCACATCAGAAATAAATTACAAGGTTTGAGTTGTGAGATTATTAATCTTGGTCACAGTTCACTTTGCATCGTGGTCTATTCACTGTCTCTTACCTATTGGCTGTGCCTGGGACACCTTTCTAGAAAATAAGTCCTGACACAGCTGAAACTGTGAATCTGCTGTAGGAAGTCCATAGCCTGTGCTATGTAAATCAATGAAACACCATAGTCTTTTCTCATCTGAGATTTATTAATCATAAAAGTCATAAAAAGCAGTAAAGTTCTCTGGCTTCATGAATGGGCAATATAATTTCAGCCTACCAAATCCTATTCAGCAGCTCATAAAAATACAGTGAGAAGGTGCTGACCAAGTTTTATGAGTAATGGACTACCCAAGATGTTTGTCTCTAATCTAGTTAATTGCTACTGGTCTTAATGAGTGAAGAATGGGAATTGAGAAAAGGTTGACTCTGGCACAGAAAACATAGTGTTTTATAACTGAGAACTGACAAGAGTGAGAAAATTAATGTTGAAAAAAATCCTGGACCTGCAGACCAGGTCATACTTGGACATTTGCTCATACCTGAGGAACTCTGTTCCTGGGATTAACTTCATTCTGTATCTCTAATAATTGCATAAATAATGCTGAACTTCCTTTGTCTCCCTTGGCTGGCAGCTGAACTGATTTCCCCATTGCTGTCTCCACGCCTCCCATGCCATTAGAGCAGGAGAGACAGCCTGCAGTGCCCACCTGTTTCCAGTCTGACTCCATTTCTGAAGTAGGGCACAGACCCTGCGAGCCCATGAGTGAAAGGCAGAAATCTGAGAGAGAGAGAGGAAAGAGAAGAACATTTCCCAGCTCCCTTCAGCAGGGAGTCTCATGGACAATGTCTGCAGCTAAATGAAGACTTTAACCTTG
This sequence comes from Scytalopus superciliaris, assembly GCA_013400415.1. Taxonomy (NCBI): domain Eukaryota; kingdom Metazoa; phylum Chordata; class Aves; order Passeriformes; family Rhinocryptidae; genus Scytalopus; species Scytalopus superciliaris. The sequence goes on along the minus strand of VXBX01000705.1, from coordinate 1,925 downwards.
CTCCATCTACCCACCCAGTAATACAGTGGGCAGGTCTCCGACAAGTAGGGAATTTTTTGTACCTCATCACTGGCAGATTGAAGCTGGTTATAGATAATTGAGGCAGAATTTTCCCCTCAATTTTCGTGGTGTTTGTTTGGTCAGGGGTTTTGTTGGTTGTTTGCTTCTCTGGTTTTTACATATCTGACATCCAGGTTTGTGACTCCAGTAATTCATGAGAATAATTTTTCTGCAAACATGGTCAATGGACAAAGATAGCTTGGATACAGTGATAGGTGTCTTGCATCTTATTCAACTTCTTGACTGGTATGTGTAAATTTTCTGTTACGGAAAATACTATTGTGAATTTTGCTCCTGACTTTGCTTTTAGGGAATCCTTTGTCCAAGGAGTATTCCCTGCTTTCTGTGGCTTAGCTGAGATATAAGACATTTCCCCTTGTTTTGGAGACAAAATTTGAAATAGTGCCTTCCATCCTGTAACATGGATTGTATTAAAATCATAAGTTTCCACAGATTCTGAACTACATTTTACCCTCTTTTGCAGAAAATACTGATAAGGTTCCACTCAGCAATCATTGACTTCAACAGGCCAATTTGCATAAATAAGGATTTTAATATTATACTACATCTACCTGTCAGCCACTTTGAACAGCTTGGAGACAGAGAATCTCCCAAGTAGCTGTTCTAAACATAAATAGTGTGGTACTTTTCAGATAGAGCAGGAAGTACTGGTTCAAATAAGTCAGATAATGTCCTCCTCTGAACTTCTTAAGAAGGCTCTATGTGTATGACTGTAGGTAAGTTCTTGGAACGTATTCAGTGCAAATTCAACTTTAAGTTTGGAAGGTACTATGTGATTACACATCCAGGTCTGGGTATGAGAATGAAATGATGTTCCAGGGGAAAAAAAATCATTAGAGCAAAAGATTTATTCAAAATAATTATGGTGGAGGATGATAAATGGTGAAAATACTGAAGAGAATAAATAAAAAGTTAATTAAGAACAAATCTTAGATGGAGGGGCTTATGCAGAAAGTAAAAGGACTGAGTTTTCTTAACCTGTTAGTCTCTAAAATGATTCAGTTTTCATGTGAAGATGATTACATCATAAGAAAGAGCATTGCTCTAGCCAGTCCTTCATGTGTGCATTTGCTGTCAGTATTTTCAGTAGTAAACCCCACTATAAGTCAAACTATTTCAGTTTTTATGTGTATTTCTATTGGTACATAAAATTTTATAAAATGAAGATTGAAATAATTTATTTGCACTGTTTGCAATGCATTTTGTGACTCAGTAGTTCTGTGTGTTTTCTGGTTTCAAAACAAAAGGTATCCAAGAAAGAGCATAAAGTTCCAAATTGAGAATAAGGTTTTTTGGACACATTTCTGTCAGGAAACTGAGATAGCTAAGTCTAGTGAATTGTAGTATCTGTATGTGATGTTGGGCAGGATTCCTGCATCTGTCCCAAGTATAAAAAGCTAATAGATGTTTCAGGCTTTTTATTCCTGGGTGGTTTCTTGGTTTGGGTTTGTTTGGTTTTTTGTTTTTTTTTTTTCACCCAATTGACACTATTAGCTAATAGATTGCTGCTGACTACAGTGGTCAGACAAGTTTAAGGAGGATGTCAGTAACTGTAGCAGGTGGTGAGAGCATGTTCTTGATCATGTAGAAACCCATGAGTTAGAGGGAGGAAAAAAGGAGAAATTGCCTTTCTCTTGGAAGACAAATTATCTTAATCTTGGAATGATATAATATACTATGACACTTTCTCTCTCAGCCTGTCCCTTGCCTTAGAAATGAGAGGTCTTAACAGCTCTCTTCACTCGATGGAGGCTGCCAGGATGTGGGATTTTAATTTACACTGACAATCAGGCGATCCCAAGCTGCTCCAAAAACAGAGAGAGGGAACATGGATAAAAGCCAGT
>VXBX01000693.1:237400-274994 GCA_013400415.1 Scytalopus superciliaris | reverse complement strand
TCTTCTGGACGCCGGCGGCTGTGGCCGTGTGGGTAAAGCCGCCGCCCCTGGATCCGTGCTCCTTCTCGGAAGGACGCCGGTTCGAGTCCTGCGGGTCTCGCTCTGCCAACTTCGTCCGGGCTTGCCCCGGCCAAGGCTAGGGAGCGTCCCAGGGCTAAAGGGGGTGGGGCCAGTTCCGCGCACGCTGAGCTCCACGTAACAAATCCATTAGCGCAGGCATAAAAAGCATCGTCGTTCGCGACGGCTAGCCACACACACACACACAGTCTTCTTGACTTCTGCAGTCACAGAAGTCAAAACACCTTCCGAGCCCTGCCTTACCTTCTTGGTCTGGAGGAGGCTGTGAAATTCCACAATGTTCTCTTCTGCTGACAAGAATGTATTGTCCCACCTTCCCACCATGAACTCATCTGGTTACCTGCAGATGGACATGTGCTCACACATACATGATCCCACTTAGGTGTTTTCCCTACACTCATCCATCTGCTCTGAACAGATACACCACATCATGCTTCTATGGTTTGACAACTATTACTTTTAGGAAAATCTAAATAAGTTGCAATTAGGAGGTCTTAAGTACTTCTGCCACCTCATTTGGACAACTCTTCATTGTCCAAGTGGAGATCAGTAACAAATGGCATCACCCAGGGTTCTTCGTGGTGACCAGTTTGGTTCAGTACCTTTATCAATGACACGGACAGTGTGAATGAGTGCACTGTCAGCAAGTTTGTGGATAACACCAAGTTGGAGGTGGTGCAGTTGACATATTGGAGGGAAGGGATGCAGTACAGAGGAACCTTGACACACTTAAGGAGGCCTATGTGAACCTCTTAAAGTTCAACAACTCTGAATGCAAGGACCTACAAATGTATGGGGTATCAGTACATGCTGGAAGATGAATGGATTGGGAGCAACCCTGCAAAGAAAGACCTGGGAATACCGGTAGATGAAAAATTAGATATGGGCTGGCAAAGTGCACTTGCAGTCCTAGAAGTCAACTGTATCCTGAGCTGCATCAAAAGCAGAGTGTCCAGCAGGTCAAGCAAGGTGATTCTTCCCCTCTACTCCACTCCTGTGATATCCGTCCTGTAGTACTGTGTTCCACTCTGTGACCCTCAGTACAAGAAAGACATTGACCTATTGGAGAAGAGCCAGAGGAGGAACACAAAGATGATCAGAGGGCTGGAGCACCTGCCCTATGGAAAAAGGCTGAGATGGCTGGAGGTTTTATTCTAGAGAAGGAAAGTCTCCAGGGAGAACGTACTGTGACCTTTCAATATACAAAAGTGTAATCATCAGGAACACAGACTCAGTTCTCAAGGACATGAATAAAATCTGTTTATTAGATACATGTTTTGATGTATATAGAGTTATTACAATAAGGAGACCAAGTTATGCTAAACGTAGGATGGAACATGGTAACTAAGACAATACATTATATTAACTAGGAGGGAGAAGGTATGCAGAGTTAATCCATTATTCATGAACACAAGGAAGGGGGGAACAATAGGACATTGCAAAACTGTTTCAGGTATAGGGCAAGAATACACAGAAACTGCAAACTCTCAAATAGAGTCTTTTAGGCCTATCCCGAGACAGGATCAGTATCTTGTGACAGGATTAAGTCTTTTGGTCCCTGGGAATTCCCTGGGCTCTGGTGTTTTGCAGTTTCGTATCCCTGCATAAAAGCATCTTACAAGAAAGATGGAGAGAGATTTTTTTTACCAGAACCTGTTGTGACAGTACAAAGGATAGTAACTTTAAACTAAAATAGAGTAGATTTAGAGTTGATATAGAAAAGACATTTTTACTATGAGGTTGGCAAGATACTGCATTAGGTTACTCAAAGAGGCTATGGATATGCCATACCTAGAAGTGTTCTTTGTCAGGTTGGAAAGTGCTTTGAACAACTTGATCTAGTGAAGGATGATCCTGCTTATGGCAGAGGGTTTGTGCTAAATAATGTTTAAAGATTCCTTCCAACCCAGACATTTGATCATTTTATGATTCTGGGACTCTATGATCTCTTCCATGAAAAAGTACCTCATGTGCCAACTCAAATGAACATGCTCAGATGGGCCCCCTTTTTCTTTTCTTTTCTTTTCTTTTCTTTTCTTTTCTTTTCTTTTCTTTTCTTTTCTTTTCTTTTCTTTTCTTTTCTTTTCTTTTCTTTTCTTTTCTTTTCTTTTCTTTTCTTTTCTTTTCTTTTCTTTTCTTTTCTTTTCTTTTCTTTTCTTTTAACTGGTGTGTATTCTCATGTTTGTTGCCCTCCTTCGAACACATTTTAGTATTTTTTGTATCCTTCTTATATTGTGGAGCCAAAAACTGCACACAGAACTTAATGTGAAGCTGCACTGATCTGAAGATCGTGGGATAATCACCACTTTTGACTGGTTAGATACAGTGTGCTTAATGCAACACTTAACATACTTTCGGACTCCAGGGCACATTTCTGACTCACACTGAGCTAACTATCAAGGAAAGCCCCTATGTCCCTTTCTTCAGGGCTGCACTCCAGCCGTTAGTCTTCAAATCTGTACTTATATCCAGGATTACACCATCACAAGAGCTGAATCCAGGCATTTATCCTTGCTAAAATTCATATGTTCAGTGATTCCCAATACTGTAAACCACTAAGATCTCTCTGTAAAGCCAGATTATGCTCAAGGAAACCCACAGCTCATCCTAACTTAGTATTGCTGGCAAACATGCTTAATGCATAGTCAGCCCCTGTGTCCAGGTCATTAACAAAACCTTTGAAGAGAACATGGCCTAAAACTGAGCCCTGGGGAATACTAGTAATGCCTGGCCACCAACCAGATATTATCCCTTTTATTACAACTGTTTGAGCCAGACACTTCAAGGCAATTGTTCATGCAGTGTACTGTGGATGTGGATGTAGGACATTTTTTCCAGAAGGATGCTGTGAAAGACAGTGCCAACAGCTTTCCTAAAATAAAAAAATAAAAAGCCACAGACTCACCATTTACCATTCATCCACTAAATGTTTAACCTTTTCATAAAAGGATATTAAATTAGTAAGGCATCACTCTCTCTTCACAGACCCATGTTTGTTTTGACCAATGACTGTATTTCCTTTGAAGTGCTTTTCAGTAACTCCCAGAATAATCTTCTCCGTAATTTTACCAGGCACTGAATTGAGACTGACAGGCTTGTAATTACCAGGGTCTCCTTTCTTGTCCTTCTTGAAAATAGGAACAATATTTGCTAGCTTCCAGTCGACTGAGACCTCTCCAAATTCACAACCCTTGATAAAAAGGGAGGTCCTGCAGTTGGCCAGCTCTTTCAGTACCATGACATGAAACCCATTGGGCCCTCTAGACTTACGTACGTTCAGCTGCAGTGGCAAATTCTGTACAAATTCGAAGTTGACAGTCTTCCAACCCAAGTTCCAGAGGTCACAGAGCCCACCAATGATATTAGAGACAGATGTGAAGAAGTGAAATGTCTCTGCTTTATCTTCATCTCTGTTTCTGAGATGATCAACCTCATCATGTACTGGACATCAGTTTTCTGCTGTATTTTAAAAGACTTCAAAAAGCCTTTCTGCTATCCACCACAGTACGTCTATCTTCAACTACCACTGAGCTTTGACCATATGAATTTTCTTTCTACAGCATCTCAGCAGTCCTCCTATGTAGCCTAACTTTGCTTCCAAAATCCATACAATTTCTTTTTCCTGCAGGTTCCAGACATAACTCGCTGTTCAGCCATGGGGGACTTCTCCCTTACTTTCTTGCATTTTACACATACTTCTGCTCCTGTGCTCTTAAAAGATGGCTCTTAAAAGCTGACCAGCATTTATAGACCTCTGAAAACTTACTAACTAGTTTCTTAAGCAGTTTAAAGTCTGCTCTTCCAAAATGCAGGGCTGCTAGACAGTTTTCCACATAATCTTCAAACTTAAGCATTAATGATCACTATGGCCAAGTCAGCCATCATCGTCACAGCACCTACAAGATCATCCCTATTTACAAACACATCTGGGAAGTTAAATTTGCCCATAAGGACAAGGACAACTGATTTAGAGAAATTTCCCTTAATTCTTTATAGAATAATCATGTATCAATGTCACCATTCTGCTGGGTGACCTATAGTAGAGACCCACAATAGCATTTACTTTCTTAGTTTTTCCTTTATTCTTTACCCAGAGGGTCTCAACCATATTTTCCCCAACTGCAAGTTCTGTAAAGTCCAATCCCTCCTTTACATACAGTGTTAACCCCTCCGCATCACCTGCCCTGCTTATGTCTCCTGAAGAGCCTATAACTGTCCATCACAGTAGTCCAGTAACAGGACTTTCCCACCAAATCTCACAACACTGAGATAATCACAGTCCTCTCTTCAGTACAGAGTTTAACTGAGAGAAAAAGATAAAATAATCAAGACTGGTTTTGAAGGCTTGCAACTAACCCAAAATAAAGACTGCTGCCATGGAGTCAGAGTGGCAGAGTCATGAGAGCTGGGGAAGAGTCATGGTTATAGATGGATGTCTTGCACCAAGCCTGTGGTGGGGGATCTGTACGAAGTTTCTTCTGCGTCTGTGAAACCTTGTGCAAGGACAACTGGCCTAGGGACAGAAAGGCTATTTTTACACTGTAAAAGAATCCCCTTTCCCTGAGTTTTCTTTCACCAACTAATGATAGATACTACAGATTTTTTTACTTTCACACTCATTTCACCTGATTAATCTATCTTCTTTCTTAGTACTTTCCACATTTTCTCCCTGATTCACTGGGAGACTAGCTGTGTCTAGGAGGAATTTCTTTTTCTTTCCTGAACCATGAGGAATCAGAGAACACTGCACTTTCAATGGTGTTGACTCAGGCAAAATGTAGACATCCAAATGACATAAATCTTCCACTATTTTCAAAATATTTTTCTTGGTCTTGCCCTAAAACCATCTTTGCAGCTGTTCATGCTCTATAGTCCACATGCTTACAGAATTTCTCATGATTTTCCTTTTGATTAAATCTACTGCAGGGTTCCAAAAGTTGGGAGAAACTGTGTTTCAGGTAGTTCTTCAGAGCTGTGAACATGTCACGTAAAACAGAGATTGCTCATCTCCAGGCCCTAGTGAGAAAGTATGGCCATTGTCGATTCTTTGAGTCAGAAAGTTGGTACACTGAGGAAAGGAGTAAGCTGTTTTCTGTCCTCAGTGGGAACAGACAACTAGAAATGTGTTTTAAAAGCCAGAAGGATAATTCATGAAGGTACCAAGAGAAACTCTCTGACAGTAAATGAAATTCAATTTATGCTACTTGTTTTTAGAATTCTCCATCCCTCAAACCAAATTCTAGCAAACTCCTCATTTTATGGATCCTGAATGAGTGCAATAACAGCTTCTTTCATCTTGATTAGAGGTCTGCTTCGATCTTCCAGAGGAGCATTGAACCAATTACATAAACCAAGCAGTGTATTAGGATTTATGAAGGTGTAGAAGAGAATAGAAAGCTACGCTGCAGTTATTCACTCCATGCTGTGCTTCAGGTTTTTGTGCTAATCAGGTGACTATTAAAAGCATATATTTCATGTTAATTATGATAAGGCAAGAGGACAGTTTGATTAATGCTAGCAACTTAGTCTTGCCAGGTTATCTACTTAGTTAGAAAATAAATAACTAGAACCTAAAAGCCTTGGGGCAGATTTAATTCACTCATGCAGAAAAATGTTTTAATCCTCCTTACTAGTAGTCAAAACAATAATCATGTTATGTATAATTCACAAATATGCTGTCAAAGGACCCAAGATTGTAATTAAAGACTATCCTTTCAAGGAATTTTATTTTGTGACATCCCATGATAAACATAATTAAACTTCTTAGGAAGTTGCATACTTAAGCTGAGCTAGAATTAGCCCACGAGACATCAAAAATGCTGCTGCTGAGGTATGAAAAAGAACTTTGGATCTGTGACAACTGGAAATGTGAGACTTGTATAAGAAACATCTTTACCGTGATAATTTTCCCATCACTCTTGTCAGACCAGGGCAGAAAACATTTGTTCATGTAGGTGTCTTCCCATCTAGGGATTTATATACAGTGGGGAAAATCTAAACACTGACAGTTCATGCTGCATCATTGCCAAAAATTTTTGAACTTCAACCAATTCACATCTTCACTGGAAAGCTATTTCAACTGAAATTCCTGTTTTGCCTCATCTCTCTAAGATCCCCAGGTGCTGCAGAGTAGACCTAAAAGGTACCCTAAGAGACCACATCCCTCACTCACACTGAGCAGACAGCATTTTATAGTGACTACTTTTCCTGTCTGTTCTGTAACCGAAGCTGGACAAATCTTTCCTACTACAATACAGAAGGACAGTAGCAAGTTTCTGTCCTTGCTGAACTGATACCAGAAATAAGCTTCTAGCTGCAAGTCCAACTAAGACTAGCCTACCATCCTAAGAATGAGAGGGTTGTGAGAAAAAAAGACAAACAGAAGGAATGACTTCTCCGAGGAGTGAGAATGAGCCACAAACCCCCAACTTTTTAAAAAAGGTTTTATAAGTCTGAACTTCAAGGGAGGTTTCTTTGTTTGGTTTCTTTTAAAAAGTAGATTTGAAAAAATAATTCTGTAGAAGAAAAGAGTACCACCTCTGTAGAAGAATGAGCCAGGTCCCCTGGAGAGACTGGCTGTCAGAGTTGTCTTGCTGTCCAGCAGATACTTACAGCTCAGATCTATGGAAAGCTATCTTTCCATTACAAACTGTCATGCATATCTATCACTCTCAAAGAACTGCCAGAAGTCCCCACGCCAGTGGTCTCCATAGGTTTCTTTTCTCAGTCTTGCACAGAACATGAACAAAAGTGTGTGATGGGAAAACTGAAGACAATCATGTCCATATCAGAACTTCTTTGTCTTTTCTTTCCACTGTATTGGCTGAGCAAAGGTGAAAGTCCAGAGCTCTCACATTCACCCTTTTGGGAGGTTGTGGTCTTGCTTGTAATAGGCTGCTTTTCCAGTTCAAAACTAAACCAGCTTCTCATCTGAACCAGGATACTTAACAGTGTATTATTTTTATTGGTTTTCAATATTGAGGGAACTTGGTGTCACCAAGAGAAAGTGGCAGAAAAAAATACATAGTTCATATAAATGTCTGCTTTTTCTCTACAAGACAGTGTCTAATTAAACCATAATGTGGTTTTAATAGTCACAGTTAGTAGTGGTTTCACACATAAATGGAAGATTAACTACAGGATGGAGATCTATTTGTGTGTCAATACAGTATGGTTATTGGCTATAAGTCACAAAAATATAGGCTAAGATTTACATAACCCCTCTAACTCTTAAATGAAAAAAGCTCCAGTGAGAGTCCCAACCACACATACTGAGTATGCAAGACAAGGGGCATTAGTACTGAAAATGTAATAAAGAATCTAGTTTGGATTAATTAATTGTACCTTATCCAAAAAAGCATATTTAGTGTAATGACTCCGTAACTGGAGTTTGACTCTGTTGTAATCACATCCTGTCATCTGATGTACAGTGCTGCCTCATCTTCAAAGCCCTTTTCAAATACATACTTTACAATAGATCTGGTATTGCTAGAAGCCTGGGCCTTTCTGCCCTGTTTTTGTCTAGCAAAACCACTGTCTGCTTTGTATTCTGGATCCCCTAGGAATCTCCAGTACATAAAGCAATTAGTTTAAATTACCATGGTGGTTTGTTGGAACTTCAATCTGTGTGAGGGTCAGCTATTGAAAGCTGTGGTGTAAGAGCTTTGACACTGGGATGGGTGAAGAACACCTTTCTCTTGGCACAGTCTCCATGTGAACACTCATGGTGCTCTGAGGTGGAAAAACAGCAACCTTGAGTGAGTTCCCTCTAATACTAGCTCTGGGAACTAATGACTTGTAGGGATCCTTGGGAATCAACAACCCAAACAGTAAAACTTCTCTATTCAGAAAAGGGTGAGACCCGTTCTTGCAGATGGCAACCTGCTTCTTCAAAAGGACAACAAAGCAATAGCCTCTCTCATGCAGAGCTGGTTTTGAACAGGCTGCTGGCCTTCTCTTTAAAATGAAATGGGAGTATTACCAGTGTGGGATAAAGTGTCTGTACTAGTCCCAGCTGCTCCAGTGAAGACTTGTTGAGCACTGGTCTCAACAGAGTCAATAGGGGGATAAATGATTGCAATTTTGTCATAACTTCTGAGTAGCCTGGAAGAGCTGTAATTCTCAACAGTTCCCCAATTTGCCACACTGTAGAATGTGAATACATTGCTCTTGTGTTTGACTTTCTAAAGAAACTATTCAAAGGTCCAGACTATGCACTTGAATCCACTCTTTAAACAACCTTCTTAGTCACAGCATTATTTTGGGTATAGTTTTGTATTTTGCTTTTGAACCAAGTCTAATCAGAGTCATGTACACAAATCAGGTATGTGAGTCCTTGGAAAATTTGTTTGTCTTAGTTTTGGTTTCACTTGCTTAGTATCTTGGTTTCTGCAAGCTGACACACCTGAAGGACGGGCTGCCATCCAAAGGCACCTAGACAGGCTCAAGGAGTGGGCACATGGGAATCTCAGGTTTGACAAGACGAAGTGCAAGGTGCTGTACCTGGGTCGCTGCAATCCTGGTATCAGCACAGACTGGGGGATGAACAGGTTGAGTGCAGCCCGGCCAAGANCACAGACTGGGGGATGAACAGGTTGAGTGCAGCCCTGCCAAGAAGGACTTTGGGGTGCTGGTGGATGGGAGGCTGAACATGACACAGCAATGTGCACTTGCACCCCAGAAAGCCAATTTTATCCTGGGCTGCATCCAAAGCAGTGTGGCCAGCAGAGCAAGGGAGGTGACTGTGCCCCAGTTTTCCTAGGGAAGTTGTGGATGTCCCATCCCTGGAGGTGTTCAAGGCCCAGTTGGATGGGGGTCTCAGCAGCCTTGTCTAGTTGAAGTTGTCCCTGCTCACAGCAGGGGTTTGGAACTAGATAATCTACAACGTCCCCTTCCAACCCAAAACAGTCTGTGATTCTATGCTTTATGAAGTCAGATTCTAATCTGAAACATCCCTTGAAGCATGGGATTTCTTGTTAGAGTCCATCTTTCAAATAAACTATTTTGTAAAGTCATTGAACATCTCTGTCTATGGGAAAAAATGTGTTTATTATCTGGTGAATGATGCTACTTAAAACACTGTATGTTCATTCTAAGCAGGATGCTGGTCCAGAAGCAAGTTGTTCTATTTTCTGATAAAACCCTGTGTTGTGGATTAACTCTGCTGGGCAGCTCTGCTACACACAGCCACTTGCTTTCTCACTCTCCCCTCAGTAGGGTGCAGAAAAGACTTGAAAGAATAAGAGTTATAAAACTTATGTGTTGAGTTAAAGACAATTTAATAGGAAAAGCACAAACTGCATGAACAAGGAAAGCAAAATAAGGAGTTCTTTCAGTATTTCCCATCAACAGGTATTTAACCATTTCCAGGAAAGCAGGTCTATACCATTTCTAACAGTTAACTGGGAAGATAAATGCCAGAACTCTAAAACTAATCCCTTCTTCCCCCTAGATTTTTTGTCATGTGTGATGCCATAGGGTATAGAACATCCCTCTGGTCAGCTGTCTCAACTATATCTCTGTCTAACTTCTTGTGCATTTCCAGCCTGCTTACTTGCAGGGTGAGGTGAGGAACAGAGAAGGTGTTGATGGTTGCCATGAATGGGTGGTAAAGGTTGCTTAAAGAATCACTGGCAAAGGTATCAACAAAAGCAATTTTAATACAAATGTGTGAAAGTGTGACAAAGTTCTGTGGCAAGACTCACTCTGTTACTACATAGATAAAGCACACAAAGGAAAACTTGATCAGAGTCAATCTGGAATGATGTACACAGAGAGTGGGGATGCCAAAGGGTAAGGATGGAGAATGGTAAGGGTGCAAAGGGATAAGGTAGACCCTGCCTCTGAGTTATGAGGTTCAGAGTTGACTCCATGGCCAAACTTACCCCTGGACTTGCTCAGCAGTTTATGTCTACAGGAATTGGCAGCACTTAATCACTGATTTGACACTTACAGAATGATTCAATGGGATTTACTATGAGCAAAACAGTAGCTTAATATGAATCTAAGAGGCAACACTGATGTTGCACTTGATACAGAGTGTTGAAAACTATTCACACTCACAGACAGACACGTATGTATGCATGTATACATGTATGTGTATGTATGTACACAGGTACCTGTTGAGTGCAGTGGAACACCACTGGATGCCTTTGCATCTCTCAATGGGCAAAAGGTTGAGCCTTGAAGAGAGGGGTACCGGCACAGGCCCCATTGTTAGTTTTCAGTGACAGTCCTCCGAGTTCCCAAACCTGTGGGTTGATGAGCTCCAAGAGCCATCCTGCTCCAGGAGAGGTGCTGGCACAGCCACTGCTGCCCAAGAGAGCTCAAAGGGCCTCAGCTGGGACCCCTGTTCATAGGGTTGTGAGATGCTTGGCTTTTGACATCCATCAGGTTCCATCCTGGCCCCAATCCAGGTCAGTAACTTTCCTCAAAAGTCTGGTAACAATAATATGGTTTTACTCTGGCTGTGATTCAGACAAAAATAAGTTTCCAAAGCTATTCATTAGAAAACAGAAGTTTGTTAGGTAAAGAAGTTCCTGAGAGCAGGCAGTGTTACTGAGAAGCTCTAGGGGAGCTGTCTGGCAGCCATTAATTAAGACCAAGGCTTAATGAGAATTCCGGAGATCATAGAGTGGCCCGAGGAGGTGAGGGAAATCATCACAACACTCTGCAAGCACTGTTCAGCAATAACTAAAACACTCTTATCTCATCGACACATTTTTTATCAGAAATCCAAACATAGCACCATATGAGCTCCTACGAGGAAAAATAGCTCCATCACAGACAAATCCAGTACTCCCTACTTGCTTTCTTCCCCATCTCTGCTGTGACTACACATGGGTAGCACCACAACCCACCACACTGACAGTGGCTTTGGCAAATGAAGGGGTGCATTGTCTGGGCTGTTTGGAAAATATATTTGACTCTTGTGTTTTCCTAATCAACACTGATGGTAATTATAACAGAGAGTCCGCATGGACAGTTTTCATTTGGAAAGCACCCTCGATAATACTTCTTTTCTTGGACTAACTTTTAGTTGCCTTTTTATGCTTTCAAACAGGGATGTAAAAACATATTCTGTCCTCTTTCTTCAAGGGTGGCTTGTGGAACTCTTTATCCTGCTATGTTGCCAAGCATTAAAAATAATGAAATTTGACTTGAAAACTAGTTAGATTTGTGTGTGAGTTAGCATTTGTATGTCTGTGTTCCAGATGCACTGCAGAGCAGAGCAGAGCCCCGCAGCTGAGCCCCTCAGCCAAGCCAGTGATATCTCTGGGAACACAGTTACGAAAGGGCCGAAAATGCTGCAGTTGTGAGAGTGAAGAGTCAGAAAAATATGTGAGAAACAGCCCTGAAAACACCAAGGTGAGAAAAGAAGGAAGAGCACTAGAGCAAAGAAGAGTAGCTGTGAAGGACCATAGTGGAGCAGATATCCACGCTGCAGCCCATTGAAAACCCTACACTGCAGCAGGTGGAGATATCCTGAAAGAACCTTCAGCCCATGAAGAGCTTACGTCAGAGCAGAATCTTGGCAGGAGCTGCAGTCCATGGAGGGGAGCCCATGCAGGAACAGGTTTTCTGACAGAAGGTGGAGTCTGTGGGGAACATACACAAGAGAAGTTCATGAAGGACTGTATCTTGTGGGGAGGGACTCCACACTGAAGCAAGGGAAAAGTGTGATTAGGAAGAAGCAGCAGAAAGGATCCATCTAGGACTGACTGTAACTCCCATCCCTCTGTGGGATTTTCAAGGAAAGGAATTGAGAGTGACGGAGAGAACTTGATCATGAGAAGAAGAGGTAGGTAGAATAGGGAAAGGTACTTTAGTTTTGTCTTTGTTTCTCACTGTCATACTTTATTTTTAATCAGAAATAAATGAAATTGCTTTCTCCAAGTTTATTCTATTCTGCCTATGATGGTAACCAGTAAGTGATCTCCCTGTCTTTATTTTAACCCAGGAGATTTGTCATCTTATTTTCTTCCCCTGCCCTGGTAAGAAACATAAGAGAGTGCCTGAAATGGGGTCTGGCATTCAGCCAAAGCCAACCTGCCACAAAAGAAAATAAAAATACTTGTTTAGAAGCTTTCTAATATTGATCTGGATTTTATCTGCTTGACAAAATCCTCTTCCAAAGATTTTAAGAGTCCCAGTACTTCCTAATCATTATGAGCATGTGCTAATAAAATTCTCTACTGATACTTCCAGTCATATTTAGAAAAGCCTGAAGCTTCCAGATGGAAAGCAAAGGAGATAGTGTGACTTTCTGAAGAACCATGGTTCTTAACTGAGTTCTTTGAGATATCTCTGTCATTCCAATGCATTTCACTATCTAACTTACAGACATCTTAACTTTCTGCTGACCTGTACGTCCCAAATTGTTTTGCAGTTCTCTGTCTTGTGGTCAGAACATTTTCCTGCTGAACCCTTCAACAGGAACAACAGGAAGGTAGGTGAAATTATGAAGAAACTGGGTAAGGAAAGGTTTTGTGTGTGTAAACAACTCAAAGAAACTCCATAGGACTGTGCAGTAGCTGCTTGCAGCTGAGAAAGTGATCTACACAGTTACAGCTGACTATTGTGAGCTGCCACAAAAGGAAGGATGAACAGAGAATTGAACAGGGACATGGCAGGAGGGATTTTTCTCACACAGAAACAACTCTGTTTCAAATTTGTGCAACAAATATGCCTCTGTGAAGAGACCTCCATGGTGTACATGAAAGATAGTCTGTTTGGCCTAGGAGGAGGCTTGGGAAACACCTGTTTAGTATCTAGCAAACTGTGATAGAACTGAGACTTGGGGCTTTCCATCATTTACAGAATACAGAGAGGTTGTTATTAATTTTCACTTTTGTAGTTACAGACAAAATATTCTCTAAGTTTTAAACAGGAGGACACAGTATTACTGATTCAAAATTACTTGATACCATACACTTTGGTCAGTACTTTAAATTAAATTCAAGATTCAGGGAAGCTCTCATTTGTTTCCATATTTCACTTGGGATGAGATCACTACCAAAACTTTAATATATAAATATTGCTGGATAAAATAAATGTGAATATATTAAGTAGATTACCAATCTAAGGACAGAAACTCTACATACAATCTATCATTAGCATTTCAACTCTATAGTTTGTGTATTGAATTCGTGGCAGATTTTAGACATATTGAAGCTGTGAGCTGTTTTTGAGGAGGGACAAGAACAACTCAAAAGGAGTATCTGGGATCCCAATTTTGTGTCTATCTTTGACATAGCTTTTATTTGAGGAAGAATTTTGAAAGTTAAATAGTCATAAACTCAGAAATGTGGGCATATGGGTCTGATTCTATTCACACTTGCTTCCCTGGAGTCATAAGCCTGCCAAAGACTGCCTGATCTTGGCAGAAGAGCCATACCTCAAGGTGAAGACTGCAGAGTGTTCCCAGGTTACAGAATTGTTTAGAGAATCTTGTTTGAGCAGAGGAACTCAATGGACATTAAACTCAGAGGACATCTGCAATGAAAGGACATTTTGTCATTCTGAACCTAGTGACTGCTAGGATCATTGCTGTTGGGGGTATATTTGTGGATGGAGGAGCTTTGAAGTAGTGGGGTTGGATTCCAGAAACGCTGTAGAGCTTTAATGAACCTTGTTGCTGTATGGTTTCACTGAGCTGTGTTAGGTAGCCTAAGAAGGAGGAGAATGGAATATGATATTAAAGATTCCTAAGGAGGAGGCAGCTTCATTGCAGGAACTAAAGAAGTTACACAAAGTTACATACATGCAATGGACCAGGGCTGGATGAGGATCATGACTTTTCCTTTCTTCCTGGAAGCAGCAATGACTCTTCTTTGTCAAAAAACAGGTATTGATTCTTGTGCTCTGTAGATTTTTGTCCCAGTGTTAACTGGTCTGTATGGTGAGATGATAGAGTCTCTCTGCTGTTGTTCTGCCAAGGCAAGTATCAAGCTTAGTCTTAGAAATCTCCTTAACATGGCTGTGACACACTCCTGGGATTAAAAAACATCACTGTGTAAAAGCAGTGCTGCCATCAGGGCAATGCAAAGAAGCCTTCCTGAAATGAGAATCAAGCAGAGTAAGCTTGACTATACTCCTCTCTGATCATCTTCACCCACTTCCATCTCTCGTATATTTCCTTTTCATGTTTGAATTCAGTCATGGGCTCCTTACTTGTCCACACAGGCTTTCTGCTGCCTTTGCTTGATTTCTTTATTTTCAGGATGGCTCTTTATAGAGTTTTAGGGTGGATCCTTGAATATAAACCAGCTGTCATGGATCCCTCTTCTCACCAGAACTGTATCCTTAGGGATTTTATCAAGTAGATGCCTGAAGAGACTACAGTCTGCCCTCCTGAAGTCCATGTCTATGGCCCTACTTTTTACTATGCTCCCTCCTCTTAGAATCCTGGAATTCATGACCTCATTGCCCCTCCATCCAGGATTACCCTAACTTCCACATTCACAACCAATTCTTCCTTATTTATAAGAATCAGGTTCAGCATAACACCTTTCTTTGCTCAAACACCTGTGTCAGGACGTTGTAATCAATTGGTCTAGTTATCTCCCAGGTTTGTGTTCTGCTGTATCTCTTTTCAGCAGATATTGGAGCATTGGAAATTCCCCCTGAGGGCCACAGCTTGAGAATGAGAGGTTTCTTTCAGTTTGCAGGAAGACTTACCTATTTCTTCTTGATAGGATGTCTACAACAGACACTCACTACAAATTCACCTATGATTTTCCGTCCACTAATCTAGATTCACTAGCTCTTGACTTGATCCTGACCTGTTGCCAGAATCACAGAATCATTTAGGTTGGAAAAGACTTCCAAGATCATTGAGTCCAACCTTCAGCCAATCTTCACCCTGTCAAGTAAATCATAGCACTAACTGTGACATCCAGTTGTTTCCTGAGTACCTCCATGGATGGTGACTTCCTGGCATCCAGCCTAAACTTTCCCTGGCACAGCTTGAGGCTCTGACCTCTTGTACTGTAGCTGATTGCCTGAAAGAAGAGACTGAGCCCTCACTTGGCTACAATCTTCTTTCAGGTAATTGTAGAGAGTGATAAGGTCTTCCCTAGGCCTCTTTTTCTCCAGGCTCAACAACCCCAGCTCTCTCAGCTCCTTCTCATAGGACTTATCCCTTAGGTCCTTTGCCTCTCTGGACATGCTCCAGCACTTTGACACATGAGGGTGACCTGGTCCCATGCCTTCAAAATTTCCTTCTTAAAGTATGTTCAACCCTCCTGAACTCCTTTGTTATTAAGGACTGAAGCCAGGCAGTGCTCCTGGCATTTCAGCTTCTCTCTCACATGCAGAGCAACTACCGCTCCTTGCCTTCCCAGCCTGTCCTTGCTGAGAATCCTGTACCTCCCCATCATAGCACTCCAGTCATGTGAGTTATCACACTATATCTCCATAATCCCAAAGATGTCATTGCCTTATAATTGCACACAGACTTCTAATTTCTTCTGTTTCCCACTCTGCATGTGCCAATGTAGAGACGTTTCAGAGAGACAACCAAGCATCCTTACCCCCCAGAACAGGCATGAGAGCTTTTCCCTTTTGGCTGTTCTGCAAGCATTTTTTCTTTACGTATCTCCACTTGGAGTGATTGAATTTCAGCCCTATTTTATTGATTGTTATCTCCCTTCTCTTCCAGTCACCCTGGCCCTTGGCTTTCCTACCTCATCTGCAATTCTTTCACTAGTTATTTGGTGAATGTCTCTATGACACTATCATTCCTCGTTTAAACATCTCCTTATCTGGTTGGCAAGCCAGTTGGCAAAGATCCCTTTGCCTCACCTTGTCAGGTAGATCCTGCCTTTTCGAAGTGGACCTTCAAAGGAGTCCCAAGTTCATAGACACTGAAATTTTCTGCTAACACTATCTGAGCTATCAACTATCAATTAGTAGGACCCATCCAGTCCTTCTCAGACCCTTGTCCCACAACAGCAGGATCGAGAACGCCAGCTGGATGACCATACCCTCCCTCATTGTTCCCAGAGCCCTGTAGTCATTGCCCGTCTCCCCTAGCAGTGTCTTCATAGAACAGCAGCCACAGGTAATAACTGAATGACCCTTAGTAGCCTCTACACATCATCCTGAATTTGAGCCTTCGATAAGCAGCAAGCCTTCCTTGACAGAAATAAGGTTGGGGGCCTTCATCACCTGCAGGAGAGTTTCCTACCACTACCACCAATTCCTCCTAGTGGTTCCAAGTAACTTAGACTGAGCTGCAAGAAAAGATCCATTTGGCAGCTCTTTCAGCTCCTCATCAGCAACGAGGAGAGTGAATGTATTCTCTAGCCGCAAGTCTTAGGGGGGGCAGGACCTTCTTCTTAATGTGAGTCATCACCAGCTTCCAGCCTTCATCATGATCAGAGTTTTCACTTTTACTTCATAGGCACAGGCTCTTCCTGTCCCTCTGCTACAGCTGAAGGTACAGACTCTTGAAGTTTGGCTGTCTTAGACATGACGAAGCTCATGTCTTTCTTGTCCCTTCTGATGCTGCCTAATGTGTTGACTCTCTCCTACAGCTCTTTGATGGAGTTGGAGTTAAGGACTCAAGTGCTCTTGTGTAGCTGAATGAAGTCCCATTACCACAAAGAAAGAAAGAAAGACTGCAGATGTCAGATCCCAGACTGGTGGCATGTGGCTATTTTCTATCAATAAAATGCAGAACTGAACATCTTCATGGTGACATTTAGAAGGCTTGTTAACCAAGGTGCTGAGCTGCAGTTGAAACTATTCTTATGTGTATGAAAATTATTTCTTCTCTTGTTGCTGTTACTATGTTTGTATGCTCCAGGCTGTCGGATTTTTCAAAGCTAGTGATGTATTTGCCTGTAAAGCTAGGTCCATCTTCTTTTTTCACAAGTAGTGCAATATGAAAGATAAGATGCAGGGCTCAGTTGGGCACTTCTTCAGGAAGAAAATATTGCAAAACATGCCATGTGTTACCTGTCTGGACTGATCCAGCAAGGCCAGATGAAGTCCTGGAGCAATGTCAAAATTACTGGAGGTAGTACCTGCTCACCTGAAAACATACAAGAAATCAGTCCAAGGAAAGAGACGACAGAGTACATGAGAGCTATTCAAGTGGACATCTGCCATTAATGACATCAAGGGGCTGGGGATTGTACAGTGTGGGCTCTGATGTGCAATTCTCAAACTAAGAAGGCAATCATTTAGGCCTTGGCTGAAGACTCGGCTCATGCAGTCCTAAACAGAGAGAATTACTCAATTTCTCTAAGCATTTTGAAATATCTGTCATTTCTATTTAGGTTTTTTTTTTTCCGTAATTTAGATTGGAAATGAGATCCTGGTGTTTTAATAGAGTTTCCAGCTAGAACTGGTTACATTATTCAAGAGGAATGAATTACTGAGTGCTTTCTTTTGTACTGTAAATCACTTGCAAACAAGTGCAATTTGTGTGTTGGTCTTCTTTCTCAGTGTATAACATTTTATGAATTTTTTCTCTGTGTCTTGGCTGAATCCATAGGTCTAGTGTTAAGTACTTCATACTCCCCCACACCAGTGTACACACTCTCCATACAACAGTGCATTAAGAATATCCCAGACATGAGTGCATTTCTTATGTGAATCACTCCAGTTAAAAGGTGTGTAGCTTGGGTAGACTGAGACCTGTTTTCACTGGTAAATGAACTCGTATCTTACTAGTGATGGGTAACAGAAACGTAACAAGGCTCAGAGAGGAAAGTGACTGCTGCAATAAATGCCAGTGTTAAATATCAGGGAACCAAGAGAAAAAGTCCTTCATGTAGAACTTATCCTCTGTCTTCTCTGCCAAATGACTCCTGTTACCTCATGCAGCTGAATCTGCTCTGCAGTGCTTCATTTTTATTCTCCTGACAGAGCTGGAGACATTCTTCAACATTATTATCTTGTTAGTGAATAAGCAAAGTGTTTTTCCCAAGCTCACACAAATTATGGCAAAGCAGGGCATGAAGCCCACGTTTGCAGATGTATGAAAAAGATATAGTATCCTCAAAGGACTCTTTCCACCCACCTTGGTGAAACAACAACCATATTTAGGAATGTAGAACATGAAGCAGGAAAGAGACAAAGTGGATAGACTGACATTTTGCTTTCCTGAAACACATGAGTGAATTTTTGCTATACTGTAAATGGGACATGTTCTTATTGATACCAGTGTACTGAATCTAATATTAATTAAATGCTTTGCTCCAATATCCAGTGGAATCAATGTAAAAGCTTTCAATAAGAGTGCTTTTGTTGGCAGATGATAGCATTCTAACCTACAAGTTTTGGTTCCTCATCCTCTCTGGTACAGGAAAGGTGTCTGAGATGGTATTTGCCTGAGTGCTCAAGGCTAGCTGAAAACTCTCAACCTTTTGTTTGTAAATCTCAATCTTCTTGTAATCAGGAATCACATTCAAACAAATAACCACAGTGATTTACAGTGTAGGAATCCCTTGCATTTCTATTAATCTCAGATAAAAATGTAAATGAAGAGGGAATCCTGACAAGGTAAAGAGGAACTTAAAACTCACAAGTTAAAAGCAAATGTTCTCATGGTCAGATTTCTGTTGAACACCCTGTAAGAAGAAGATTCTATGTAGAACACATTATTTATGCCACTACAGTATTCACAGCAGTTAATGCAGCAAGAAGTAGTTCAACTACTTTGAATCTGAAATACATTTGTGGCCAGTGCCAAATTTCATTAATTAATTCTCTTCTTTCAGCTGGGTGAAGATTGGGTGATATATTTGACCTGCCTTGAAGATTAGATTTTTGAGTTTATAATTTCCTTTTGAGGAAGTGGAAAATATTTGTGAAAAAAATATAAATATATATGCAAGTATAGAAATATGCATCATGAATTATAAGTACAAATATTGCTAATATGTACTTGGGATATCCCTACAGCCCTCTAGAGGAGTTTCTAAGTAATTCAGTTTTTAAAAGATTTCTACCCCAAGTACTTACCTATTTTGCTGACTTCTAGAACTGGAAAATTTCCAACATCTTGGCTTGCTCCTGTCAGTCTCAGAAGGGAAACAATATCTTTATTCTGTATTAATGTGAATTCACTACACAAATAAGAACTGATTGATTGCAGCTCCTCTGATGTACCACCTCTATCGAATCACGTCTATTTTCACGGCCCCTGGAGGAAGATTAGGGTCAGCAAGTTCTGCAGCCGCATTGCTGTGCTTAGTCTGTCTCCTTTTTTAGTTATGTTCAGAAAGCTTTCTTAATAAGGACATGTCTCAGCTGATAGCTAAATAACAATTGCAATGCTCTGCACTTTCCTCTCTCAGCCCTACCCAGGACCAGAAATAAGAGATCAGAAGAAAATTTCAGCCTTTGTCATAGAGTCAGTCAATGGGACCCAACTCTGAGAAGCAGCTAGGATTTCTCTTTCCTCTTTGGACTGCTTTTGGATTTTTAGATCTTTCCTCTGGTGAATTTATAGAGAGTTTACAGATTAGCCTAAGAGCTTCTTTGAGTCCAGCCTGTCTTTAGAGTGAAATGGCATTTGTCTTCTGCACTGAGTATGATGCTTAGGCTGAGTAACTGGGAAGAAACTAGTACAGTTTCCAAATCTGTATTCCTTGGAGAGTCTAGACTGTATACAGTCCATAGCTGGAGAAAACAGAGTTGGGAAGAAGAGTGTGCTTTAATACACCTAGTCCCTAGTCTCTTTCATCTGCTTCTCATTTGCAAAATTTTTTGAGGTGAGGGATGTGAGAGAGGACCTATTGGGACCAAAGGACTGGCCAAGGAATTTTGATGTCTTTTGTAAGCAGGCAAAGGCAAAGACAGGTACCCTGTGAAGGTAGCAGACCTATTCTGTAGGTGAGGTGGGATACATAAATGTTTAAAAAATCAGCGGGTGCATGTGGTCAACTCATAAAAAAGTATATTTACTGCTGTTTCTGCCACTTTTTTCCCCTGCTATACCATCATTCTACCATGCTTAGGGAAAACACATTCACAGCTTGTACTGCAGAGATTAGAGACAACTTGTGCTATGGAGCTAGTTATATACTGTCATTCCTAAGCGCTAATTGAATCCTTCTTACCCCTTGTAAGTGCTGCTGGAAGACTATAGGTTAACAACACATTGATGGGTCAGAAAACTGCTGCTCAGAAATGAGTGTTCTGACCAACTGATAAAGGCAAATGTAAATGCACCACAATGGCCAGTTTCTAATGTATGGTGCACCCAGCTGTTCATGTCTTGTTGGATCAAAGTTAGGCTCCCAAATGACTGGAATGGAGAGTCATTTGGGAGATGGAGAGAGCTTTGAAAGTGCAAGGAAGAAAGTACTGAGAGCCCTTACCAGCCTTGTCACCAAGGTTTGAAGAAACTCCTCTCCATATGATGCCAAGCATCATCCAACAATGTTCAAGACCTCAGCATATTTAAAGTTTGCAAAATCTGGCTAAGTCTGAGTGGCCCAACACGATGTGAGCACATCCCACTTCTAGTTTAGCTGGGTAAGTTAAATAAAGAGTGTATCTGACTGAGACCAAGATCAGCTCTTTCATCATTAAGAGCTCTTTTGAGGAAAGGTAGAAACAGGAGCCTGCTGCTCTTTTCCCTTGGGAACTACTTTTAAGTTGCAGCTTTACTGCAGTCTCCCGTCTGCCACCAACACCACAATCATGCGGCAGTCACATCTATGCCTGGTCTCATGCTTCCTCTGTCCTGATTCTAACACAGACCCTCCACTTTGTGATTTGTGCTTAGATGTGACTCATCACTATAGAAGTGCCAGTTGATCAGTGGACTGTATCTGATCTTCAGCAACATATCTGGCCCTGATTCTGACTTGGACTTGCTGCCCTGTATCCTGGCTCCTTGTAGGGAGGTACCTGCTCATGCCTCCTTTGCTATTGTGCTCTGCTCTCAGCTTATTTTCGTTTGAAGAACAGCCTTCTTGTTTCTTCTGACACAAAGTTGTCAATTAATACTAAGTATAAGCATAAAATATGTTTGCTTTTCTGCTGTGTATTAAGCGATACTAAGTATGATCCTGCTGACTACACAGCATTCATATACTCACCCCGCAGACACCACACTAGCAGGCCCTCTCCACCCACGTGATACCCCATCCCTGAACTGAGTCTTCTCTGCTCATCAGCTAGCATCAGGTTGAAGATTGCCAGCAAATTCCTACACACTGCAGATTTGCACAGCAGATCTGGGGAGGTACAAACACCCGTTCCAGCAGTTGGCATCAGGCACAAGGGCTGTGACCTATGGTCCCACTCCAGCTGACAGTGCTGAGCCACCCACTCACTCTGACCACCTCAGAAGCTCGTTTACAAGACAAAAACTCCTCCCACCCCTGTGGCTGCAGATTGAAGGTCCCCCTCGTTCCATTTGCTGGCACTGAGATCCCCCATTCACTTCAGCAGCCACCATCACTGCCCAGGTGTGCCCACACCCCCAGTGTCACTCCAGCAGCTGGTTCCCGCTCCTCACATGCTGCCCTGCAGCAGCCGGCATTGAATCCTTGCAGCACTCATGTGCTTGCGATAGAGAGTTAAATCACACAAAGAAGTGGTTAAGAACAGACAGGATACTCTGTGGTGGTCAGGCAGCTGGGCTGATCAGCCACAGCTTGCTGGCAATGAGTCCCTTTTGTACCCTTGTCTGCCTACCCCACCTCTTTCTCCTCCCTGCTTCTTCTCTCCCTGCACATTGCCTCTTCAGCTGGCAGAATCCTACCATCCTACTCTCACAGCCTGGATCCTCAGGTTTGCATACTTATCCTTTGCAGATTTCTAAGTTTGTCTGCAGATTCTTGATAGCTCATCAGCTGGTGTGACTAACTAGGTTTGTTTGTATAGGGATCTCCCTCATAACTTGTCAGTCTGGTTTCTGTCTCTGTACATTCTCTCTTATGGTTCCTTTCACCAAATACTATTAAAGGAGCAGAGACACTCCTTCCCTATACCCTTACCATATTTAGTTGAATGTCATAGGAATTACCCCAAGACGGTTTATTGAGTTAAACTTACAGAGAATATTGTTAACAAAAAAAGAAAAGGTAACAAGTTTGTAAAGCAATTGGAGACGAGCCATGGGACAGCTCTTTTCCACCATATTAAAAACTTACTTGCCATTTCGTATGGCAAAGCCAGACGTCTTCACTTCTACAAGTAATTTCATTTTAATTAGCTTTAAGTTCATGACTACAAAATCTTGCTTTAATATAGACTTTGAGAAACTAAAATTGAGGGGAAAGGTCAGCCTCATAAAACCCTGAGTAATTTGCAAGTGATCAAAGCGTCATATATTTATTCTCTGCTTGCTTCATTTTTATAATAAATGGTTATTTTTAGATTTGTCAAGCTTTTGAAGAGAGGAAAAATTCTCAGAAATTTTTGTTTGTTTTGCTAAAGGTGATATTTCAAATATAAAAAATCCTCTTTAGCTCTGGTTAATTGGGTACTAAACCTTTCCAGTGGAATAACTCATACAGAAGTTCTTTGAAAATGTAGTATCAAAAAATCAACAGGAATTAGCCTTGTGTTTTGCCTGTTCTCCGGATAAAAAAAATGCAAAATGAACTGATCAGAATATTGTTTCCACGACATGGTCTTAGCTGACCCCATTTAGACAGCTGGTTAGTGATACTTGGTATTTTTTTGCCTGCATTCAGATGGAAGAAAATACCACTTCCCTTGTACAATCCTTGACAGGTAATGTATAAGCTCGGTAATCTACCCACTTCAGACTGCTTGTCAGAAAGGAGTTAATGGGAGTGGGATCTATCCACAGCAGTGTTGCAAAAAAGGGCAGTTAAAATGGAATCTACTTGAGTTTGGAAAGTGTTAGAAACAAAGGGAATTTTAGCTCTTCTCTCATCACAGGTTTTTGCCCCAGTCAGAAACATTTAGTAAGCATATAGTCTCATCACTCTTCAGCCTTGGTGAATCATTGGTCTCATGTTTTCTGTGTCTGGAAGGGGTTGTATCAAAGTTCTGAAATTAGTCAGTCTTTCTGGTTATCCTTTCTGCTCTTGTGAAAAAGTGACTGGCAATGTTCGATCTAACTGATGCACACAGCAGCAGATGTGTGTTACCATGGTAAATGGGAGAAGCTGTTTCCAGTCTGCTCATTAAACAGGACTCACTTGAGCATCTCTGCAACACCAGTCCAGTGTATTGAACACCAGGATTCAGCAGGAAAGAGAAGTCAGCAAAGTTTAATGACATTCCTGAAAATTGTGTGCATAGCAAATGTCATCAACCTGCATCTCTGTATCTCACTGAGTTCCTACACAGGTGGACACAAGGATGGGAAGGACTGGGTTAGAACAGCTCAGTTGTCTTGGTGACTGAAACAATTTCACTTTAAGTATTCTCAAATGTGTTACCAACTGGGGGACCAAATGAATCCTCAGCAAGTTTTTAGCCTGTACAAAATCTGGGAGGAATGGCTGAACACCAGCTGATTTTGTGGCCACTCTGAGGGACTTTGACTTCCATGGGTGGCTTTTCCTGGCCCGGTGTAAACAACACCCACTCATCTAAGTAGCAACCTGGCAGTTTTTATATCAAGGCAGGCAGGAAAGCTTCAAAGCTACCATCACTTATTCTCATCAACACTGAAAAACTCAGAAGTGAATGGAGATCAGTGCAGCAAGAGTGCTAGCACAGGATTCTTCTCTTGTGACTGCACTTAGTACAGGGAAAAGATCCCCTAGGTAGCTTTTCTTGACCAACTGTGTCAGGAGGTGTTTGATTTTGGGCCTCATGGCATGTAAGAGCTTTCCTTTGGCCACACAAAATAGTTTTCTATAGAAGCAGAGAATACAGACTAGGGGCAGGAATGCAGAAGCATGTTATTTTGAGAATACAGAGATGCATTAGCCCTGAGTCTACAGTAAACTTCCAGTGTAAGACTACCTTCATGCATGCATATAGCTTACATGTGCACAGTGACAGCACAGTATTAGTCACAGAGGTCAAAACATCAGGGTTAGATGACTTACCCACATTTACATGACCAGTTGTAGTGGGTTAGATCCAGTCCCCCACAGCCACACACTCATTCCTCCCTAAGTGGAATGTGGAATGTCAGAAGGGTAAACATGAAAACTTGGGGGTCGAGATAAAGACAGATTTTATTGCTGAGCATGATGTCATAGGGTATGGAAAAATCCCTTTGGTCAGTTGGGGTCAGCTATCCAAGCTGCATCCTTTCCCAGATTCTTGTGCACTCCCAGCCTGCTTGCTGAGGGGTAGTGTGAAAAACAGAGAAGGTCTTGACCCTGTGTAAGCATTATTCAGAAATAATTAAAACACCACTATGTTACCAACAATTTTCTGGTCACAAATCCAAATTATTGCACCATATTATCTGATATAAGGAAAATCAACTCCATCCCACCCAGCACTGGCAGCCTGGAATTCATTCTAGATAGCCAGAATCCAAGAACAGAGTTTTCTTGAAAGTATGGACAGGCCTTCTTCCCTTTAACATCACACCCAACACATGTTTTGTTTCCTTTATTTTCTGTAGCTGAAAATTTTAGCAGGTTTCTGCACAAGCTTCAATACATGTCTTACAGCAAGGTCTACTAGTTCAGCAGGGACAGTTTCCCCTGTGACACATAAATGCACAGCTATTTCTTCCCTATGGATGTCTGGTATGCTCTCACCATAGAGTCAGGACTAAGAGTCTAGCTGGTAAGCCTACTATAGACAGCTTTATCTGATGAACATTCAGATTTGTGCCTGTGCCAGAAATAATCCATCCTGAGAATATGCCACCCACCACTTTTTGGATGGATGGCAGATTGAAAGGGGGATTCATTAAACAAGGCTCTGCTTGTAGCATGTGTTGTCTGATTTTGTTCCCTTCTTTGCTGACATTATTTCTTGCTTTGAGAAATGGGGTCTATGGGGGGCTGATGGAATCCATCTGTCAGAGAAGGGGAAGAGCATCTTTGACCATAGGCTGGTCAAGCTGGTGAAGTGAGCTTTAAACTCAAGGTGTTGAGGGAGGGGAACCTCAGTCAATCCCACTCCTACCAGTTTGATGGCACTGTCAGTGACAGATGCCCAGAGCTTGGAGAGGAATTGCAGGTCAGTAGGAGAGCATCTGAAGAGCAGCATAAAGGAATTCCTGACACTTCAGTCACCAAGTTGGCTTCACTGAGGGCTGAACTTCAATGCTTCTATGCAAACACACATAGCGAGGGAGTGAACAAGAGCAGATAGAGACATGTGCATGCTTGCAGGCCCATGATCTTACTGGCATCATGACATGGAGTGATGGCACCTATGAGTGGCATGCTGGAATGGAAGGATACAGCATCTTTAGGAAGGACAGGAAGTGGACACAAGGGCATGCTGTGACAGCACTAGAGGTAATGGCTTTAAGCTGAAGGAGTGTAGTTTTAGATTAGACATTAGGAAGAATTTCTTTATAGTGAGGGTGGTGATGCACTGAAACAGGTTGTCCAGAGAAGCTGTTGATGCCCCATCCCTGGAATTGTTCAAGACCAGTCTGGGTGTGCCTCTGAACACTAAAGAATGCAGCAATGCATTCCGTACTTCCCCTGCTCTTATTTACTTCCCTGATAAGGGTCAGAATCTGCTCCTAAGATTGGATTTAACCTTTGATGTGACAATACAGAAACATGTCCACCACATCCCAAGTGTGCAACATCACATGTAGCCTTTGTTGTAGCTCCATCTTCAGTGTTCTAGGGCCAAATTATTTGCTAACTATGCTCCAGCCTCTCTTTAAAGCCCCCAAAGAAGAGACTTCTCTCTTACCTTTGGTGAACTGTGTACTTTTGCTTGGGGAAAAAAAAAAAATAAACAAAAAAAGGAGGTAATTTCTTTCAGTATATTTTTTGGGCTGAAGAACTGGCTTACCTCTAGCTACCTCCCTATGCATCAAACGTTCACCTTTCTTTGTTTCTTTTATCTAAAAAAAAAAGGACAAAATATATATTATACTTTCAATCTCAATACTAAGATACTGAAAATTTTTTTTAAGTGAATAAGAAAAGAAAATGGTTCCTGTAGGAGATTGAGTATCCATATGGGGATGCCAACTTTTCACCAAAGAAGTCCCGGGAATTTTCTCATTTTAAAACAACCAAAACAAAAAAAAACCCTCACCACATTTTCAGTGGAGATTGGTACAAGGGAAACCCCTGTTAGAATTTTTGTGGTAATACCTCTTTTATAAATTATCTCTTCTTATCTGGTTGCAGGAATGTACCAGTGAAAATATCCCCATAAATTCCTATGAGGAAGGATGGTAACATGACAATCTGCAAGTGCTGCCTTCCTCCACTCATTCCTGACAAATCGGCAACAATGTTAGACCTGTTTGATATCAGCTGACAGCTGAGGGAGGTTATCTCTCACCTATGTTTTTTTTGCACAATAAAAGATGAGCTCACACAATCCGTCCACAGCAAATAATCAATCTGCTATTTCATACTTATGAAAAGGGTAAAGGAAAAAATCCACAATAATGAAAACCCACATGGGAAGACACAGTTTGCTCACTGCAGGGGTTCAATTCTCCAAGCTTCTGGTAGTGATTTTGCTTGAGCATAATTGCTTTTGTGAATCAGGTAATCACATGATACAGTAAGTAAAACAATACATCAGTTCAAGCAGAGATGTACCTTATAATTAAGCAATGCAAGTTATCAGCCTAAAATTGGGCCCACATGAAATTGTGGTGTTATCAAGCAACAACACAATCACAAGTCTGCATCAGATGTGATAATTATGTGGAAAAGGTTGTTTAATTATTAAGACCCTCAGTTTTAGAATTCCTAGTAAGACCCAAGCAAAGTTTAAATAGTCTGTCAGAAAGCAGAACGACTTTTCACTTAGTAGTTTCTCTTAGTATTGAACTGGTAGAAGACACTTTTATCTTCCCCAAAGCCCCATGAGAACTGGGTTTCTGACAGTGTCCGTGTCTTAACTCTGAAAGCCTTTACTTTAAATAGAGAAACACAGTGTTCATATCCTTTTTATTCCTCTCTAAAAGCTCGTCTAGTCTCAGAAGTTGACAAAGGGTTCCTACTATTGTATTTTTACAATCTTTCCCAGGAAAAAAGATACTAGATTCTTACCTTTTGCTCTGTGGAATCCCTTTCCAAAAACAAAATAATTTTAGACTTCTTTGTGATCAAAGTAACTCCTTGTAAGATGAAATGAAACCTTTTGTGAAGCAAACTTTCTTTTGCGGTTGAAAATATTTTTCTTCCAGAAACTACAAGCAGAAATGGGTAATAACTTTTTATAACATCAGGTTTTATCTGTGACATTTTCTGCTGAAGTCTTTGCTTTTCAAGTGGTTTTGATAGAAATGTGTGAGGTTTAATTTTTTTATACTAAAAATAGTTTTCAGACACCAAATTATCACTATTTTTAAATAAAAAACTTGTTTTAAAAACAGAAGGTGTGTTTGGGTTTTTTTCCAGAAGGTTTTTTTCTTAGTTTAACATTTATTGAACTCTGTAAAAATGTGAGCAAAAAAAATTAAAAAAAAAAAAAAAAAGGAGGAAAAAAGCACAATCAAACTAAAGCAAGAAAGTCCTTCTATGGAAACTCTCATAAAAATATTATCATCACATTTGGTTTATATCAATTCTCTTTTCTATGGCTGGGGTTAACATTGTTCTCACAAAATGCATTCATTTCATTTGGAGTTAAGTACTCATTAGTGTTTGCTTGCTAGATGCTGCTTCATTTATTTCAGTTTCTGCCTTCTGTGATATTTTAAGCTGCAGCCTCCATGAAGCCAGAACTCTCATCTCAGCTGCATCACAGGGAGTGTCCTTTTTAGGTAGCTAAATATATCACCATGACTTGAATTTTCTTCTGGGATTTGTGAATCAAATGGATGGGGTTCTCCATTCCCTCTGGATTGAAATACAATTGTGAAAGCTTGACCTTTACCTGCTGAATACCCATTTCATTCTATCCTCAATATAATTCAGATCCAGGACTGTAATGAGGTTTCTGAAACTTGTTTGTCTGCTAATTACCAAGTTTTATCCTATGTCAGGAGCTTAAGAGGGAACTGGTCACCAATTAACTATGACATTTCTGCTGACTTTCTATCCCAATGTGACTTGACATGTCCTACTAAGCTTCTCCTTGGGTCTTCAGGAAGTCTACACCATGTTATTCTGTACTTTTCCACTAATATATACTGTAGGAGACAAATGTAACAAAACCCAGTGCAAGACCTTTTAGAAGTGTGAGGTACTATTTTTAAACAGTCTGTAAGAGGGTTAAAGCTCAACACTTACACTTTCACATCCAATCACCGGCACCAAGATGAGTGTGCCCAGCTTCTCTGACTAAGATCAGTGCTATATATACAGAAGACAATGGATGCTCACTCCTGAGTCTCCACTGCACCTCTTGGGTTTTTCTTGCTACGTTATTGGACTAATTGGTTTTCAGATAGGTCTTTCATACACTTCAAGAAGCATCAGCTATTTTACATTAAGACTTACTCAAACCTCCATGAATACTAACCACGATAAGCCCATTGTCCTTGTTTCCTGATTTTTAGATAATTTTAAGAGCACAGTCTGTTTTCCTGTTGAGATAGGAGGAAAAGGATCAACATAGGATGTCCTATAACTATGTTAGTATCTTCCAGTGAAGAAAAGTGTCAATGGCAGGCTATGACCTTACAAGGGCACTCATCTTCTAGGATCAATGCAAAACCCACCAGTTTGCCAAGGTTTAGCAGTTGTCCCTTATGTCCTTCACTATCAATACAACCTGTTAACATAAAACTTACTCTGCTGTTTCTTAGATGCATGAACACATGCACAGATACACGTTTTTATTAGTTCTTCTCTCAGATCAACTGTTCTCTTTCTTTAAAAATCTTCACAGAAAAAGAAATCAAAATCAGTACTTCCCCATTAACGCCAGCATTTTTTTTCAGAACCTCAACCTTTTTCACCTCCAAACACACAGGATACTGCCAGAATCTCAGGGTTAGAAGGCTTGTAGTCTTCAGGATATGTTATGAGGTCAGGTGTCATGAGCTAAGTTGCCAGATGTGGTAACATGTGGCAATTTGACAGAAAACAAAAAAATTTATCGCGTCTACCAGTATACCCTATATACAAGTATTCATCGTCATAGAAGAGTCTCTATGAAAGTGCTCAAAACATTTCTTCCCCTGAAGAATTGAGTCATTGGGATGTGTATAGCTTGATCCGTGGCCAAGAGAAGGAAGTAAATACCCAGCAAGGTAAAGAGAATATACCTACCTATCAGTGAATTTTCCAACCTCCTCCCTTTCTAAGACATTGGTAACACAGAAAAAAATATTTTTGTTCTTTAGAGTAGAAAAAAATCTGAGCTTTTGTAAAGATGAATCTATCTGAGAAGGAACTAGTTCTGAACTACAAATTAACTCCACCTCCACCCCATCAATCTCTACTTTAGGAAATATTGACTCTCTCAGCATCCTATTCTGCAGTCCCTGGAAGTGTGATTACCCCTTTAAGATCAAGTGTTCTTCCCTGGGTATCCACACACTTCTGAGTTGACAGGGAGCTGTCTAGCCACATCAGTTGTGCTAGCCAATGAATGAACATGATTAAATCTAGGCAAGAATGCAAGCAAAAATCCAGTATCTGGCTCTGATCTGTCCTTATGTAGGCAGTGGAAGCCCAGTTGTTCTTGAGGTTTCTGTTCATGAAGAAGACTTCATCCATGCAGGATCAATAGTTTGGTATCACCTCTGTACAAAAAGAAATCTTAAGAGGATCACATGAGACTGATATCTTCTCTAGAGCTAGGACATTTAAAGTCACACTTTTTATTTGAAATTGAAAGGGGACTCCAGACAAACCTGGTCTTGTGCTTGGAGATGTGTCTTTGCTATTGTTCCTGCCTGCACCACTAAGGTGAGTTGGGATAGATTTTCCTCTGCATACACTACTGTTCTTCTCATGAGTCAAATTTCTTTCCATATCTTCCTTTAATAACTACTTCAACAATTCTTCCTTTTGCCTTTGCTGATGAACTTCAGTATTTGTGGTATCATGCAGTGTTGTTAATATTGGACCTGCTAGTTCATATTAGGAGTAAGAGTTCACTCTACACTCATTTCCAGACACTTGTGTTCTTCTCCTGTAGAAAGGTGATGCCTTTCTTGTTTTTCTTACCTTTTTTCTCCATGATGCAAGGCTGTCTTCATGGGTATATCCTTGTCAACAGTGAAAGAAATACATGTCCAAGAAATTTTCAATGCATGAGGAGGAAACTTTAAATGCAATTTTAAATTCATGCACATAACAGGCATCAGACTTTTAGTGCCTGTCAAAGTTCAATCTCTAGTTTTTATTTAATTTTCTAGTGACAGTGAAGTCTCATATGGCATGGAGCAGAAGGAAAATATCATATCTACAAGTGTACATTCATTTAGAGTTAGCTTATAAAGTAATTTTGTGACAGAAGCAGCTCCAAGTGAAAAGTGGAGTACAGAAAAGATTAATTCAGTTGAGTCTTTCTCTAGTTCAAACTGAAGGGGAAAAAACACAAACACACCACCAATTCAATATAATGTCAATTCCTTGAAATCTCTCCTGAGTAACTTCTTTATTTCACAGTAGGGATTCTTACTACACTTATTCCCTCATGAAGACCTAATAAAATCTAACTGTCTGCTAACAAACAAACAATTTCCATGAAATTAATCAAAACTCTTAATTTGAGACTTCTACTCCTGTGTTACGTGAGGATGAAACTTGCTGATAGATTAAAAAGTCATGAAGTGGATAGGTAGTATCAAATTGGATTGTGTATGTCCTATTTCCTCATTAAATAACTCTGATGCTCTCATCTCTTTTGGGGTCTGAATCTGTTTTTCAGGCAGGTTGTTTAAGTGTATGCTTAACCACTCAGCCCTAGCCCATTATTTAAAAGTTTTTTTACTATTCTACTGTGGCACTGGAGCATGGAACTCTCTGAAGAGAGGGGGTTAGTCCAAAGTATAATTGTGGTAGAGACTGAGCGGGAGTGAAAGACACAGTGATTTGTAGAGGAAGCCCCAGCAGGGAATTTGCCACCATTCCCAGGCAGCTTGGAAACGTAAGAAATAACACAAATGGAATAGGAAAACAAAGTTTTCTGTGTGGTTGTTTACGTTGGCTTTGAACACACGTTTCTCAGTCCTCTATGGGCCAAGCATGATGCAATATCAACCAGGCCTCTACTACTCAACTCCCCCAGCCCTGTCCTTCATTCTGGACAAATTCAGAACACCAGTAAATGACCTCACCCTGCTAAACTGGAACTGGCACAGCAAGAGGGAGCTTGGACAGAGACATCAATTTTTATCTACAAGCATAACAATCTGCTTTGTTTGATGTGCATCATCTGGTATTATGTGCTTGATAAATGCTATCATTTGAAGATTAAATTTTACAAAAGGGATTAGATGAGAAATGGCACGTAACTAATTAGTGGGAAGCAATGTGAAATTAAAAGGCAGACAAGCGTACGGAACAATGCTTTTATTTCACAGAGATTCAGGAACACTAATGATTAAGCATTCAATTGAATCCTGAATTGCCTTGACTCTCAACATTGGGCATTTTCCTCTTTATATATGCATCTCCTAAGATTCACTAAACACAGTGCATTATCTCATTTACTTTGCTACTAATTTTTAGCAAAGACTTACCATACAGGAATTAAATTTACAGATCATGTTTATGAACCCCATTATTTCTGTTCACAGAAACTCATCCTTTGAGATGTTCAGGCCTAGAGGAGCTAATTTGGCTTCAGCAAAGTACCTACACACATGCACTAATGGAAGTGTCTCTTTAAGTCCAGTTATTTCAGTCTGCTAAGTTTAATGCTCTAGTGCTTTAGCTTAAACTGGAACCTGTGTTTTTGCCATTCTTGTCTAATACTCATCATATAGACATAAGAACTTAATTACGGCTACTAAACTCTCATTTCTGCTGGTCAGTAGTCAGCCACCCATTTTGTGGCTGTTTAATAAGATCACAGCTGATGTGTTCCACTAATATTGTATAGCATAGTTAACTTTCTTTCTTTTTGTTAAGGGATTCACTTGCATGAACTGGGCATGGAGAGGACACCAAAAGACAAAAAAGTTTTGTTTTGTTTTTTTTTTTTAAATCAATTCTACCCATAAAAGTTACAAGGTAAGAATAAATGTCTAATTAGTTGCCACAGACTGAGAAGACAGTGGGATCATATTATAGGTTTAATAGATGTTGTGTAAAAAACACATCAGCAAGAGAAGAATCAATAATAGATGCAACTTGTTAGCTCCATTTGCATTGATTTGCACACAAATGTGTATTTGCAGCAAGAGAGATGAAATGCAAAGGTACAGTATTGTCAGAAATCTGCACCACTTGTTGAAGAGAGGAAACCTTAAAAAAATACTGTAAGAAAAAAGGTACTATAGGAACTATGACATATATGATCAACTGGCAGTACAGGGATGAAGCAGGAAGGCAGATGGTAGTGGATGTCCTTGGAGCCTCATAGAGAGAAGCTGGTGACAGAGCAGCCTAATGGATAAGGACACAGATGCCTTGGTAGATGGATTTCCTCATTACATAATGAATCTTGTATTTGGTTGTGCAACCCAAGGAGATAGAATATCCAACATTGCTATCTCTATATAGCCTTTTTTTCCCATAGCTCTGTGGACCTGTTGGTTGATTGACATTGAATGGATAAGGGGAAGAAATATCATGCAAGTAAAGGCAGGGAGCAAGTTGGTTGGATACTTTAATTTATTTATGTGACAGTATAAGTTACTTTTTACAGTTCCACTGCATTTAAAAAAACCCCAAAACTCAACCTCATTCTAAGGTGACATAAATGTTTATTTTTTTTGTGAATTACACAGATTTGTTATTTTCAGGTACTGCTATTTCCTTCATATGATTCAGCAAACACACTCTACCAAGTAAATTTTTTCATCACATGCTTACGTTTCTTATCAAAGTGAGGCAATGGAGAGCAAGTTCAAGACTAAAATAGGAAGGCATGAGGATTCTTGAGCTGTTAGACTGCATCTGACTTTTATGGTCTCTTCAGAGACATTCAAGTGTAAAGAGCATAATATTACCACAGCTTAATTTTCCAGCATCACACATCACACCTTAGACTAACTGCTCTACAGGTATCTGAAGCATGTAAAGATAGGCACAAATTCACTTCATGTTTAATGAAAATATCTAAATATTAAACAATTAAGTTTGTTCTTATGGATGAGAAATTCACCTAACGAGGTAAGTGGTTCCTTTCCAAGCCGAAAGGGACTTGGGACTACTCTTTTTACACAGCAAAAGAACTACAGGCCACCAAGCTACCAACTCAGCTGAGTAGGCTGTTTCCCTCTGTTAATTTTCTTTCCCAAGAAGCAGAGTAATAAAAGAAGGTGAGGCATGGCACTCCCTGGGAAGATAGAAATTCTCTTCTGAAGTATGTTTGACATTTTGAATCTTCCTTTAATTCTAAATTGGAACAAAGATGAAAAGTCTAATCTCTTTCCTCCTCTCTATGACATGAAAATTCTGAAAAAAAGAGATACTCTACTATGATTATATGTTTAGTTTTCATACAGACACGTATTGCTAGAAACAAAGAGTCAAGGCAAAATGATTTGGTCATTGACAAAGTGCAGCACTTTTGCTGTATCAAAACAGACTGCCTCAGTAGCATCAATACAAGACAAGTAAAAAAAAATTAGCTTATTTGCTTTTAAATTCCTGTATAAACTGACACATCTCTATAGAATGCTCTGGTTTGGATGACTCTTATTCACTGATAGAAAAATTCCTGCCAAAATACTTGAAACAATAATCTCACAACATCAACTCAATATGCTTTGATAGAGACAACATTATTTAATCACTGCAGCGATAAAGACAGATTCTCAGCTTCATGGACAACTTCTGTCTGCCAGAGAAGCCTTATAATGCAGAGCAATAAATCCTGGAGCTAAGCGCGATAGGATATTTACCCCATCATGCCTATCCACAGGAATCAGAGCCCTACTGAGATGGGTCTCAACCTGATTGGTAAGGCAAGAGCTTGTTCATAGAACAGGAAACAGAGAAGGGAATGGAGCTACAGGGACATGGGGAGTAGAAAAGGAAGAGTACAAACAAGCAAACACCAGTTTAGTAGCTATCAATTGTAAATGGCAACCTAACAGGGGTCTTGTTCATAAACTAGGCTGGTACACCTAGTTTATGAACATAAAAAGAAAGAAAAAAAATCATAATTTGCATTCTTGTGTTTTCATGTCACACAGACACAGCAATCAATATATGTTTGTTTCACTTTCTGTAAGGGCAGGCAGCTAAAATTTGGTCTTGTGATAGCTGCAGCAAATGGTCACCTAGAAAGGTCATCTTCAAAGGACCTTTGCTTCAGAGCTAGCAGAAACAGCTGAAAACTCCTTCCACAGTTTTGGCTTAAGGAAAACACCCACTTCTTAAAAATAATAGTATGTTGGGGTTTTTTTTCTATTTTGTTGGAAAACAAAGAGCTTACCTAAAGCCTGCTGCAAGGTGAACAGAATGGCAAGAAACAAAGCAATGCTTTTGAAGAGACAAAAAAATGTATGAATTCTGAAATGTTTTGACAGTCAGAATTGACAGCTGAAGAATTGACAGCAAGAAGAAACATACAGTAGATTTGTGTTCAGTGAACTAAAGCACTGAAGGGATTGCAACTGCTGTACACAAACTACTCTTAGCAAGTACCTGAGTCCTCTGTCTCAGTAACTATATTGATAAAAAGCTAATCATCTTGCTGCTGTGCAGGTCTCACCTGCAGTGCACTGAACAGTGCTGCAGTTACAACAGTGAGAGCTGATAATAGGTCAGGGGGAAAAAAGAAGAGGAAAAAAACACAGTGTGTTTATTTTGGGCAGCTGCTTAACTATTTTCTATACCCTTCATACTTGGTTTGTGATCTTTCTTATTATTATTATTTTTATGATGGCATTAATTTGAGTTTAGGAGTCAAATACCATATGGAATTGAATAGTCAAACCTTGCATTTAAAGATGTTGAAATAAAGTTTCCTGATTCATTAATGTATTTATTTTTCTGTTCCTGAAACAGAACTTTTCTTCTTTTTGAAGACCCTGACATTCATTTCTCCATGGAAAATGTCACCAAAACAAATTATTGGCTTATTCCACCTTCTTACAAAGGCATCATGAAACACAGATTCCCAGCTGGTAGACAAGGAGGGAGTCAGTTCCATGGACAAAGCTCCATGGAGGAGATCTTTGCTCTGAGTTTTCTGTACTCTTCATCTACAAAAAGCAATGTCACAGAGTGGATTCTTACTGTTCTGGTTCTGTAAAGGAAGAACAAGCCTGTTCCCACACTCAGGATCAGGCATGTTCCAGCTACACAGTACAAACCAGAATAAGAACTGGCTTTGGTATTTTGGGCAGTTTTGAACGTGTCAGAGTGTGCATGTGTGGCAGTCCTCCTCTGTCCATGGTGCTGTGCTAGGACCTAGGAACAGATGCCAATCTCTATCCTTCACCCTGGTGAGCAAACATTGCTATTTCTGAGATTTGTTGCTGTCCAGTAAAAGTTATTAAATTGCATTACTGTCAGATTTATAGTCATAAACTATTATGGATCTAATATATTGTTGTATGCCTTCAGAAAGAAGATGCATATGGCATTGTTCATATCATTACCATGTCTGGATAAGCTGTTATTTCTACTGTAGCAGACATCATATATTCCAGGTAAACCATGTAACAGATCCCCATGACTCCATCTGTCCAGCTGCATTTCTCCTCAAATTGAGGAAAGGTTGTGTCTCCAAGGAAAAAGCCTTCTCCAGAAGCCTTTCTGAGACCATAATTAGACACAGATCTATAGACTACATCATCTCTTCTTGACTGTGTCCTTTCTTGGCTCTGTGCCTGAACTTCATGTGGTGAAGAGTGTACTGGTGGGAACTTTCCTGACTGAAAAGTCAGGGTATCACCTGGATAGGAGGTACCCAAATCAGGCTCACAAGTGACTGGGTTTTCATCTGGAAAGTATATCCTGTGGGAGTCATTTGCAAGCTGGTGCTTGGGGTAGGAAGAAGATGCTGAAGTTGGGACTAGGAGTATCTCAGTGGAGTTTGTGGTTTGATGAGCCTGTGGCTTGTTCTCCCAAAGAAGAGTGAGCTGTGAAATAGTTGATGTCAAGAGTTATGTTTCACTGTCTCAAGTGTCATGATTTTCTGTGGCAGCTGTATAATCTGGAAAAAGTGGAAACAGTTTGGGGACAGAACGATGGGTATCCGAACTTTGAAGAGTCAGCTGGCTTTGAAGACAGATCAGGAGCTCTAAAAAGGCCAACAAGAAGCTCAAGGACCTCTCAGGGATGTGCCTATTGTTTTCCTTCGTTCTGAAAGCCCCTGCAGATGACATCATTATTCTCTGCACACAAAGGAGGACATTTGCCATTGCAAAGCTTGTAAGAAACCTATGAACAGGAAGGATGACATTTCTCAGCAGCCCCACTTGACTGTGCTGACCTTTGGCTGCTACAGGAGTTCCTTGATGTAGCATGATCCAGCATTCCGAAAGCAGGAAGAAGAAACCTGATTTTAGGCAATTGAGAGTTCTAACTGTTAGCTCACACTTCCCTAATCCTTGTGATTGAGGGCATTGGTATTAATTTTTCCTTTCTGAAACTTGTTAGTAAAATTGCAGCACATGCCTACCCAGCTGAGTTTCCTAGTGTCTGTTGTGAAAGTGGTGTTCTGGGAGCTTACAGAATTGAACAGAACAGTTCAGTGGAAGGGACCTAAAATGATAATCTAGTCCAATTGCCTGACCAGTTTAGGATGATTGAAAACTAAAGCATGCTGTAAAGCGCATTGTCCAAATGCCTCTTAAACACTGACAGGCATGGGACAACGAGGCAGACCGAGTTAGGTAGACACTGTCCTCAGAGTAGAACCATGCACGCCCGCATTTGCAGCTGGCACTCGAATGCTTTGCAGCCTGCGGAGCCCTGGTGCCCGGCATCGCTGCCCTGGCAGGGATTTCTGTCATGCCTGCTGGATCTGCACGCCTTTCCTAGCGGTGACAGGTGCGGCCCCGTTGTCCTCCCTGACCTTCAGAGGAGGTCGCCCAGGGGCCGTTCCAGCGCCTCCCCAGGATGCCGCCGCCGCTGCTCCTTCACACCCGGGCTCCCACTACTGCCAGCACCATTTCGCCCTTGCCCCCTCCCTCCTTTTAGGCCCATATAGGTTACTTTGGAGGTTGTCCCACCTCTCCTGCTGGCGACAGAAGGGCGGATCAGCAGCAGAACTCGTCCCCTCCCCACCCAGCTCCAAAACGGCTGTAGGCATCCCTAAAGGTGGGTGCCGGTGCCGGTGAGGGGCCATTGCTCTGCTTTGCCACGGAGCAATCGCACCGCATGCAGCTCCTTCCTCATCTCCAGTCGCCGTCCCGAATTCG
>VXBX01000693.1:207028-223268 GCA_013400415.1 Scytalopus superciliaris | reverse complement strand
TTTTTTTTCTTTTTTTTTTTTTTTTTTTTCGTTCTCTCTCCCTTTTTCCTCGCAGGGTGGCCCACTTAGTTGATTAAACTGCAACTCAATTATAACTGGTTGTGTTACAGCTGGGAATAAAGCAGATGTAAGGAGACTGGAGCTGATAAAGTGATTTATTTTTTGCCTTATTTGTTAGCTGGAAATTTATGATTAGGATTAAGTGGCAAGCATTGGTTTTAGGAGCTTTTGAATGACAGACATCTCACAATAGCCTTACTGGCAGCAAAAGTGATTCAATGCAAAGTTGTGCATTTCATGGTAAGCAAAAAAAAAGAAAAAAAAAGATAATGATCTAGTTTCTAAAACATTTGAAATAAGCTTTAAATCTAAAATAAGCCCAAAGTCAGCAAATGCAGGGGCAGTATGGCTCATAGTCTGTTTGAAGTGAATACATAAAATACATTGACACTTGTGCATTATTTCTAACTCATGCACTCGCAAATTGTCTAGTAAATCACCAGAGGCATTAGGAAGGTAAATAAGTCATCCAAGTAGAGTTTGCCAAGGAGGTGACCAAACTGCCATCCTACAGTCTTTGGTAACAGAATTATGCTTCCGGTTAAGGACATGACAGACAAGTAGCATGTCGTCCATGCTAAAAAATACTTTCTTTAATGGAAACTGACATTGGCTTAGTGTTGCATTTGTTTCCTCATCTGTTCCCTCCTCTCACTTAATGCTCAGGGAACAAAACAAAAGCAAATCTGTTCAGTGCAGGACAACCTGAAAAGTAAAATTCCTCTTCCCATGAAGTTCAAGGAGGAGGAGGATGCAGTGAGAACTCATACTCCCTGAAGACATGTAGAATCAATTACATTCCTAGGTAGGTATCTCCAGGGAATACCTGCAGTAGGGATGGAGCTGTGGTTGGAGCCTAGCATCAGATTTATGCATGGACTCCAAGTGTTGGAAGGAGTATTTTCTGTCTCCTTGTGCTGGATGCATAGCATGGCTGCTTGCTATATAATTGCATCACCTGCAGGTGAGAAATTCAGCCTTCACACTGTTGCCACTTGCACGTTCAAGAATGACAACTTTGCCAGGTGAAAAAGCAACTGGAATTCATCATTGTCTCAGCCTGGAAAGCTGATTCTGTAAATACATTTCTTGATGGCAGGTCAGAGGAAACCCACCTGTCCCTCCTCTGGGAATTCCATCATGCAATTTCGGCTGCAGTGTGCTGTCTTGCTGCTCACTTACTGCTTCTGTTTTTGAAAGTGATCTCAAGAGCTGTTCTATGCAGTGTGAGGTGGTTGCTCTCCTTTCCTGCCCATATTCTTACTTGACTTCAGCAACACATGAAAGAAGTATCCATCTGTTATCAATCTGCCTTTGGTATTTTGGGGTTTAGAGAAGTTTCTTGGGGATCAGAGTAGAGCTCAATGAGAAGGGCCTGGGAAAATTGTCCTTTCTGCATTTGTGCTGAACTTTCCTATGAAGAAGGAATAGGAACAGAACAGGAAGAAGGAACTATGAAGAAGGAACAGGAAGCAGTATGCAGGTATTCTGGGAGACTGTGTGAAGCTGATGACTGAGTTCACTGGTTATAACAAAGGCCAGGTCTACTCCAAGTGCAACTAACGTAGAGCAAAAGAGAAAGATCAAACAATTCTCTCTTCAAACATTTTGTAAGAATGAATGGCTATTCATCTTTGTTGGGAAATTTTCATCCATTGGGAAGGATTAATCAGAGATACAACAGAAGATAACAGTCATGTAACTTGAAGACCTTGAAGGCCCTAGAAGGCCTTGGCTTAAAGATGATTGGCATCACATGGAAGGCCACACCTAATTTCAGATGGTCTGAATGCCATTTGATATTTGAAAGCATCTTAGACGCACGCATGATTTCAGATTCTTTCTGAACCTCCTCTACTAGTGCTTTTATAGTGACTTTAATGGTTAACTTTCTTTCCTATCAATAGCTAACATGCACAGACTGAATATTGGCTTGTCTTTCAGTTTTCTTTTTCCCTCATTCCACGAACCCTCCCGTTATCTCTACTTGTTTTACTTTTGTGCTAAGATAGCACTACAACCACTTAAAAGGAGAGCTTAGGAACAGTCTCTTGAGATGTATCCACCAGGATCAGACTATCTGTGTGGTATTTCTCATTTAAAATGCAGTGCCTAGCAGAAGGATCTCATTGCCATCACTTGTCTCAGCTACCTCAGGACTGCTGCAGTGTCCTGAGGAGGAACAGAGAGAATCTGTTTGTTTAGTCATGTCCAGGATCAGAAATGCTTTACATATTTCATATAAGGACAGGAAGGCCTTAGCCCTGATAATACTTTCTTGCCTGACTTCCTTATCACATGGTCTAGCTGCTCTCTGAAGGCATCGGGTGATTCATCCTCATGTTACTGCCCTACACAGAGCAGTAAATCACCCATGTCTGCCTATGTGGCACTGTTGGGCATCTCTTTCTCATGTACTCCTTGGGAGCAGACATTTTTAATGGTGCAGCTGGGGGGTGTGGGTAACAGTGTGGATGTACTGACATTTTGCTAACACTATTTAGTACAGTCAGAGCTTCCTTCTGTGCTTCATAGAAATACTGGTGTCTGTTCTTCTTGGTGACCAACCAGAACCATCACAATAATGGAAGGAGGGAAAGGAAACAATAATTGTTTGAGGGCTCAGCTGTTGAGTTATCCACCAACAAACCTGTTATCGTTCTTGGGAGTGCTGCGACTTCTCCCCTGCAACCATGTGCCTAGATTCTGGTCCTCGTCACTATTTAGAGCCAGGTGTTTGTTGGGTCCAGCAATGAGCACAAAGACAAATAAATGATAGCCAAGAATTTACACAGCTCAGCAGACTGCATTATAGGGCTAATATTCACATGGTGCTGCTGAAAGAGCTAGTAGAACTGCCCGTGGAGCATATGTGTAGGGGTTAATGCTGTCAGAGGCCTTCATCCAGTGAGATTTGGTTCTGGTTGTGCTTATGAGGACATGGTAATTTTATGGTGAACTGCAAGCATGGGGGAATCACAGCAATTTATACAAGGGAATGCATGTGCAGCTTTGCCTGAGAAAGACCTGACCTTGTCTTTAATGAGAAATTGTGGTGACTTTTGGCAGAAATGTGCATCCTGACTATGATAGGGAGAGAATGAACTCCTTTATGTATAGGACTTGCTTCAGAGCTTCCAGCAGTCTTACTGCAGGAGTTTGTTCCTACAGTGTCAGGTTACCCTGTACTGCTGTTGGATGTGCTGCACTATGAACCACAGCTGATGGAGTCTGCTCAGAACCTCAACTCCAGCAATTCTCTTCTCCCAGAATGCCCATGGCATCCTTTGAAGAGCCATTCTGTGCTGAAGAGTACACTTCTCTCCATCTATCAGATGTGTTCTCACAATGTAGAAAACCCACCAGTCTGGTCTGGCTAAGCTGCTAACCTTGCTGGGAAGGTGACCTGTCTGTGCCTCCCACTAGTGTGTGCACACAGTAACTGCAGAATACAACTGTTGTACAGGACATTGAATAGGAGCAAGAAGAATCCCTTCCTTGACTGTATTGATTAAAGAAGAACAGTAGACTCAGAGGTAGGAGAACAATCCCTGTTTTCCCCCATTCCCTATAATTTTCATTCCATGTGCAAGAGTGTACCAGGAAATCAAAGAGACTTGCCATGATTGTATCATTGATGGTCTCTGAGTAGTTAAATTCAGTTCAGGGCTCAAGCAGAGAGACCTGAGGTTCCTTATGTTCTGTCAGATTCTAATTGTTCATGTTTTCTAACCTTTTAATTAGAGAACCAAATAGAGAAAGTCATAAGAGGTAACTCTTAAAATGCAAAATGCTCAGTAAAGCTTTATTTTAACAAGGTTCCTATTCTGAGTCTCTTTAACTACAAAGCCTTTATAAGGGAATCAGCTCATGAATCAGTCTTCATTAAGACATGTATTAAAACTGGCAGTAACTACCCTTTAAAAATAATAAATTAATTGTACTAGGCAGAGCAGGCTTTGTTGGAATTTTTTCTTCTCATTTGAATCCACCTCCATGCTCTTAAAACCAAAACAAGAAGCACACCCTGGGGCAGTGAGAGGAGAGAAGAGGACTGGCATAGTTTGTCTGCTCCTTGGAGAAGACAGCCTAACCTTGCAGTCCTAGTTGCTCAAGGATAGAGAGCAAAACGCATAATCAGCCACGCAGAGACCTGGATGACTTTTGGCTGACTCTGCAGTCATGAGCACGTGCCAGTATGATAAATGAGTCAGAGTTGTCTATCCATTGATTTTTCTCCCTTTCTGGATTACATAGGAGTACATAATTTTTCAGA
Source organism: Scytalopus superciliaris (assembly GCA_013400415.1). Classification (NCBI taxonomy): domain Eukaryota; kingdom Metazoa; phylum Chordata; class Aves; order Passeriformes; family Rhinocryptidae; genus Scytalopus; species Scytalopus superciliaris. The sequence goes on along the minus strand of VXBX01000693.1, from coordinate 218,932 downwards.
GGCAGTGTGGGAAGTCCTGTCTGGACATGGACATATTCTGGGCCGCTGATGGATATTGGGGAACAGAAGCTGTGACCTGAGAAATTTTTTCCCTCTACCCACCGTCACCTTAGCTCGCTATCAGAAGCAGAGCTAACTCTTTAGCTCTTATTCCTGATAAATCATTGACTTCTGATCCTGAATGGCAGTCAGTTGTTAGACATTTTCTCAACACTGACCATGGTCTGTCACCAGACCTCTGGGTTTTGAGAAACTCAGTCTGGTTTATACCTACACTGGCGTTTATGTGTACTAGTATGATTATGTTTAGTTCTTTGAGGAAGGCAGAATGTATGCCTGAACCCAACATGACTTACTTCTGAGATTGTGCCTACACCAACAAATGTGTGAGAGGAAACCAGATGGACAGGCAGTGGTGTTGTTACTGCTTTTTGGGGCAAGGCCTTTAGTGTTCCTGTGCAGTGTCATGGCACAAGTAGGTTGGATGTCAGCTGTGATGGTCTATATGAAAAACAGAGGTGCTATGGTTTCACTTCTGCATGATCTGTGCAAGACAGGTAAGCATAAGCACAGATTACAGCCACATAACATCAAAGGATGCAGAGATTTGAACTGGTTTTGGTGGAAGAATGTATTTGTAATGAAAAACTATTCACTGTTATCTCAACTTCAGCTTAATTAACTTGTCTATGTAACATGACAGCTGAAGTTCCTGACCAAGCTCATTATAGAGCTCAAGTGGATAGACCAGTTTGTAATGGAAAGTAACACAGATCATTTGAACTAGAGACTGTTTCATTATTTAACATCTAAAATCCGTGTCTTTCTCAAGCAGATCTCAGCACCTCTGGGAAACATTTACAACTTCTTCTTATGAGTAAACGTGTTCCTTATTTGGCCCAAAAGGTGATAATGAAGTCTTTAACAGGATCTGTGGTAGTTCTTTGCTAGAGAAGGATGAAATACAGCATTAGCATATATTCTAGCCACTAACAAAAAACCCTGCAGGGTAAAGGTCATTTAAAGATTTTCAGCAGAACAGAATCACTCAGCACATTGGGAAGATTTTCTATCTGAAACACACTATGTTAGGATAAGGGAGAGCTGTATTTAGTAGCTCTTGTCTTTAATCTGCAATATAAGCTATTTCCTGGCACACTGCATTGATTTTCATCTCATTGTGATCTTGTAATAATTGTAGAGGCAGAACAAATATAATCCTGTGTATTCCATGCCTTAGCTGTGACAGTAATTTAGACATCTGTCATCTCCTTTTCAGCAGAACTGCCAGTGAGTTCCTTGCAGGAAGTGTTCATGTACTTGTGCACTTGAATATTCCTCTTTCAGTACAAAACTTTGGTTTTGCACCTTGTCTGTTTCATTGCATTATTTGAGACAACTTGTAGTGCTAATTGTCTCAGTTTAAAAGAAACTAAGATGTCTATCAATGAAAGTGAGGAATCCTTCTGGACTAGGAAGGGGGCCTCTCCTCAAAAACCATCAAAACCTTTGAAATGAAGAGATTTTAATCAGAAAATGTAGAGAAAAAGGGTAACAGTTATTTACTACAAATACATATACGTATAACAACAAAACTCCACAAACCCAAAACAAACAAACAAACAAAACCGCCCACAACAAACCCTCCCCCAAAACCCAGAACAAACAGCAACACCGTAACCAAAACTTTTAAACAGATCAAGTCTTATCTCTGCCCCTTTGCTGCAGTTACATTTACAGACAGCAGAAGGTGATGCTGTGCCTCGGGAGGCAGCAGGTGACTCATGGGCTCTGAGGAGGCAAAGACAGTGAGAATGGCAGCCGCAGGGACGGCTGAAAACCTTTCCCGGGGGCAGTGTGAGGGCTTTCTCACCATCCTTTGTCTGAAAACATTGCGGGGCGGTTAGCAACTCCTCTGCAGTGGCTGTTCTCTCAGAAGAACGGCACAGGGAGCGTGTAGTCGGAAGGCGACCCAGGAACCCCCTCGCAGTGCTTCCACCAGCCCAGCAAGCGATGGCTGGCACCCAAGCAGATGAAGGACCAAAGCGTGGCAAGCACCAAGAAACCTCTCTCCCCCCACCTCCCGCAGTCCTCTCCCCAGCCATCACGTTGGAATGCAAAGCTATTAGCTGTTCCTTTCTTTAGGCGTTTAGACGGCTGGCTCGGGGAGCAGGTAGTGGGGGGCTGGGCTTCAACGAGCCTTCTTGTTCTGGTTTCCAATCCCTAAACCACTGTGTTGTTAAGGGACGCGCACACACACACAAAAATAAAATTCCATGAAAGATTTTGAAACTTTAACGCTAATTTTGCCCTGTGTGGCAGCCCATTTTTGCTTGCTGTCGTCCAGATACAAAACTGCCGAAAGGCTTGTGTGCTTGAAAGCTGCGCTTTTTTTTCCCCTTGCAATGCAAAGTATTTTGTCTCTTAATAAACCATGAATCTGTTACTTTCCTTCATCATGGACTTTGCACTTTAGTTGGTGCTACAATGGGATAAGTGTCCATGTTGTCATTCAAGCAATTAATTAAAATGAAGGGTAGACCTTGCAGAACACTCTACCTGCAGCACATCCTTCCAAACTGACAGCAAATCAATTGTGCATCAGCTTCTGGACTTGATAAAGCAATACAAGAGGTTTCCAGGAGTGTTTTTTATGGTAGCTTCTGCAAACATACTGATGGATACAACTAATGCAGGTAACTCACAGATTTTGAGGTTCCCTCAAAGAAGCAATATTAACTGACCTTCCAAGGAACTTCAGAGAGGCAGTGGCTTCCCTTCAGGTGATTGGAGAGAACACAGGCAGTGTTCCTTTACCATATCTGCTGGATGCCCATATTAGCTGAGATGGCTCCTATTATGATTTTCTTCATAGGAGAAGGTCACAACTAGAGAATGGTTTAGGCTGGCTCAGAGTGTTTGCAAAAAGAAGGTCTGTACTTGCTTTCAGATCTGCTAACCAGCAGTAAGCTTAGTTGTTTCATTTCAGTGGTTTACTCTTTTATTGCTTTGCTTGCTCCTGAAAGTTTGGTAGGCAAATGGAACAACGAAAGGTACTGTGAAACTATGGAAGGGTTGTTTTTTTTTTGGGGTGGAATAAGAAGGTATCCTGCCAGCAGAATACGATGTCTGACAGGTCTTTTTTTATTACCTCAGAGCTGTGGGTATCCTGGAACTGAGACATGCCCCTAATCTAGAATTTAGATAATATTGCTGGGAAAGTGCTTATAAGGTTTGTGATTGATGTTCCATTCCAACCAATGAACCAACCAAGTTGTTATCAGTGTTGTGTCTCCCAAAGTACTGCATTCCTTATAGGTGCAAGGAACACATTATTACCTGTTAACACTGTGCTATTACCTCTCTCTGTGTGTTCTGCAGTTTGGTTTGACAGATGTTAGTCTTTTTTTGGAGCAAACTAAAACCTATCAGTATGGGAATCCTCTCAAAGGAGTACTGTGCTCATATTAGAACAGGAGGCATCTGAGCCTTAAATTAGTACGCAAGAGGCAGTATGTATGGTCTTAGTATTTTGGGGATATTGTTTTGTGTTTTGATGGAAAGGAGTACATAACCAGCATAAGCCATTTCTCTCTGTGTCATCCACCTTGTCAGAATAAAAAAGAGGCTGATCTTAAACAGCAGTGATATAATGAAGATGAGACATGAGGATATGGGGGGAAATACCTGAGATTGCAATGTTCACAAGAAGAGAACTGTGGTTTACAGGGGCTGAAAAAAGAGTATAGTGGCTTGTATTGGGAGCAGGTCCCTTGAACAACTGCCTGAAGCTTCTGTGAATAAGATATACTGTCCCTCTTTCTGACTATCCATGACAGTTGCACTTTTCTTGAACAGGAGTAACTGGCATAAATTTATCAGTGACACATGCATTTTGAATATGCCCACCAGTCTAACAACACATTTCTAGCCTAAAGAGGCAGACAGATCTTAATTCTGTCTTCCGTTATGTAAAAAAAAAAAAAAAAAGAAAAAAAAAATTATCTAAACCCATGGCAGGCTTCAGGTGTGCTAATCTGGGACCATGTTTGAGCTTTCTTCTAGAGCATTTGTAATTAATCTTTTTTCATGCCAGCTGTTAGGAGGAGGTGTGATTTCCAGCATTGATTTTTGTTCTAACAGGGTAAGGTTTTGCTCAATGTTAGAGCATGACTGTCTACAGCTGAAAAATTGGGGTGTTTAGCATAAGATGTAGATCAATGGGATTGCTGTGATCCTAGCTAATGATTTGTGACTTTAATCTGCCAATGCTATAAATTATGGTCAGTAAAGTGAAAAGCATGGGCTAAAATTAAGCATATGTGTAGCTCCTTTGCTGGGCTGGGGCTCTGTCATTATCTGTACACAGTGAGGAAACTAGAATTTGCCAAGCCTTTATAGTTGCACTTTCTCTGTAGTCTTGGCCTAGACTGAGATCTGTGCATGACAGAAAGCTGAACATGAGTGCAGAGCTATCGAGAGCTGGCAAGAACATCAGTGAGAACCACGAGGTGCTGAGACTTGTAAGGCGATCCAGGCTACAGTCATCAGTTGCTACCTCCCTTTATAAGACATTCTTTAGGCCTTATTTCATGCAGCCACTGGCATTTATTCTTGGCAATAGAAAGCCCCATTCACCCCTAATTTTATACAGTTAGTGTTTGGCCTGTTTGAAGAGTGTGTAGTCTTCCATTTTTCCAACCATGCTTCTAGATCATGTCTCATCTTTCTTTGCATTCATTCTCTGTCTCCAGTATTGTTTCAGATGCAGCTGTGCTTCTGGGTTCTTTTGCATGGCAGATTTAAAATTGTGATAAGCAGCTGCTAGTTGGAATTGAGGCTTAGGGCCTCATTAGCTCACAGAGACACTTACATTTTCATTTGCATTTTAGGGGAGCTTATGATACCCTGTAATTACAGTGTCTGAAGGCTCTCCATCCTCCTGAGGCTGAGTAGCCACTGTTTTTCGGCTCATGTGATAAGTAGTAGCAAAATTAGCCATTTGTTTAGAAAGCAGCTAGATTTATTACACTGTTGTCAGCCATAGAGGTGGAACCCTCCTCATCCCTCCTGCATGCACCGGAACATCACTTCAATGTTAACAATGGATCCTGCTTCTTTAGAACTGCTAGGCTGTAAGATATTTTCCAAAGGATGGAAAGATCTTTAGTGTTTTTCATGGAAGAGTGAATTAAAGCTCAGGGATAAAGCCTGGTCACTGGATGTGAACGAGGTGAATTTGCCATCCTGACTAAGACCTAGCTGTATCCCCAGCGCTCATCTGCTCCATCAATGTGTGGAGTGATAAAGCGTTCACACAGGTGTCCCATGAAGAGGGGAGATTTTCTCAAACCCTTAATGTTTGATTAGTCATTGTGCCAGGACAGCAGAGACCCTTGTGCCTGACTGGTCTATCCGAGCCCCATTAAGGGGACCCTTCACTGGGTGGTTCACTGCATTGTGGAGGGTGGTTTGATCAACTCCTTCAGGCTCATGTGCCACACAGAGACCCTTTGGGGTCTGCACACCTTTACCCACTGCCAGCGACTGCCTCTTGAAGGACACATTAAAGTCTACAAAATAACACACTTTATTAATAAAATTGTGACAAGTTAAGGTTCAAGAAATATTGGTGATAGTATCTGACTGCAGAAGTATATTTAAAGCAATTTACTAATTCAAATCAATATACTAACAGGCTCTAATTCCCACTAACAGCTAGCTCAAGATAATCATTCAGTGCACTTAGAGTACGGCTCTTACCCAACAGGTGTCCCCTAGGAGGGGAGAAGACAGGTTCAGCTTGTTGACAGATCCCAGAAGTTACAATGCAGTCTTCTTCTCAACATCCACCTATTTTTAACTCATTTTTATACTATTTCTCTATGTTTAGGCTTGAATGACTGTAGTCATATGTGCATTCGAGTATGTAATTTCTTATTTCTTTTAGTGATGCTTCCTATTTCACTGCTCCTTGAGGTCTTGAGGAGGATAACTTTGAGAAGGAGGGTTGAATCATCAGTACTGGGCATTCTTCACCAGGTTTCTAGAATCATAGAGTGTTGCATTTGAAGGGAAGTTCAAAAATCATAGCTTTTCAACACCTCTGCCTTCTACTAGATCAGGTTGCTTCAAGCCCCTTCCAACCTGACTTTGACTACTTCTAATGATAGAGCAGCCACAACTTCTCTGGTCAACCTGTAAGGAGGCAAATACTTATGGTCATCTATATATATTGAGAAGTCTTACCTATACAGCACTTACCAGACTGTTCCCAGGAGTGTGACTCATCACTGGTGGAAAAGAGTCTCTTCACGGGTGATCCACATCGTGGATCCACTCAGCCAGGCACCCCCCTAGTGAGGGTCCAGTCCAGGAAATGTCATGTAGAGAAGCTCCTGCAGAGAAACTCATCTTGGGTTGATAGCCAGTTAATTTTGGTATGGTTTTGGTCTAGACACACAAGTGAGCATAGGACATAATTCTCAGCTTGTTTTCATCATTAGTTTCTTTATTCTGCCAGCTGTACTGTATCAAGTATGTCTCATCTGGGCTCTCACTGAACTGAACAGGAGTATCATGAACTTCTGGTGAGTTCACCAGAGTGTTGAGCTCATCACGGAGGTCTCGGTTTGGGATAGAGGGCCCCTGGCTAAGTAGTTACCTGCCCTTGCCTCATCGCCTTTATGGCTGCTCACATCAGCTCTTTGGTACAACCTCTCGTGTTTCCACTCTCAAGGCCCCTGGTATCTCTTCTCATAAGCTAAATTATGCTAAAGTCATAGATTCATAAAATAACTGCCTGCACCTACCACCTTTTTATAAATTATGATTTTACTGTGGACAGATAAGCAAAAGTAAGCAAAATTTGCTACAGCCACCTGGTCATTTTGAAAACTGGTGCTAGAGAGAAGCCAAACATAACTGTAACTACAAGAGGGTCAAACCACTTCAAATGAAGAAGGCCAGGCAAGCTTCAGCCCTGAGGCCTCACACTGCTGTTATTGCAAATGCATTGATCAGCTACAAATCTTTAGCCAAGGTGAAGCAGGACATATAATCTCTTGGTGTTGTAGCTGCCTACCTGACTCTTACTTTCCACCTGGACGGCTTGGACCTGTTTGTTTTCTTACCTTTACTGTCACCAACTGCACAATGCCGACATCTTACTCTTGCATTGTCATTAGCAGCTCTTTTTTAAGCTCTCTTGAGGGGAACTTTAGCTCTGTCACAAATTCAATTTAATTTGCATTTTAATGACTTGACTTCTCCATGCTGGCTTGTCATTCGTGCAGATGAGGATTACACTAATGTACCTGTGATCAAGCACTCAGATTTTTTAAAAATTTTGTTTACTTTTGACATGTCTTTTAATACATAACAATTCCATGTTGGAAATGTTCCGTGATTTTATAATCAACAGCAACTTGAATCTGCCAGTATGGACCAACTCTCATGTGGAAACTTAGAGTACTGAAGAAGAAAATAAACTTAGAGTACTGAAGAAGAAAATTTATGTATGTATGAGCAGGCAGCATCCAAAATCTAGTTGGAAAGGATTAAAAAAAAAAGGAAAAAATTTGGAGGGTGTTAAAAAAAGATACCAATATCTTCACTGATAATGAATGATCAGGAAGGCTGTTCCAGGAAGGATATACATGGCATCTTGATGAAAGACTGATTATGTTACCAGTAAGCCAGAACCAGTCTAAAATTTTAAGCAACAAGGATACATGTCTGAAGACAGGGTTTTTTCCTAAGGATGAGCTACAATTCTGACTTTCACTGTGCAAGTAGGTTACCCATCCTGCCTTTCTTCTGACATGTACCAAAATAGACTGCAGGTCTCTAATCATCAGGGCTTATTCTCCATTGATACTGACTTCACAGAGTTGCAGGCTAGTTCACATAATGTAAGAACTCAGCTTTTACCTTCATCTCTCAGAGGCAGCAGCTTCTGTGTCCCCCTTACACACAGTTACTGGTGATGCAAGCTGACTAATCTATGTGGGAGAAGATCACTGCAGTACACACATTATATCTGAAAATGATGAAAGGTTGCAAATGGTTTGAATCCGCACTCTACTCTAGGTTAGAAATGTAAAGACAGAATAAATTACACGGGAATAGAATTTCTGCCTTGCAGTGAGTGGGAACAATTTTTAGTATTTGACATAACGGGCCTATAGGAAAGCATTTGTTATAAATAGACCAAGGGTGAATACAGAGGGGATCCTGATAGGAAGTGAAAAAGTGCTGAGCAAGAAAGATACCACCTTGTGGCACTCAGCGCTGCTCAGTATGCAGCAGGATTGGCCTGGTTCATTGAAACCAACACAGTTCCAATCACATAAGCTGAAAATCTTCACTGAGAATCCAGTTGGAATAAACACTGGGCAGACAAATCTTAGTACAGCAAATTCCGTTTCAGCGCCCTAGCTCCTGTTAGTTCTAGCAGCTGCTTTGCACCTACCATCACTAAAATTCCCTCAAGATTCAACTCTACTGTACTCTCTCATACTCTGAGTTTAATCCTTCCTTTTGAACAGTGAGTGCATCAGAAATATCTGTAATATGTTTCACTGTTTGCAGTCAGTTGAAAAGCATATTAGGTGGCAGGACTCTGGCAGATCAAATGAAAGGACTGTGTAACCCAGTGTTGACTTCAACGATGTGTTGGGAAGCCAAAAACTGGGTAAGTGTAGTGGCGATCTACCCAACAACACCATTCAGGCTGCAGTAGCTGTGGCTTTCAGATCCATACGTTGTTACATCTGTACATATTTGGTAAACATGAGGGTTCTTTATTTGGGTGCAAGGGAGGATTTGTGTCAAAAATTAACTTGATACGGGATTTGAATAGGGTCAAAAATTTGGTATTCATCGGTTTTGTAAAACAGGATACCAACCCCCAAACCTGCATTTTGCATTGAATTGTTTTTGTTGTTCAAAACAAACAAAGCTCTGCCATTTTATAAGCTGTCCAAAGTAAGAGGAGAGCTTAAAAAGCTGTGAAAGTCATTGTGTGCAGCACACTGCGCTTTTCACTTCAGTACATCCCAATCAGACTCAAAGACATTGAATGGAAAGCCTGGGTGCTATGTGATTTGGGGTGAATAAAGAATTTGACATATATTTTCTCTTGTGATAATGACGGGTGAGAGCTTTTAGCATAAAATTGCTATAAATCATGCTCATTGTAAAGATAAGGGTCTTGATTGCAGTCAGCACTGAAATCTCTAGCTCATTTCCTGTAAATCACTCACTTCAAAGGTAGAATTAAAAGATCATGTGCTAGGCAGGCTTCACTGGGGAATTTGCAACTCCTTGGCTGTCCATTTGTGTATTTAGGATACATAATATTTAGAAAATCTTACCAAAAAGCTGTTGCCTACTGTCATTTAGATGCTGGCTTTGGCTGTCCTTTTCTGCAAAGAGGTAGGCAGATTTCTGCCTACATCTTGCACCACGGAAATTAATGTGTAGGTTTTTTAAGTTCTGAAAAGGCTGAAACATAGACCTTTCTAATTCTATGTGTGGTGTGGGCAGCTCACACTGTTTCACCAGAGTCTCACATCATCTGCTCACAGTAGGGCCTTTTTACTGTTCCACGATTCAATATGCCACAAAAGCGTGTAGGAGGGCAGGACTACACTGTATCAAACCAATGGTCTGTATCTTTCAGCATCCTGTCTCCAGTAATGGGGAAAAGGTATATATTTTATGGAAGTCTAAGTACAAGGCAAAACAATAACTTCACCTAATATCTTCTCATCTCTCTCATTCTCTATTTTTAGTCCAGTGGCTTTCTGGAATATATTTTCTGTATTTAGTGATTCTCAGTGGAATTACCCACGACCTTGCAGAGCTTATCCTTGAATCTGTGGAACCTTCTAGTTTCCACAGCACTTCATGCAGGTGTTGCACCAGCATCCTAGGTGTTGCCTGAAGACCCATTTCTTTCTGATGGTTTTGAATCTTGCTTGTCATATGTTCACTTGATCTTTCAGCTGATTTTCAGAAATTAAAGTCAGAATAGGGAAATTCATTTTTCTGCAGTGAGAAGGTCTGACCCCACACCTAAAGGAATTATTCTGAGGTTCATGATTCCCAGTGCACATCTCAAGCATTCAAGAACTTGTTATTGAAGACAGTTGCATAATCAAAAGTGGAAATAGCATCCTCACTGACAGAATATACATTGGCTTCTAGCAGTGTGAGAGGACTTGACAAAGAAATACGGTACACTGCTATGCCATTGGACCAGACTTGCAAAGACTGTTGAAGGACTCTTGTAGGAAAAGGGATGCTTGAAAGCTCTAGCTCTGATCCTGAGCAGTAATTGAATCTGATCAACCAAGAGCACAGACTCTGCACGGTTTTCTTGCTATACAAGGCTTGCTCAGCCTTCATAAATGAATGGAATTTAGTTATTTACTTGCCAGAAACCTTTCAATTTCTGCAGAGGGGTCTCTAAATATTCAGTAGGTCAGTTAAGGATCAATAGAAAATGCTCTGGGACCTAAGAAAATAATTATTTTTCTGTCATAAGAAAGAAGCAGCAGACTGAGTTCTGAGAGCTTCAACACTTGCCAGTCATCTGTTCATGATCTACTGGCAATGTGAAGAATTACAAGCAGATATTAGAAAGAAGATTGAGTGATGCTGCTTATTTTGCAGCCAAATAAAAATGTATTTGGAATAATTAGTTTAGGGTTCACTTGTTCTTTCCCTGAGTTACTCAGGTAGGATGACTTGATTTTATATGTCTGACTTGACATAGGAACCCAGGTCACAGCCCCACCTGTTTGGTTAGAAAGAAGGTGCTTGAAAAAAGGCAACAAAGAAAACAGATTAGCTATCTCTATCTTTTTTTGCTTTCAGATGAAAGAGACAGTTCCTTCTTGGTAATTTCAAACTATTATTGCTGTTGTTATTTTTATTGTTGTTGTTAGAGTTTTTAAGTTAGTCTGAAAAAATTAGCATCAATGAAAAACAGTGGAGAAGAATGAGGTGCTCTTGTGCTGACAGAAGACAGATAAATCAAATGGTTGAGACTGAGGAGGAAATATGTTTATGTAAGAGCAGAAGATGGACAGTTGCAGCTTTCCTCTTTGGTGCTTTTTCTGAGAGCCAGCTCTTTGGATCAAATTTTTTCTGCATGAAGGGGTGCTTGTGCTTTGTAGGGGTAGCATGGGATAACTGAAATTCCTTTGCTTTCCTACCATACACCCCAGTGCAGAGAAGCCTTATGTTAACTTGCCTGAGAGCTGAAATTCTGGGCCATTCATAGTTTTGACACTAAATGACTGCAGTGCTAAAAGCAGTTGCTGAGAAATATCTGGACCTCAGCTCTCAGGAAAAGAGGATGGTGTAACACAACCCCCCACATTTTCCAGCATAAATTTATTCATAACTCGCTCTCTCAGATGGTAAAACCAGACTCATGTCTATGTACAAATATCATGTTGGTAGCCATGAGACCTAATGATGTTTCAAGACACTTTCCAGTTGGCTAAATCATTACTTAAGCCATCAAACAGTTTCATGGGCTGGGAGTTCAGACTTTTTCTATTACCCAGTTCAGTATAACAATTGACTGTTGTTTGTTTTTTTTTTTCTTGAACTGACAGTAAGAATGCTTTCCATTAAAAATGAAAAATCTGTCTATAAGTATATAATGCACAAGTGCTTTGTTTGTTTGTTTGTTTGTTTGTTTGTTTTTCCAGGAGTCTATTTTGTGCTGGTTATACAACTTGCTTCTCCTGCCTTTCTCTAGCCAATTTTGCCTTGAAGTAATTCAGCCTTATACCTGTAGCCAAGGTATATTAAGGTTTCCCAGGATAGTAGCCATCCTGCTATTGGAAACAGAAATATTTAATTGTAAATTACTTTAATAATTAA
>VXBX01000693.1:192125-206984 GCA_013400415.1 Scytalopus superciliaris | reverse complement strand
GTTAATTAAATAATTAAGTTAAACTTGGTAGATGATTCCATGGAGTTAAATTTGCCACTTTCACATCTTCCATGAAGAAGCTGCAAAGCAAAATTTTGTTCATTAGAGATGCTAGTGTACTTCTGTGGTGTAAGCACTGGTGGTTTTTGTCCATGAAACAGCCACAGACTGTAGCATACAGTTGTCCTTGTCAAAGTGTTGGAGAGTCTCAGGGAAACTGTGTTGGCTTTGCCTTCCAATTTCGTATTCTCCTCCAAAGAAAATCCCATTATAGTGACACATTGTTCTGCAGGCCACAGTGTCCTATGTCACAGCAAAAAAAAAAAAAATCAGTGGCTTCTGGTTCCTTTGAAGCAGAGAGGTTCCAACTTTTGCCTCAGTATTTTGTCTCTGCATATAAGTTTTGGCAGTTGAAATTATTGACAGTACTCTTCTACCTATTGCCCTTATATGAGTAGTTTTGGGGGAGAATTGGGAGTTTCTCTTTCATAAAGAGATTTGCTTTGATTGAATAAAAAGTGTCAGTTTACAGTTCAGTTACAAGGGTGCAAGGGAAAGAAAACATGAGTTAGATTTGATGTTCAGAAGGAGTGAGTGGGATCATGAAGAGGATATGAGATTTGAAGAAATGTAAGTATTCAGCTTTTTGTGGCTTCCTTGTACACAAATTATCCTGACCTACAGCTTTTCATGTGTATCCTTAAAATTTTGCATATGCAGTAAATTATCTTTCTTATATTTAGACACTCAACTTGCTCTTAATTCACAGTGGTAAGAGAAAAGTATACTACAGGAAGGCAAGGGATAAAATAGTAATAGAAAAGAGAAATACTGATTTTGTTGTGCTTTTTAGTTTTTTATGGTAACTAATCTAAAGTGCACCTGAAACTGGGAAAGCAACTTGAAGAATGGATGCCTTGGAAGCTTTAGCTGTTACTGCAGGCACACAGCAAACAGCGAACTGTTATCTATGAGACAAGTAGCAGTCCAGAATTTCCTTAACACTCAGGAAAAGGCTTTGTAAATTTTTCTTTGTCCTTCAGTGGCTCTTGTGTTTTCCGCTCTGAGCATAGTTGTCCTCTGGGTCATATGCTATGTTCATTTTGTGAGGTGGGGTGTCACAGCAATTACAGCATAGTCCCTTGCTACAGAAGTGGAAATGGAGATGATGGTTGACTTTTAGAGCTCAGTCTTTGCTCATATACCATCACAATATCTTGTGCTGAGGCAGATTCCTGGAAGAGCTGTCTGTGAATACATAGAAAAAGATCTGTCTGACAGAATTTGTCATAACTGTCAGAGAAAGCTATGTGGTGAAGTCTTCAGCAGCTTCTTTCCATCCCAGAAAAGCACAATGTTCTGCCTTGAACAAAACCATTACCTGAAGGGTAGTGCCCGCTGGTTGGGATCCTAATTCCTATTCTTAACAGAAGTACTCTTCGAAGCACAGAATAGAAGAAACTGAAAGGGACTTCTTGAGATTTTCAACTCTCCTGCTTAAGCAGGGTCAGGTTGAACTACTCATGACTGTGCACGGTCAGGCCTGAAACATCTTTGTATTTAAAACTGAAGAAAAAGAGAAACTGTTCTGCATGCATATTGTGATGACAAAGTTTATACTGCCTTAAGGGGTGGGAGAGGGAAAGTGGACAAGCCTCAGATGTCTGGGAGAAAAAAACCTGTATTCCTTCTTGGAGGTGGGCTGGGGTAGAATTTCTTCCCCTGAAGAATTAACAACAGTTTAAAAAGTCAATCCATTAGATAAAGTGATGCAGAAACAGCTTTCTAGTCATGGGAGGGGAATGAAGTGTTTGATTTCTTTGGGATTTTTCCAGCCCTATTTCCCATGGTTGTTTTTCCCTGACAAAATTCTACTGAATTATTGCTTTAATGAGGAACAAAGATTTCTCATTTTAGGTTGTGGTAAATTATTACAGTATTAATTAGAACTTGCATAGCCAATTTCACTTTTTCAGAGGTTTTAAAAAGATGTTAATTACTTCATTAGTAATAATTAACTTGTTCTTTGGGAATCGTAGAACTTATTTTTTCCAGTTGTTTGTTTGCCATTTTTCCCCCTTCAGATAGGTTTGTTTTTCTCACTGTGCAGTTTGGATGATGCATTTTCACCACGTGTGTTCAAGTTATGCTCAATTTCTCCCCCCTGACGCTTTTGTTTTTGGTAAGATGGGTTATGGGTGCAAGAAGGAGTATCAGTCTATGATGAGCTGACTTAAAATGAGGTATGACTTCCAAATATCGCTTTAAGAGCCCTGTGAGAGGGAACTCTTGCTCTAATTGTAGAGTTAGCCTAAGTTCTGCCATACAGTGCACCTGATGTTGCATGTTTTTGTTATCTTTAAATGCATCTAAGAAGTATTTTTGGGCTTTGGGAGAGGGGTGGTGGTGATGTTTCATTTTTCCCCCTGGTAGATGGCTATTCTGCTGGAATGGTTGCAGTGTTCTGTGATTTGATTTGGCGTGTCATCTCCCAGGCTATTAAGTGTCCACTGTACAGATGCATTGCCAGATTATTCAGTGAAGTTTAGTAAGTCATCATGGTGTGAAATTAGGAGTGCATCTTGGCTCCTACCACAGTTATTTTTGTGGCAGTGAATGAAGTCAGCACCAGGTGCATTGCTATCTGATTATAAGGAGAGTGGAAGTATTTTCCATCTCCATTGCTGGATAGATTTCACACTGTCTTATTCCTAGACAGGAAAATAATACATAGCGCATAATTCCTTGATATTCTTATGAAGTACTTGTTGATAGAATTAAAGTTGTTCAAAACAAGACCTCCATGTATTATAGTAATACTGCTCAATTGTGTCACATCAAGTTTAGAAGATACTTGTTACATAAAAAGCAGAAGATAAGGGAAGATCCATGAACTGAAATTAGCACCCACAAAGGCAGAGATGATGGCCTTTACTGTCCCAAGAAGCAGTGATCAGAAGATCAGTGTTTCTTTAACCATCAGCACTGACCATACAGATGGGCAGTATAGGAAAGAGCAAAGAAAACTGGAGTGGGAACAGAGGATGTGAAAAGTATCTTAGTTACTATTAGAAAGCTAGTGCTCATATGCCCTGCTCCATCTAATCTATTTGCAACTGGAAAACAGGACTGAAACTGCATGTCCCCATCACTGGGAGAGCAGAAAGAAGGTTGGCATGGCACAGGTACATAACACAGGGTGGTGTCATATTAATAGTCTTCCAAGGAAGCTAGCTTAAAAGTCAGGGAAGAATCAAACAAAACAGAAGACCAAACCAAAAGATGCTGAGGGTAATATAGCTGGTATTTCTTTCTGAGGAGTTGAAGATGTACTATCCAAGCCTGCCAAAGAATGTATTTCAGAGAAAGCCAATGCTACAACTATTCTAGAGATTTTACTGAGTATGAATGGGGTTTTGACGGTTTCTCAGGATTCCCCTGGAAAGTAATGCTTTTGTAGCAAGTAAGCACTTGAATATGTAGTAGAAAGCCTGTAGATGAATAAACCAGCTGGTTTGTGAATATCTTGTTAATGAATGCTGATTGAAATATTATTATTTTTGCAGGGGGTTACTGTATTTTGGTAAGCAGGACCCTTGCCACAGTTCTTTGAACATGTGGATATGCAGAAATATTTTATTATTAGATTGCAATATTTTCCTTATTAGTCTCATTTAAAATAGAGAAAGGCAAAATGTCTCTGCTAGTTTGAATTAAGTTAGGTTTTTTCTTGTCCTGCTCGGATCTGATATCTGTAGTGGGAGAGACTGAAATCAAAGTAGGGAGGTAATGAGAAAAGCATTTCAAAGGCTCACAGCCTAACCAGGGAATCAACTGATCTTGCTCAAATCTTCAAGCTTGGTCAGTAGGTTTACTGAATCACAGCCTTCATGCCATGGAGAAATTTAAGACCTCTGCTGGACTATCACTTTTTTTCCCCACAAAGTTCAAAGAGAAACTACATTTCATCCAATGTCCACATTCCCAGCCTGCATTATCAGGGAAATAAAGAATAATTTTTACCAGTCATAAAACGTGCAGAGTTCATCTTCTCCATGGTTTATTTCTTCTATCAGAAAACTTAAGACAACTGACTGGCAAAATGAGCTCCCAAGATAGGACTGGATTTGTCATTGTGCATGATGCTGTGCTCCTGTCTTCCTGGTCACTTTCAGAGGCACAGAATGTCACTTTGGTGGATAAATTATTCCACTGCTATGAAATTGGGCTTTATTCTCAAATCCTCTGAAGACCTGGGCTGAACATGTCTGTTAATGGGAAAGAGAAGATTTGACTAAAATGTACTTGATTGCTGTTGAAGATTAACACAAAAAAACCCCAGCCACTCAAGCACACTATTTTGCTCAAGGTGTAGAAGGTGGAGAGAATAAACACCTTATTTGAGAGACATGTGTTTTCTGTTATGTGGAGGCAGGAAAAGCATCAGGTATGTTACCCAGCTAATAAGCCAAGACTGGCATCCACTTGCACATCAAAACAGCGTTGAAGTTTCGTCTTGTCTGCACTAATGAACAAATGAGTTTCTACAAAACTAGTTGCCTGCCTCTGCTTGTGTGTGTATTTCTTCAAATATATAGAGATTGCTAAAGTAAATGCTGTTTATTTTATGAGCCCCTATCAGCCTTCTGTGCTGGGAAACCTTACAGAAAGTGCTAATTGCAACCTCCAGTGACACTGGCTCAAGCTCTTATGGCTGGTTCCTACAACAAGCCATAGGAGCCCAAAGGCAAATAGAGTTAGTGTCATATCTGGGTCACTTTATCCTGTTTTGAACTAGAAGTAATTGGTGGTCTGGACTTTTCTGTGAGGTAGAATCCTATCTGCATTCATTTATGCTCACTCTAGTATGGGCACTGCTCTGCTCACCCGCTTGTGCTGCACTCTAGAGCCCAGATGACCTCTGCCAATTCTGAGGACTAAAATGAGCCATACCTTCCCACCATTTTCTACCCTTTTGGAAAATACAGAGAATCTTCATTCTGATTTTGAAGGGAGGTGTGCTGAGTGAGAACAGAGCTCTTATGGATCTGCTAGTTCGGTAACTAAGGGAACATCTAGGATTTTGCTGCAAAATGCTAGCACAATGCTCTTCTCTTGCCATGTTTTTGATCAGCACAGGACACTCCAAAGGCAACCATTTTCTGAAAAGCCTTTTTCTCTGGATCAAACATCCCATGAGATCTGCTATTGATAAAAGAGCAGCTTGTTCTCCATTCTGGCCCTTCACGTACCTAGGATTTCACAGCCAGGATGTAAATCCTATGTATTTAGAAAACTAAGTGGTGTAAGTATGGATAAGGCCACTATACTGACTGATGCCTTAAATGTTTTACGGACTTGAGTGATCCACTCAGCTTACTTGGTGTATAATTGTATGAGACATTGACACGGGCCCAATTGGAGGCTGGATGCTGAAGTTTGGACCTCAGATATTCTCACCTTTGTCTTTGCATTTTCTCCCTGCTTGTCATGGGCAGAATGGGAGCTTCAAAGTTGCCTAGAGAAGCTCTCCCATTGAGTCAGAGGTTCAGAAGGGACTCCCTTGCTTTCTGAACTCCTTCTCAGGGAGGAGTCTAGGTGCAGCTGGACCCCATCTTAGCCCCAGACTTTGTCAGTGGTTTGAGTCTAAAGAGTTATATAGGTGTAATTGAACCTTTATACAACTTTGTCCTTCAGACAGTAGGGGAACATTCAAAGGCAGCTTGTCTCATAGCACCAGTGAACTGAATTACTTAGCACAGAGAAGAGACAAGACGCAGGGCAGTTCACTATACAAACTGTACCTTTATCCTTGGTGGAAAGCTGTTGTTAGCAGGTAAGGCAAGCAGAGAAAAAGAACATTGATTTGGATTTATGTTTTATGAAAGATTCATTTCTCAAAAGACAGCAAAAGTTTCTCAGCAGAGGTTTATCAGTATCAAACTGAAAAACCTTGATGGTCTGATATATGCTTGGATTTAGAAACTGAAGGTATCAATCATTAACTGAGCTTTCCAAAAGCCCTGATGTCATTAGGAAGTTCTGGGACATGATGATATTTTCTGCTTATGTACTGAGTGTGAAATCTCAGCCTCTGTCCTTGAGATGTGTGAAGTAAACCGGTTGAGCTGGGATATAGATGAGAAATAGTGCAATTAAAAGCTGGTTTGGGAGCTCATCAACACTTCTTAGCAGCTTGTGTGACTTTGGCCATGCATGCAGCATGATCCCCTCTAGAGATCCCAAATGTTCAGCATAAGTCTATACCCACATGCAAAAGATACTAGATTAATGCTTGAAGTGCTTCAAGTCTAATTCTTTCAGCTAGTGATCCAGACCCTAGCTTTACCAGCCCACCCTGTGCAAGTCCTATGAGGTAGGACAGATCAGAAATGAATGTTGAACAGACAGTGTGCATGGGAGAGCTGATCCCGAAACTCCTACCAAAACTGTTGTCACCAAAATCCTACTTTGGTGCCAGATATTTTCCAGTAGACTGTTGCCCTCTTCTTTCTTGTCTATCTTTAATGTCAAAGGAAGGAGAGAAAGAGAAGGAAGATGAAAAGTAATAGACGAAGACATCTTCAAACAGCAAGGTCTGACACTGTTTCAGTAAACATTTGTTGTGGTTTAGGAATACTATTCTCCAATTTTCTCCCCGTCCCCGGAGACTCCAAAACCACATGCTGCTCACTCACTTCTCCCTCCCTCTCTTTTTCCCACAAATGGCTGGAGAGAAGAATTAGAGGCAAAAAAGGCAAAGATAGGCAAAGGAACAGTAACAGTGACAATAACACAAATGTACAAAGAGAGGGTGATTTACATGCAAAATGCTCAACAGGCCAAGACAATGAAACAATGTCAAAAGAGTTCTTTACACCATACTTGCTGCCTTTCTGGTAAGAGAGAATGAGAGAGTCGTGTCCCCCTTCCCACCCTCCTCCTCCCTTCCTGCAATGACATAAGACAGTATAGAATGATATCAGTCTTGGCCATGCCCACACTGCACTAGGCTCCATCTCCCCACAGCTACTGCCAAAAATTAACCCTGTCCTTAGCCAAACCCAGGACATTTTATATCAGTTCTACAGGTCTCATTTCCATATCTCTTTGTGATTCCTCTTTGTCCAGTGCCAAGTTTTGTTCTTCCGAGAAGAAGGGTCACTGTAATGTGATGGCTCTTATCTACTGCTAAAAGATCACCCAGAAAATTTTCTGTCAATTTGTTTCAAGGGTGTCATAATAGGAGCATGGAGTGAAAAGGCCATGGTCTTTCTTCTTTACGGGGCAAGCTTCCAATTTTTTATTCAAATGTTCAGGTGGATATATGACCCACAAGTCCTTTCTCTTCCAGCACCTGACATAGTTTAGAATTGTTGCACTTCTGGACATTTAGACCTGGGTTTTGCAGATCTGCTGATATTTTCAGTATGTCTTAGCATTCGGGTGACTGTCTGAAAGCAAACTGAAGATTATTAAAAAGAAATGCAATCAAATGCATCTTCTCTTAAGATGTATCTGCTTGTTCTTTTTTCAAAAGGGCATATTTTTGTGTCTGGACATGCCTTTTCCAGAATCAGTTGGAATTCAGAATAGCCTCATTCACTTTCAAAGATTTTGCGCTTGACACTTTCCATTTCTGTTTACCTGAAGGAAGGTTTGAGTGAAATACACCACACAGCAAGTTGCATTTTGTAGGAGTGTTGACCAAACCAGCACGAAGTTCTTACCAGAGGTTAAAAGAAGAACCGTCTCTGCCCCTGACTGTCATCAGAATTAGCTGCTGAAAAAAACGAAGATAGAGTTTACAATTGTGGGGTTTTGATTTTTTGTGGTGGTTATTTTTTTGGGTTTGGTGGGGGGTTTTTTTGGTGTTTTGTTTTGTTTTTGTTTTGTTTTTTTTTTAATAGAACTAGTTCTTCTTAGTGATGAAAATGAGATAATATGTGCATTTTAAAGTGATGCCTGTACAAACAACTATCTACATATTAACAAAACTGTAAAAACAGTAATTGAAAACAGTTCAGCGAATATTTTGTCTTGGAAAACAAATGCTTCTCTTACTGTCAGCTTCACATTTCTGGCCTGATCACCATTCAGCCTTACTTTTGGTAATGGTATGTGTGTACTTTAAGTATCCTTGAGCAAAAACTTCCAGTGAAGCAATATTTTTCTGCGATGAATTAGAGTGAATTATGTGGGTGTATGAGGAAAAGGGACCAACCTAGCAGAGAAAGGGAAACTCAACTCAGATATAAAGGGAGGCATGAAAAATTATCAAGTGGGCAAAGATTTATACCAAATTTTTTCAATGACAGCTGAGCTTGCAGTGTTCTGCACAAGAAGGAATGCATCCAGTAGGTATTTTTACTGGAACAAATGGTACAATCACAGTGCATAAAACTGGCAGAGTCTTTCTATCCCAAGAGGATGAGAGCCTTTTCAAAATTTCAGAATTGCTGCCCAGGGAAATATCTGGAAAAGTAAGATTGTGTTTTTCCAGCAAGCTGTTTGAATTCTGTGGAAGACCAGAAAAAACCTGATGTTACTTCAACAGTTAATTGTTGAAAGGGAAAGAGTATGACCCAACTTCATCTGTATTTGAAAAAAGTTAATACAATGTCTGACACAAGGAAGGTAAGTGCATACTTCAGTGTGTGCAATTTAATCGATGCCAGTCAATATACATTTTCTTAAAAGTGCATCATGTCATACTAAGCCAAATTTGTCTGGAAATAAGATGACATACAACACAGAGCTGCAGTATTGCTGATATAATATCTTGGTTTCTGAAAGACATTAAGGTAGACACTACATGCTATCATGTAATATTAGGATATCAATGAACGGCACATTGAAAGGATCAAAGCTGAGTCCTAGGACAGACTCAGAATGTCCTTTTAAACAGAAGCCATGGATTTACAGTGTGCACTGTTAGGTGACTGACAAGGTAAGAGCTGGTGAGCCTATGCTGAACTGACAAAAGTAGGTGCACATCACCATGCTCCTGGTTGCCCAGCCTGGCCCATGACCCTGAAAAGTGCCACAGAGACCACAGAAATCTGCTTTATTCTGGTGGCACAGGGTTGCCAGGTATTTAGTAGTGCTTTCAAAGAGAATTAAGGCTGCTTGCATACAGATTTGCCAACTGCCCATGTTATCTGCAATACCCTTTCCACGGGCATGATGCCCCATTGCTTTTTAGCTAGTCTTTTCAATGCATGAATTAGCCAGGAAAAGTTTTACAGCTTTGCTAGGATATTGCAAGTGCAAAGACACAGAATTTGGGAGTGGTACATAGTAAAGTCCATAATAGGAGGCTCAGATTCTGTGTCCATATTCACATATTCATCTTGCTCTTGGTAGAGTGGACTGATTGCCCAGCCTAGGAAGGATGAAGGACCTCACAATTGCTCCTTGGAGGTTTGGGAGAAGCAGGAAAATGATCACTCTCTAGTGATGGACCAGGATGGACGATGTACTTGATAATGTCAACTTACACAAGCCTAGCATTCTTCCCAAGGGTAGAACTGTAGCCACGGGTCTGCCTGTGCTTTGTGGTTGAAACAACTGAATGCTCTATTCTAAATTAAGCCATAAACTCACAAGCCTCTTTTAAAATGAGACTGTACTTCAGCATGTTCAGAATAGAACAGCAGATAAGCATTCCTCATCCTCTTTTATCTTCTTACTCACCTCTGTGCAACATTAGAATGAAAATGTGTTCTTGAACAGTATGACAGTAAATATTAGCAGCTTTCTGTGCTTTGGACTAGCAGCAGGATGGGAGAGTCCATGCAAGTGTGTAAGAAGCGATCTCTTTGCTTGCTTATCCTGGATATATATCCTAATCAACATTAGACTTGGGCTAGATATTTTTTCAGTGTATCTGTAGAAATACACAAGAAAGGCTAGAAATATTGGTGAAATCTAGGGGCTCTGTGAAAAGAAGGCTGTGTTTTGCATATTGTGAGCTACAGCCCAGCTAGTGGTAGATCAGGTTGCACCAGGCTACTGCAGTTTGTTGACTGATGCCTTGAATACAGCTTAAAACCCAGAAAGAGGATTATGTTTAGAGCTATTATGACAGTTAATTTACAGTTATAAATGTTGACAAGTTCATTGCATGGATTTTTGAGCTTGATATGTAAGCTGCTGTACCAATAAATTAGTTTTTAGCTACATCAGATTAATATTCAGAGTAGAATCTTCTGATGGCTGCATACAAATCTTACATTACCTACACTGTAAATAAAGCTCTTGTCAAGTTTCCCTTAGACCTTGTTCATGTTTTATATTATGGACAAGAAAAATGACAGAGGGAGAAAAAGTGAGCTGACAATGCAGGGAGATCAGCAGAAAGCCTGACAGAACTTGTCAGCTAAATTAAATGAACCAGAGTTGATGCTTATTTAGTAAAAAAAATCTTGGGCAAATCAGGGGCAATCCCTTCATTTCACAGTTTGGGCAAGAAGGAAGGTTGTGATTTTCCCTAAATTTGTTTAGGAAAAATATATTTTGAGATGTGTCAGTGAATGACAAAAAGAGCCAGTATGTCAAGCCCAGAAGATGTTTAAGCCTGTGTGTATTTTGCCAGTAGCAAATGAGATGGAACAGAATAGTGTTGATATGCTTGAGGGTAGGAAGGCTCTTCAGAGAGTTCTGGGCAGAGCAGAGACCAGTTATATTAGAGTCTCAAACTTGGGCCGCAATGCTACACTGTGCTACAAGCTGCTGGAAGAGTGGCTGAAAAGTGGCCCAGTGGAGAAGGGTGTGGGGATACTGGTCAACAGCCATCTGAATATGAGCCATTAGTGTGCCCTCATGGCCAAGAAGGCCAATGGCATCCTTGCCTTTATCAGCAATAGTGTGGCCAGCAGGACTCAGAACTGATGAGGCTGCACCTCATGTTCTGGGTCCAGTTCTGGGCCCCTCACTACAAGAAAGACACTGAGGTGCTGGAGCATGTCCGCAGAAGGGCAGTGGAACTGGTGGAGGGTCTGGAGCTCAAGTCATTAGAGGAACAGCTGAGAGACCTGGGGTTGTTTAGTCTGAGGAGCCTCAGGGGAGACCTTATTGCTCTCTACAGCCACATGAAAGGAGGTTGTAGTGAGGTGGGGGTTGGTCTCTTATCCCAGGTAACAAGGGACAGGACAAGGAGTAAATGGCCACAAGTTGTGCCAGTGGAGGTTTAAATTGGATATTAGGAAAGATTTGGTCACCAGTCGGGTTTTCAAACACTGGAGGAGCTGGAACAGTGNATGAGATGGAACAGAATAGTGTTGATATGCTTGAGGGTAGGAAGGCTCTTCAGAGAGTTCTGGGCAGAGCAGAGACCAGTTATATTAGAGTCTCAAACTTGGGCCGCAATGCTACACTGTGCTACAAGCTGCTGGAAGAGTGGCTGAAAAGTGGCCCAGTGGAGAAGGGTGTGGGGATACTGGTCAACAGCCATCTGAATATGAGCCATTAGTGTGCCCTCATGGCCAAGAAGGCCAATGGCATCCTTGCCTTTATCAGCAATAGTGTGGCCAGCAGGACTCAGAACTGATGAGGCTGCACCTCATGTTCTGGGTCCAGTTCTGGGCCCCTCACTACAAGAAAGACACTGAGGTGCTGGAGCATGTCCGCAGAAGGGCAGTGGAACTGGTGGAGGGTCTGGAGCTCAAGTCATTAGAGGAACAGCTGAGAGACCTGGGGTTGTTTAGTCTGAGGAGCCTCAGGGGAGACCTTATTGCTCTCTACAGCCACATGAAAGGAGGTTGTAGTGAGGTGGGGGTTGGTCTCTTATCCCAGGTAACAAGGGACAGGACAAGGAGTAAATGGCCACAAGTTGTGCCAGTGGAGGTTTAAATTGGATATTAGGAAAGATTTGGTCACCAGTCGGGTTTTCAAACACTGGAGGAGCTGGAACAGTGAAGTGGTGAAGTCATCATCCCTAGAGATACTTAAGATATGTGGATGTGGCACTTAGGGACATGCTTTAGTGGTGGATTTGGCAGTGTTGGGTTAGTGGTTGGACTTGATGATCTTAAGATCTTTTCCAATTTAAATGATTCTATGAAAAAAAAGATATGGAAGGACTGGAGATTGTCCAGAGAAGGACCACAAAGACGATTAAAAGACAGTGGAACCTGCTATATGAGGAAAGGCTGAGAGAGCTGGGTTTGTTCGGCATTTAGAAAAGAAAGCTTAGGGGACACCTTAACCACCATGTTCTAGTATTTAAAGAATGACTAGAAAGGAGATGGAGACTCCTTTTTACAAGGAATCGCATTGAAAAGATGGGGAAGGGTACAAATTACTTCTGGTGAGATTCCAATTGGCTACAAGAAGAAAATTTTCCACAATGGGGACAAATCAACAATTGCACTAATTTCCCCATGAAAGTGGTGGGTTCCCTCGCATTGGGGATTTTTAAGATTCATCTGGATGGGATGCTGGCCCATCTTGATTATGTCAAGCAAGTTCTGGACCAAATATTTGAGGTTACTTCCGACGTGATATTCTATGATCCTATAAAAAGCAAAAGACAGAGTAGTACAGAGCCTGTATTCTGTGGTAACCTAGAAACTAGTTTGAAGAAACTTTCTGTATGTAAAGTTCCATGTTACATCTTAGTTTGAAGGTTATCTCTCTGTCTTGTGAGTAATTAGAGGTCTGGGGGACCTGTGAAGGCACACAGCGTTCCCAAGGCAAGAAGCACAGAGGTCTCAAGAGGTTTAGAGAAAAATTTCAATAGTGACAGCTTCTGTACTGGAAAAATGATGTAGTCTAACCCAAAACTGTGGTAGGAGAAGTCAGCAAATAAAAGTGCAGTGGTCTAAATGAAGCAAAGGTATCAGAATGTAGCAGTTCAGACTGCAGTCATTGTGTGTTTGTTTGTGTGTGTGTGTGTGTGTGTGTGAGACAGCACTTTTGTTTCCTCTCAGAATTACATTCAGCTGATAAGACATCATACACACTAGGCTTCTTGTGACTAGGAAGTCTGTCATTTTAGTAGTGCTCACAGATGGAATCTCCTCTACTGGGTACTGAAGTCAGAGTGTGTCTGCTGGTTTTGTTACAGCTTTTGTTTCAGCATGAGTCAGAGTTTCACTAGCCTGAATTTTTACTCTGGCCCGCAGAGGTTAACAAGCTGCATTGCTTCATCTGAAGATTGTTCCAGCACATCACAAAAATCTTGGTCTTGATGTCAGTTTCCCCAGTTTCTTTAAAAAAAAGGTCCTCTGGAGAGACTGTCTCTACAAACCCTACCATTGTACAGACAGGTTTAAACATTCTGCTGTAAATATTTCCATTGTGGAGCAGCTTACATGTTTTGCCTTTGGTTAGTCTGTCAACGATAAGGGCACAACTAGTTGTGAAAAATCTTTGCTTCATAGTCCTTAATGATCTAGGTGAGGCTGGGAAGAATATGCTGCCAGGAATGGTCTGTGGTGTTACTGGCACCAAGACTGGATGCTCCATTGTGGAGCAGTCTTACGAAGTAATTTGGCATCCTTTTGTGGCTGTTAATGGTGGTTTTGGTGTCTGGGTCAGCGGGAAGTCACTATATCTAGCAACAGTAACTGTTCTTGAGAATAGTCACTTAGTAGTAAACTAGAGTCTCTTATTTTAGCCTGAAGTATACAATAATGGTAACTCAAGTCTATTATTAGGCAACTGTATGTTGTATAGTCTACTACTCTTGGCAGTGTAGTGTCCAATGAAAATTGCTTGAGGAATATGAGAGGATACCAGTATAATTATCTAATTATATGTTTGCATAATTATGCTGGTATTATGACTGTGTTCAAAGACACAATCAGCTTTTGTATGGAAGTACTGTATAATCTTTTAGCCTGGTCTCTTCCTGGCCTGGGATTGAGTAACAGTGGATTGGAGCACTTTTATACTACTGCTTGTTTCATGGTCAGATTTCTTGTACAGCTGAATATATTGAAGCCTCTAAAGTGTCATTTGGGATGCTTCATCGACACTTGAGGCCCCACAGACGAATTAAATTGCCCAGTTTGGTTTCACAAAGTCACCCTGGATTGAAATCACATGGATGGCATTGGAGAATTTAGAAAGATAATTCTGGAGGGAAAAGAAGGAACAGGAACTAATGGCTGAATGCAGTGAGTCCTAGCAATATTTATGTGGTCTGTACACAGCAAAGAAGATTGCTTTTTGAAAAGGCACCGAGAGCTTAATTGGCAATGAATTGTTGAGACTTTTGAAAAATGGTGTAATTCTATGTTCAGCCTCACATGTTGGGAAGCAAATAGCACAAGCTGCGGTTCCACAAATAGTAGATGGCGGCAGTCCTCAATACAATTTCTTCTGTTGTACATTCCCATCAATAGAATCATAGAACGGTTAGGTTTGGAAGGGACTTTGAAAATCATCTAGTTCCAATCCCCTGTCATGGGCAAGAGTGCCATTCACTAAATCAGATTGCTCAGTGCCCCATCCAACCTGGCCTGGAACACTGCCAGGGATGGGGCGACCACAGCTTCTCACTGGTAACCTGTTCCAGGGCCTCACCACTCTTAGAGTAAAAAATGTCTTCCTATCATCTAATCTTGTCCTCTTTCAATTTAAAATTTTCAGTTTAATTGCCCCTTGTCCTGTCATTATCTACCTATAGAGAGAGTTCCTCTCAGTCTTTATAAGCCCCCTAAAGGTACTGAAAGGCTGCAGTGAGATCTTCTTGAAGCCTTCTTTTCTCCAGGCTGAACAACCCCCGCTCTCTTGGCTTGTCTTCATAGGAGAGATGTTCCATCCCTCTAATCATCTTTGTGACCCTTCTGTGGACCTGCTCCAACAGGTCTGCATCTTTCTTGTGTTGAGGACCCCAGACCTGGACACAGT
>VXBX01000693.1:153009-185321 GCA_013400415.1 Scytalopus superciliaris | reverse complement strand
ATCTCAGATTATGAAGTAGTCTTTCTTTATACCAAGTGAATATGGTGGTCCTTTCTTCATGGATATGAGGGATACTCCTGCCCCTACTTTAAAATGCTTAAAGAAGAGCAGGATGTAGTTCCTCTTGATTGTGCTGGATTTGATTCTAGGTTATTTAGAACCATATGCTATAGTCTCTGCCCAGGGTAAAATTACACCTTAGTATATTATCAAGTTTTTGGGTATGGATTCCTGTCTTTCAAACTCTGACTTTTCATTTGCTCAGATACAGCAACAAATGTGGCTGTGGCATGTAGAGACTTGTGGAGGACTGCTGTGTACCCTCCTGCTGTATGTTCCATTCTGCAGGACAGTAAGAGGGACAAGGTGTGTCTGGAGAACAGGCTTAGTAAACTTACAATGAACAACAGTTTCTAAAAGAGAAAAAAAATAAGTGTTTACTTGAGCTATAGTTGTTGGTGTCTGAGCAATCCTGACCATCATTTGCAATACTTCCACCAGAGCACAAGAGAAAGTGATCTTCATGCAAGTAGGAATGCAGGGTGAATGAAGCTGTGTTTCTTATGTAGTAAGCTTTCTGCATGTAAATCCAGATGAATTCAAGGAGTCAGAACAACAATCTGACACAACTATTTCCTTGTCTTTTTCACTAGGTAAGCATTTATAAAAATATTATTTTGCTTTAGGACTGCGTTGTTGTCTCTTTCATTTATGTAGTATTTCTGTGAGTTGAGGTTAATACAGAATTGCAAGTCATTAAAATCTTGTTTTCCTCATCTTTCATCCCCAAATGGGGATGTAAAATCTCAAATAAGGCAGCATTTAAAAATCTTTTATAGAGAAGTTTTCAAAAAACATTTTCTTCTGGTTCAAAAGTGTTTTATGCCCTTCAATTTTCTTTTGACTCTCCTAAAGTAAAAAATAACAAGTACAGAAATTACATCAATTATTTTTCTTGCTCAATTATCTCCTGATCCCTTGAGCTTTTCTGAGTAATTCTATAGACTGAAGTAGCTCCATACCATGTTGAAAAGTGCATGGATCAATGGCCTATATATTAAAAAGGGTGAGAGAAAGAGTTACTGATGAAAGACTGAAAATAGAACAAGCACATCTTGTTCTGTCAAAGCTACAAGGTGACTTGCAAAAGGTCTTTGCTCCCTAAGTGTTCAACAGCACAGCAGGGCTTTTGTCTCGTGAAATCAATGACTATAATACTCTGCAAGAAAATTTACCTTCCTTCCGTTATGAACATTTGTACGGAGATCTGCATATTGAAAAGGTTGTGCAGCTCCTCTCACTATTATGGAGACTGAACAAGACACTATGATATAAAAGAGATGCTAAGAGTAAAGGTGAAGTACAAACTTCAGTAATGTCAGATAGCTGGAATGACGTTAGGTTTGTCAGCAGATGATAAAGCCTACCTTAGGAACTGTCTCACAAATTTGTTTTTGTCCATGTAAAAGGAAAGTGCAGCCTGTATTTTGAGAGCATTACCCACAGAAGTCTGCAGGACCCAGAATTACAAATGTTGGGATGAAAGAGAATGCTTGCCTCCAGGGTAGGAACATGTGCAACAGAAATGGTACATGCATTGGTTTGGGAATAGAAGATATTTCTTGTTCTTTCCAGGTATTTGTGGAAAATGAACTTTCTTAGTCCTGAGTGATGTTTTTCTTGATGTCAAATTAGATTTACTGCTCATGATCTGAGGGGTTTTTTTGTTGAGGTGCTCAGAGGTCTGAGTTGCAAACTGCATAATGAGATTCCTGAAAAGCATTTTCAGGCAGTGAAAAAAAGTGTGAAACCACTTTGGTAGAAGGGAGGATAATGATGTGGAGTTCATAGCGGTGTTAATCAACACCAAAGGCTAAACCAGAGTGCGGTGTATCTGGAAAAAGACAATAACAACCGGGCAAATGCAGGAGGTGTGTTTACTGAGTAAGGAGGCATGTGGGTTCAAATGCTTGTGAAGGCAACTTCTTTTATGCAAGTTTATGGATACAGACTTCAAGGGACTTGAAGATCAAGCATTTCATACTAAATCTTCTTCTTGCCAGGATAAGGATTATAAGGTTTCTAGGCGAGAGACAATCATCACAAAATAACCAAACTATGACAGTTTTGAAAGTAACCTCACACGTCTTACCTAATTATCAGACTTGAAGCATAAACAACAGTTCAGAAAACCTCTCCTTTAAGTTAGACATAAAAATAATTATTTTTCTTGTTTTATTTTTCTTCTCTATTTTTTTAAAATATATTCCGAGCCTTCCATTTGCATTTCCAGTCTGTTAGAATATGAAACAATACATTAGTACATTAATGAGTACCTTGCCATTGTGATTTTTCTTATTACTTTTCTACAGACAAACGCATATGTTTTTGAAAGTGACTTCAGTTATTTGCTTCTCATGGCAGAATTTTGACATCTCATATCTCTTGAAAGCTTTGAACCTACAAGGGACCAACTGCTCTAGCACTTCAGCTTTTGGATACTTTTTTCATTTTTGCAGCTGTCTGAAAATAGTCCACCTAGTGGACTATTAATTTTCAATGAAATCTTTGAACAGCCCAGGCAATCATTTTGCTAAGTTCCTTACTAGCAGCCAGACCCAAGGCCATTGGACTGGCAACAGCATTCAGAAAACACTAAGTAGAATGTTGTAGTTCTTTCATTAACTGATTCTGTCTACCATTGCTATTAGGTCTAAATCAGAGAGACAGAAAAGCAAGTCTATTCATTGCATGTCTGTTTTAGCAGACTGGAATATTCAGTGCTGCATTCTGAGTTTGCCTGCTGGTATCAAGCATCTTGTCAACTTGTTTCAGGAAAGCTTTGTCCTAAAATTTCACTGTTGCTCCAGTGGAAAGGCTGTAAAGACAAGATATGTGTCTGTATGTGGTGGGAGAGAGAGGAGACTGTTCATGCTGTGTAACTTTTCTGTGAATCAAAGCCTGGGGGAAGCAGGAGGTAAGAATGGTCTGAGAGCACCTGCAGGGCTTCTTTTTCAGGACAGCATAGCCTGATGGTAGCACTCTCAATCCACAGTCAGGGACAACCCCAGGGATGAATGCCAGGGCATGGTCAGACTAGGCATAGCTGCTGGAGGGATGCAGGATGCAGTCAGGAATGCCTCATCAAGGCCCTCAGAGGAGGGAATGGCCTAACACTCCGCAGCAGTTAACACAGAGACTCCTGGATGAGAACTCACCCAGTGCATGTGCAGGGCTTTGAGGCACCTCTCACGTAAACCAAAAACATATTCCTCTGCCACTTCTTCAGCAAGGGAGCCCTTGCAGCCTTGGACTCTTCATTTGCACCTCTATACCAAAGACATTGCAAATTACACTATACCTGTTCTGCAGGGATATGGATTTGTACCTTTTACGCATTGACAAAGAACCCTTTAATGATGTCATATGATGTCAAACCTGTTAATAAGCCTGTGGTGGTTATGACATGGATGATATCAGAAGAAATCATCTTTGAAGNTTTGGTTTGGGGTTTTTTTTTTAAATTAAGGGAAGGTAATGGCTTTTGGTAGCTTCTGAAAGTCCTGGAGGCACACTTTGCCTTTTACTGTCTGAATTTCTTCTTACAGATGGATTTATCTGTTCCATCAGTGCTGCATCCTAGGTGGAACTCCCACATAGAGCTGAAATAACCCAAGCTGCAGAAAGGGAGAGAGCTAGTCTGGCTAGCAGATACAATGTTTGTGTGTGTGCGTGAGTGAGTGTGAGTGTGTCTTATGTTTCTGTCTGTGAGTGTATGAAAAAACTGCGGAGAAGAAACCAAATTTAAAGAGTTCTTCCTGGGCATGGTGTGTCCGCAATCATTGATGGTGTGTCCGCAATCATTGATATCTCTTGACTATTGAACTTCCACAGCTTCTCATGAAAACCCTGTTTCCTCTACTCACAACCTGCCTACTGACCCTCAGGCTTGAGAAAATAGGAAAAATCACTGACAGGAAATACATTAACATTTCTCCAAGTAAAACTTGATCATTTTTGGTAAGATGAGATTTACAAACACCTGATTTGAGTAAAAGTACATTCCAGTGAACATTTTTCTCTGTCTGCTATGGTACCATCCCAGTGATATCACTGTAGCTACCAAGAAGCACCACAGCACTGGTGTTATTACTATGATGCTATTACTAAGCATCCACATTTCTAAGGAGTTCCTACCTTTTCTGAGAGGTAAGTAATTTTACCAGTTAAGCTCTATTACAGCTCTTTAAACTTCTCTTGATGCTATGAAGAGGTTCACAATGATATTTCATCAGAAGAACTGAACTGCATGGGAAAGGCTCATAAAGATTCTTTAAGATTTGACTACAGTCACTTTAGAACTTTCCTATGTGAGGATGTTGTGTTTCAGTGATGGTTTACTTTATGGCCAGGCCCAGTGCCCTTATGCCATGTCATTTCTTCCTGCCAATACACTAGACTCCTTCAATAAGACATGCCATCCTAGAAAATCTGATAGGGCCAGGGGAACAGCCACTGAGGAAGCAACTGAGGCAACCATAACATCTTGCTAGAATGTCTAGTCTTCTGGTTTTGTTTGGTATTGGGTTTTTTTAATGAAAAAAGATGTTTTCTTGCTTTTACTGATATTTAACAAATTCATTTGGCTTTGGTGCTGGCATAGTCTTTTGGAGATACCTGAAAAGAATTAGAGAATAGTTTGTTGGAAGTTACTTTTAAATGATGATCTAGTCCACCCCCACCCCAGGTATAACATGAGTAATTTGGAGCACAGAAGTCCACATAGGGAGCAGCATTTAATGCCCCTCCATGGAAGCAGAGATAGGTGACTTGCTTCCCACCAAAGGGAGAAGTCACATTCTTCTGACTTCTTTGCTCTCACAGCTGTCTTTAGATACATTTGTCCTTGCTACCAGTTGGGAAACACTCATAAACACGTCACCAAAGTTACTGTTGTAGAGGGTTGCTCCAGTCTCTGTTAGCTTTTCTTCAAAACAATGGGGAGATTCCAGTCAACAGGACTGTCTGACAGACTGATGTTTCTGTGCTTTCTGGATAGACTCATTATCCTTGTCAGTCATAAACTATGTGGAAAACCATCATTTTCCAAGGCAACAGAGAAGGTCTGGAATGTGTCACAAGGATGAATTTAGGAAATCTGTCAGAGCAGCAGATATGTGCACAGTTAGGAATTTATTTATTTATTTTTAGTTTAGCTGTTCTTTCTGTGCTGAAGTGAATAATTTCTGTGAAGCAGGGAAGCAGGACTGGAACAGTAATAAATTCCAGGCAAATAAATATTGTGGTTAGCAGATAGGCTTTCAAGTTCTTTTTTTCTGTTGGAACTACAACCTGCATGTGACTTGTGCCAGGATGCTGCAGTGCAGGTGAGCTCATGTGTATGTACCAGGTATATAGGTATTTTTCTCCATCAGTAGATACCTGATATAATCATGCCAACAAGTTCAGCGGACAATTCTCCTAAATTAGGTCCTTCCACTCGGCCTGAAGAATCTCATCCCAAGCTCTGTGACTAGCTGGAGTAGATCTCCATGGACTAGGAAGGGAACCTGTGCAGAGATTATATATAGCTGCATTCTTTCTGGGTCCTAGGGGTCAGAAGGACAAGACAAGAATTTGCCAGTCATTATTTATCAGAACAGGAACAGAAGGCACTGCATTCATGTTGTACAGGAACCTGTTCTTGCTTTATGATTGTGGAGTTGCATGGAGTGTTCTCCTGAAAATGGGACTGCACCCTTCTAGTGTAGATCTGGCTCAAAAATGCCTGCATCCAGAGGCTGAATAATGCAGAGAGTGAAGATCAACAAAATTACTGAGAAAGAGAAATAGGAGTACCTCCCCAAGGTGCATAAAACAGCTCTGGGACAGAGGCAGCAATAGAGGCTTCTGTTATGTTAATTGCTGTTAATCCTGTTAATCTTGCCTGTCTCTTAATCTATTACTGAGTCATAAAAGGCATAATCTTGTCTTTTAGGGAAAAATTTGTATAATAGTTCAAAGAACAGTTCTCACAGTGAATGATTTGCTATTTTGGTGTAATGCATCAGGAAGCATATTAATACAATATGTCTGAAGGCAAGGCAGAGTGTTTTCTTAAAAAGGATTGCACACACTTTGCAGCTAAAGGCTATGGTCTTCCAGGAATCTTGGAGTAACAATGATTTCTCCAGAAGACTAGGCAGGTTTGCACTCATCAGCTGGCAGCTCAATCTGATACATCAGAATCACTCCCCATCATGTTGGCATAATTTTGATTTCTCTTCCTGTGCAAGGTGCCTGTAACCAGCAGGGGCACATACGTTTTTTTCTCTTAGTGCTGAGTGCTGAAGACTGATGATTGCTTTTGTTTACAGCTTTTTGCTTTTTCCTCCTGCTGCCTTGCAGCAGGATTTAAATGGCAGGAGTTAGGTAAAAGAAGTCTCAGGAACCTGCCTGCCGTGTGTGTTGGTCTCAGGAAAAAGGATACCTCCTCCAGGCCCCTCCTTACACAGTTGCAGGATCTTGAAGACTCATGACCTGGTGCTCTTCTCCACAGGCATCAGTGTGGGATGGCAAAGGGAGAATGCTCCTTCAAGTCACCTGTTTGTGAAAAGGCCTGCATAAACTATGTGTGAGTGAAAGCCTGACTTCTACCTTTGGAAGGATCTGAGCCAGCAAAATGATGAGGTGGGCTTGTCTGATGGTGTGACCCCAACCCAAGGCATGCTTTTGGGGCAGGCTGACCCACACACACTGGCCACACTTGTGCATCATCAAATACTTGCAAGTGTACTACTTAAAAACATATCTACTGAAGTAAAGCTTTGCGTAACAACACTGGAATATAAATTCTATTTGAAATACTGCAGAAAAATGCTATTCTTTGCACCATTTTTCTGGTTTCATCTTCAATAGGATCTGCTCAGGTGAATTCACTACATTTCCAGACAATCTATTTCCAATCAATGGGATTATTACTTTTATGAGTGTCTGAAGTAATAGCTTATCTTAAGGGCCTGTGTGTCTTCAACAACAGTGACAGAAGGGCTTCACTTTTTTTTGAGTATTGCAGAATGATGGTGAAAAGGGAACCATCCTCATGCAGAATGTGAGGTGTGTTTATGTTTGAAACTTTCTGCTGTAAAGCCTTACCCGCCTCAGGTCACAGATCCCACAGATTCTGTCTGCATATTTGTATTGTATGTTTGTCTCAATCATCTCATCATGTACCACCATCTTGTAGTTCTCAACATGAAAAGATGTCATCTTCTGATATTGATAGCTATTTGGCTTACAGTACACTTATGTATGAGAAAATAATTGTCTGTGCTTCCTTCTAGGTGCAGAAAGAGAATGAACAAAAGTCCATCAGGGAATACTAACAATTTCAACTAGGAAGTGTGCCTTTTTTTTTTTTTTTAACAGCAGAGGAGGTTTGCAAGCCAGTGAATAACTGAAGTGAGCATTTCACTGCTCAGAGATATTAAATCAAACTTCTGCAACATCCTCTGAGATCACTACATGCATATACATAGGCATTGTGAAGGACAGGTATTGGGTGCTCTTTGTCTACAGTATAAAATGAGATTTGTGCGAAGGAAATTCTTTTGATTTCACTTGATTACCTTACCTGAAGCAATGGTGTCCGCAAATTTCCATCATCCTTTGCTTAATTAAGAATGCCTAAAATGTTCATATCTCTTTCTAAGTTATCCTCAGAAATCCTAATCCTGTAGTTTTTGCAACTTTGCCTGCCATATTTGGTAGATTTTTTTAAACAGGTAACACGTTCAACACTGCTCCTGCAAATTAATTCCGTGAGTTTATGTTTTCTGTGTGAAAGCTGGATTGATGTCAGTCAGCTATTGAAGGGTTAAGTCTCCTTGAGGGTGCTCCTGTGACAGAGGTCAGGCAGCTCATGAATTTACTTTTCTTCAGTCCAGATGCACAATCTGTTTAGCTATGTGCACACCATTTTCCTTGCAAAATTCACTTCAGTCACTTTCAGATGCCATTTCAGCTACTTACTTCTGAGGTCTCATTGGGTCACACAATATCTGAGGTTCACAGTCATCTGCAGGTTGTCTAGTCCAATCTCTTTCTCAAACAGGGTTTCGTACAGCAAGTCGCTCAGGGCTGTGACCTATAAAGCTTCAAATATTTCCATAGTTAGAGACTCCACAGCCACTTTCTTCAACTCAATTTATTTTTTCTTAGGTTTAAATTGTATTCCCTGTATTTCAGTTTGCACGCATGATCTGTTCTCCTGTCACTGGGCACCAATGAGAAGAGCCTGATTCCCTCCTATTCATTCCCTGTCTTTCATTGGGTGTTTGCACATACTACTGAGTCCATCTCTTCTTCAGCCTAAGCAGTCACAGCTCTCTCAGCCTCTCCTTGTATATCAAAGATCCTTGAGTTTCCTAAGTCTCTTCATGGCTGTTTCATTTCTTTGCTGTTACACTCCAGTAGCTTGATCTCCCTCTTGTATCTTGAAGCCCAGAACTGGGCAAATCACTCCAGATTTGGTCTCACCAAGGCTGAGTAGATGCAAAGGATCCTTCAACCCGCTGACAACAGTGCAGCCCAGAAGGCTGTTGGCCTCTGCTGCAAGGATGCATTGTGGGCTCATGGTCAGCTTGGTGTCCACCAAGACCCCAAGGCCTTTACTGTAAAACTGCTTTCCAGACAGGTGTCCTGAGTTTCAGCTGTTTCACAGGGAAATGTCTCCCACATGTACCTGTACTGTATTACTGTTTTTCAGATGACTAATGACAACTTAAACCAGCAAAACTCATGCAAAACCATGTATTGTGGTTTAAATCCCAGAGAGCTACCAATGCAGCTGCTTGCTCACTGGCCCAACAGCTAGAAAATCTGTGGGATGAGATAAAGAAATTTTAGTAAGGAAAGCAAAAGTCATGCATGCAAGCAAAGCAAAACGAGGAATTAATTGACTGCTTCCCATGGGCAGGCAGATGTTCAGCCATCTCTATGAGAGCAGGGCCCCATCACACATAATGGTTCCTTGGGAAGACAACATCATTCCAAACATCTCCCCCTTCCTCCTTCTTCCCCCTACTTTGTATACTAAGCATGATGTCATATGGAACAGAATATGCCTTTGGTCAGTCAGGCTCATCTGTCCCAGCTGTGTCTCCTCCCAGTTTCCAGTTCACCCCAGCCTCCTTGCCAGTGTGGCAGTATTAAAAGCAGAAAAGGCCTGGGCTCTGTGTAAGCAATAATAAAAATGAATTTATCAAACCTGTGTTCGGCACAAATCCAAAACACAGCCCATTATTAGTTACTATGAAGAAAATTAACTCTACCTCAGTCAAACCAGCACATCATATCAGTACACTCACAGTATTTGGCTTAGCAACTGATGGTCCAGTGATTTTGCCCATATGGATCAAGCAAATAACTGCCATGCCACTTGTCTTCTAAACACTCCACCTTTGGGATCCTTTTCCTTATGGAAGTTTTTTATCCTTTGCAGGCAGGGCTCTTTATTGTAGCCAGAAAGGTGACAGTTTGTATGTGTTATTCTGGACCTTTAGCCATTTCTGGTTTACTCCTGTAGCCTTATCAATTAATGTTGATTGAAACTCCTTACTGATTAGTGATTATTGTTGCAGTCTCTGTCTTCTCTTTATGTCAAGGTAGATTTCATGGTTGGGATGTGAAAGAAGACAAAAATACCTAGGCTTATCATATGAACAGATTCAGTAAGCTTGTTCTTCCCCACTGTTTCTCTGAAAGCTTCAAAACTAAGCTTGAGGACAGAGCAACTGCTCTTTTCTTCTGCTTGTGCCTGTAACAGTGGCACCTCAGTTGCATGTAGATCATTTCTCTGGAGCATTCACTGCTAGCTGCTAAGAGCAGAAGCTGTTATCCAGAGAATGTTAATAGCCAAGTGTAAAGTTTAGGATAAAGAACAAATGAGATGGAAAAAGTGCTTTTTTTTAACCAAAAGTAACAAGAGAGACCTTAGTTAAAATGTGTAAATTTTTGGTTCTCATAATACATTTCTTTCCAATCAGTTAACAGTGCAGCATTTTGTGCATTTAGAAGGTGACTTTGAAATCAGAGGTGAATTAAGAGAGTTTGTGAGGATCCTGAAACTATATTCTTGTTCTTCTGAGTGTCTTGGGTGCTGAATAACTGCAAAATAAATTGCTAAAGTATTTAAAATCTTGGTCTTGTCCGAGAGATAAGAGAAAGTTATGCAATTTTGTTTCCTACATGATGAGCTGAGCTAATATTATAACTTAATGATAGCCTAGAATTAGTGCTTAGAGGGAAAAAATAATCTTGCTGCTGAATTCTGTTTCCCAAGTAACTAGTGTATTATACTGTCTGAGTAGCTCTAGGTGGAGAGAAGCTAAAAAGAGAGAAACTTGACAGATTATTGAACCCAGATCAGTTCTGCTGATCATCAGTGGAAAAATCTGTTGAGAGCAATCCAGAAAGGTGTTAGGAGCAATGGTAATCAATGATGTATGCACAGTAAGGCTGCTTAGAGAGATTCCTGCAGTAGGAATGTGTGACCCAACTAGGCTGCATTTCCTTTACAGTTGCTATGAAATTTTGTCTTACTTGCAATTTCAGTTACCCTTCCTTGCATTACAGGAAAGAAATCACCAGATGGTCTGAGTAAATTTGCCCTCAATATGCAAGAGTT
This sequence comes from Scytalopus superciliaris, assembly GCA_013400415.1. NCBI lineage: Eukaryota > Metazoa > Chordata > Aves > Passeriformes > Rhinocryptidae > Scytalopus > Scytalopus superciliaris. The sequence continues at coordinate 174,634 of VXBX01000693.1, read as the reverse complement.
CCTGTACTACTCTGACCTTGCAAAGAAGGATGCAAAATTATAGTAGAGGAAGGCTGACAGTAGATAGGGACTGTGAGTATTCCAGGTGGGGTTTGTTTGGGGTCCCTGGGTAATTATTTCTGGTTTTAGTCACAGATTTCCCAACAGTGGAACTATCAACATGGTCATGGTTAGCTAGCTAAATGGGGACAGTTGTGTTTACTGTCGTTATTATTTCTCAGCTGACAAAAAACCCCCTGTGTATAAAAACCAGATCTTGTAAGGCTGAAAATTATCAGCTTCCCCATGGTTCTCTGTGGGAGATGTAAAGGGGGCATTTCTCTGTCACAGTTTGGGGGATGAGAGGGTTGTTTTTGATTCAGTGTTGCTTTTGGTTTAGAGCTCTGGGAAAACATCTGACCTGGAAAAGAAATGTGGAGAGAAAAGGATCTGCTTACCTCTTAAAGACATTCCTTGGTGATTATTATTAGAAGCAATAGTTAATCTGATAACTACCATAGCTCAGTTTGTTAAAACCTATTGCTAGTAACACCAAGGTTGTGGGTTCAGTCCCTGAATGGGCCATTCACTTTAACAGCTGGACTTGATGATTCTTGTGGGTCCTTCCCAACACAGAATATTTCTGTAAATCTGTGATCACTAGGGCAATTCAGGAGGAATCATTCAGACAGATTGCAGATGTTTCTCCCTTTAAGGACCAAGGTTTCAGGATCACTTTCCCAAGAACTGATGTGGAAAGTGAGAGCAAATACAGTCCTCCAAACTGTTGATACACCAAAGAGCTAATGTATAGGGGACACATTAGGGGTCATGAAAACCTCTTTGCTTCACTTAGCCTATGATAATGCAATCAAACAATTACTTGGAAGGACTTTGATAGTGTGTAGTCCCAGCCCAAGTCTTTGTAAAGGCCAGAAAACTTTTCCTTGTGCAAGACAAGAGATGTTAAGTATGTACAGATGTATATGCATGTGACTATGTGTTACAACAAGGCTGTTTGAGATGAATTCAGTTAAGTCTCAGCCAGTAGTGAGTCAATCTAGAAGTGTCCTGACTCAGCAAGCAAGGACAGCAACTACACCAGCCACCTGACGTGATTTTCCAGGGTGAAGGAAGCTCTTTTGGTAAATGATGCAGTGTTTTCTTGCTCCAGACAAGGTCCAACACAGCTTCCAAAGGGTATGTGTCTTTACTTCATCCATGTAATTGGACTTGATCCTGCTACAACTCTCTAGTGCCCTGATGATGCAGTATCAGTACGTGCTCTCCACTTTCCCCCAGCACTTGTTTTTCTCTGGAGCTGGATGATTGACAGTCATTTTCTAATGAAAGTGTCTCTGAAATACAGGATAAATGGGTTTATGCAGCCCTGTGGGGACAGAGGGGCATGGAAAAAGCCACCTTATTTGCATGGTTGTGCAAGGGCTTTGCACAACAACAAAAAGCTGTCTCAGGAACACACAGGGACTGAAAATTTGGGACCAGTGTGTATTCAGGGGTAGAAAGTGGACAAGGCAAAGCCAGGAACTCAGTTACATTAAGCTAAGCATTAGAGGCAATGGTAATTAGAGGCAGGTAAGAGACAAATAGAGATGCTGCTTCTTTCTGATCCACAGTAGGAGCCTAGAATTCATCAACAACTCCAAATGTTTGCTGATGCTGTGTGGTCCTACTTGTCTTGAGATGTGTAATTTCTGACAAGAATTAAGACTGTGATTACTCATTCCTGCAATCAAGATTTCAGATTCCTTTCTTAGCCCTGGTGTCATTTTGTTCTGGAGGTATTGCCTGCCTATTACATTAAAGACCCTTCAAAATCAATCTTTAGTCACTTGATTGAGTTGATGAAGTGAAAACATTGTGTGGGTGGCAGCTTGTCCCCTTCAGGACTGAAAACCAACTGTGCTACCATCATGCATGTCTACAGATGTATTCTCTTCCTTTTGCTGCTGTGCTTCTCCCACCAGTGCCAGGTGACTCATCTGGTCAGGTGTAGTGCTTTGCTCACTTCCTGCCTCAGAGCAACGGGTTAGGGTAACGGGTTAGGGCAACGTGTTCTGCCTCGTCAGTGAAAGGTGAAACCTTTCCAGATGCAGAGCAAGTGAAAGATGGCCCTGAGTGTGAGTAAGAAGAGAGCTGACATCATGATAGTTTTCACCATATTCTTATAGGGCTAATTTTCTGTTGTGCTTTCTCTAGGGGCCACCAAAGACATGGGGAAGATGCTGGGTGGGGATGAGGAGAAAGACCCAGATGCTGCCAAGAAAGAAGAAGAACGACAGGAAGCCCTCAGGCAACAAGAGGAGGAGAGGAAAGCCAAATATGCCAAGATGGAGGCTGAAAGAGAAGTTATGAGACAAGGGATTCGAGACAAGGTAGGTATCCGGCTTTCAACTTAATGCCCAATGGAGAACAGCTGTTTGCAGCTGATTTGTGGCTAGTTCTCTGAGCACCTGAAATAGAACCAGGTAATTGCTTTACCATAGTGAACTTTCTAATCTTATGCACAGTTCTTTATGTCTGCATTGAGTCAAACTTCTGACCCAATCCTTATGATTCAGGATGGAAGCATGAATAGGGATGAATTTCTCTGGTGACATAGTACATCTTGCAAAGAGTTACTGAGAATAGTTCTGCAAATAAGGAATTTGGGATTATGCTTCTAAAAAAAGAAAGGACTTGGAGGGAACTGTCTACCTGTGGCAGTGCCAGAGAAAGATATTAATCTGATTGTTGAAAGAGGGTACTAGTTTAAAGACAGACAGATGCAGAACCTCTGCCTGGTCAAAATGTGTTGTTTTATCATCAAAGAACCATAGAATGGTTTGAGTTGGAAAGAGACTTAAAGATCATCTAGTTCAAACCCCTCTGCCATAGTCAGGGTCACCATTCACTAGATCAGATTGTTCATGACCCCATCCAACCTGACCTTGAACACTTCCAGAGATGGAGCATCCACAGCTTCTCTGGGCAACCTGTTCTAGTGCTTCACCACCCTCTGAGGAAAGAGTTTCTTCCTAATATCTAATCTAAAACTTTTTGCTTTCAGTTTGAAACCACTGAATTTGTCCTGTCACTATGGGCCTGATAAAAAGTTTTTCTCCCTCCTTTGTATAAGCTCACATAAAGTATGGAAGTTTGCAATGAAGCCTCCCCAGAGCCTTCTCTTCTCCAAGTTGAAAACCCCAACAATAAAATATTTAATGAATATGTATCTAGAGAGTCTAGCATACTAATACAAGCATATCAATGTGTGCATAATATGTTTAATGTATGTTTATGAGTAGAACTGTTCCTAATCAATGACATAAGTTATGAAGGAGAAAAAAACAATGACTCTTGAGTTGCAGGCAAAGGATGGCCTGTTTTCACTGATCACTGTCTCTTCTGCTAGACCGTTGAAGTGTTCGTAGAGGTAAATGGGGGTTGCATTTTTCTTGCTGCTGGGAAAACTGTTGTAAAATCATTTAAATAGTCTGAGATTCCCTCTCTTACAATTCCAGGGGTGATCACATTCATGAGTAGGATGTATACCGCCTGAGCTTAAGTGAAGCATGTAGCCAGTGGGGATTTCCCTGTGGTACTGGCAGCTGTCTAGACTGCTGAGTTGTCTGAGAACTGAGTGGTAAGGTCTCTTGGAAATGCACTGAATCCTTGAGCAATATGGCAAGGAGTTTGGCCTGCAGATAGAGAGAACAAGAATACTTGGAGGAATATTATTTGGCAAGGCTCTGGACTGCAGCTTTTCTAATGGTGTGGTGGACTGCCTTTGAGATTAGCATCAGGAAGTCCTGCTTTGGGCAGGACACCTGGATACTGAAAACACAGGAGCTGTGGGTTTCTTTCTCCTGGGAGTCATCCCAAGAAACACGTGTTTGAAAGATGAAGGTGTTTTCTGCAGAATCAGAAAATACAGATACAGCTGTAGAAAGCTTGACTTTTATTTTCTTTTTTTCTTTTAAGTTTGAGAATCCCATGAAAGAGAGATTACTTTGTCCTGACACAGAGATGGATTTGTTGGCATCCAAGCCTGTCTTGAATTACTGTCAGTTGGTGGCTGGAAATAGGAAAAAATGTTGAAAGAATTAAAAAAAAAATAAATCTGGATTATTTCCCCCCTTACTTGATTATTTAGAAATGACATATGTTTCTTTGCCAACTCCAGTGAAAGCAAAAATGTAGAAAAGGAGAAAAGTGAAACAGCGGTTCTGTCTGGTATGTATGCATACACAAGTTGTTGTTAGCAGGTATAAATTAAATCCATGACATTTCAACTTTTAAACAGTTCCATGATGATATTTGCTCATTTCTCACATAAAAGAGTGAGAAATGAGCAACTAAGTTGAGTGAGTAGGAATAGATATTTACACAGAATGCAAGTTGGAAAGTATGTGTCCTAGGTCATGAACCCACAATCACAGTTAATCCTTCAGTGCAACTGCAAGATTTTGGGGAAACAAGCCAGGAAATTGCATCTTCATCAGTGAGTTAATATTGTTCTAGGTGAGGCTGACAGAAAGGACAGAGTCATCATGTTTGTGGTTTTTGACTTCTTGCCTTGGCTTTCCAACAACTGTGATGAATGCACTCTCTTGTTTAGAGCTTCAGGAAATGTGGGAGCTATGGTAGAGCTTGAAAAGGAGTAACGACAAATGCCACATATATGTTCCAGCCTGTGTTAACTTCTGGTTTTAAATCCAGTCTGTTAAACTGAGACACATATGCCCTCGCCCAGCATGGCAGCTGGGCACAGAAATTATTTAGGGAAAGAATAGTATGAACTATGCAGAAACCAGATATTTATTTCCATAAAAACATGCTCCATTTTATTTGAAAATGAATTTTTAAGAATGACATTTGGATATGACATTTTGAAATAATGGGACTACCAGTTGTTTAAGCTTCTACCCAGTGTTGAAGTCCAACACCTGATAGTGAAAATGGATTGAAAGAATGGAAAGAACATAACTGGGGTATGCTCCAGCCTCCTCCTACCCCAAGAGGCGTGTATGCAGCTTGATTTCTGATCTAATCTGTTCTTGGTCTTAACACTAATGTCTCATAGATCTTCTGGCCCTATCACAGCTGTCTGTGGGAGAGGTGCGACACTTGACCAACACAGGCAAGACTGCTGAGAGGCCTTCAGTGCCCCTCTGTCTGGTAGGAGAGGCTCTGGATAGCTAATTTGGTCCATGCTTGAGATAGAGCATGAGCTTCTTCAGTATCTTTTGCATACTCAGTTCTGAGTGAAAGGGGGAAGTGTCTCTGGCCTGATGTGTCTGTGACCAGCCTTATGGGCTGGTCATGTTCTATATAGCACATGGTTTTGGTTTATGTGCTATAAAGCAGAAAAATAGTTACATTAATAAGAATTCTTATGCTTATATTTTTAAGGATACATGTGCCATAGTACATGATTTATGCCCTATAAAGCAGAAGTTCACTTATATTAATAGGGATTCCTGCCCTTCAACTGAAGCATGAAATCTTAGCAAGAAGTATGAAAAGGTGTCAGATGGAAATTTTCATTCTGGAAGAAATAAGGTTGTCTCTAAAATTGTATTTGACCTTGTTGGGTGCTGTGTAAATATTGTGGCACAGTGCATGATCATATGTTTATGCTTCTAGGAACCTCAGCTCTCCCATTGCACAAGATGAAGTCAACTGTTTTCTTAATAAGCAGATGTTCAGTATTTCATCTCTGTCATGCCTTACAGTGTTTATTTTCAAGCTTATTTACTTTGCAGTTCCAAAATTCTAGTGGCNTTGTTTGTTTCGGGTTTTTGTTTGCAAGGTATGAAAGCAGAAGGGTCATTATGTGAATAAAGCTTTGATGGCAGGAGAACATTAAAAAGGTACTGAATCAGTGAGCCTCAATGACACAGTAAGAAATGCTCAAGACTTCTTGTCCCTTTGTAGGCAATAGGGAATTGTGAAATCAGGGTTTAATGTTTGTTCCAGCAGGCAGCCTATCACAGAGCAGGAGAATGTGCAGTCCTTGTTCTGTTTAAGCCCTTCTGTCTCTGGATGTGTGCCACCAATTCTTCCCATTTTTCTTATTGTGCCATTAAATGCTCTCAGTGATTAGGCAGTAAGATTCTCTGCAGTATTTGGAATTGTCCATAGAATCACAGAATGTTTTGGATTGGAAGAGGCCTTAAAGATCATTAAGTTCCAATTGCCCCTGCCGCAGGCAGGGACACCTTCCACTAGATCAGGTTGCTCAAAGTCCCATGCAATCGGGACCTGAACCCTGCCAAATATGTGACATCCACACCTTCTATGGGCAACCTGCTCTGGTGCCTCACCACCCCCACAGTAAAAAATTTCTCCCTGACATCTAAGGTAAACTTTCTCTCTTTTTGTTTAAAGACATTCCCCCTTGTCCTATTACTCCATGCCCTTGTCAACATCTTGTAGTCCCCTTTACGTACTGTAAGGCTGCTCTGACTCTCTCTGGAGCCTTCTCTTCTCCAGGCTGTAGAACCCCAACCCTGTCAGCTTGTCTTCATAAAAGAGGTGCTTCAGCACTCGTTTCATCTTCATGACCTTCCTCTGACTCACTCCAACAAGGTGATGTCCTTCTCACGTTCGGAGCCCCAAAACTGGATACACTAGTCTGTGACCCAGGAAAATCATGAAAACTGTTCAGTTCTTTGTGGAAATTTAAGATGTAATATTTTGGTCTTCCATGGCTTAAAGTAGATGGTATTGGAATTTACTTTTAAGTAAGTAAGAACATTTGGGTTGCTGGGAACAGGAGCAGTCCTAAGTTAATGTCTTTGTTTTCTTCAGTGGGAACAAGTTCTCATAAAGAGCCCTTTTGTCCTTTTTTTAGTCTTCTTGCTGAACTGACTTTTAGAACTAAATCACTCAGACAAAAAGGCAGTCAAGAATTACAGCTGCAGCCCTAGAATTCTTATGTGAGATAGTCAACATGCAACGTAATTATTTAATTTTAATATTTCATTTGCATATTTCCTTATGTAACTGGTACATAGCTGCTAAAACCCTGTCTTAGGGCAAGAAAAATAGCAATGTGAATTAGCTCTATTCTTCAGCAATATCAGACCTTTGAAACTCAACTTCAATCTCAGGAGTGCAATCTTAAGTTTGGCAAAACTTTGTTGCTATAAAATAGCTTCATAATGTTAGCTAAACTCTTCAGTCTTTTGTGGTGTTTCATTCTTGTATAACTTCAAATGGAGGTATTGCCAAGGGCTTTGAAAATCCCTGTACAAAGGATTGAAATTTTGCTGCCTGAAAATGCAATTTTGATGGTGCAGTTTTTCCTTCTAAGGAAGATATATGTAGTACATTTTTCATTGGAGACTACTGAAAACTGAAAAAAAGGTTAGAAATTGTATTATTTTCCTCAGCAATTAATCATGTTCTGTAATTCAAAAGATAAAATTCATATCTCAATGAACATGAAGATTCTGTCTGATCTCTTCCAATTTAAATCGTTGATATGGAACCAGTGATGTGAATTTTTATTCAGCACTTGTGATCTAATGACGATGTGGCTACTGCTCAATGTGGGGGCCTCAAAACAGGTTTTCAGAGATCTATATGTATTGCACAGATTGAGAGGTGTCATGAACTGGACTCTTCTGGTTCTACAGTGGATCTTTATAATTCAGGATAAGAAAAAAAAAAAGAAAAAATATCCTGCTTAGTTTAGTTCAGTGCAGATTCTATTTGTGGTATAGACAGAAGTGTTTACAACTGGGTCACAGGCCCTCCAGCTATGAGAAAGCAAAAGGCTTGGTTATGACACTTCCAGAGTGATGATTTGCAAGACAGGGGTTACACTGTGCCTTCCGTGGAGTGGATGAGTGGGAACAGTCGTAATGGCACTAATGGTGAAAACTGAAAAGAATTGGACTCTTTGTACCAATTAAGTCATGGGCTGTTCTGGGTGAAGAAGTTTGCAAGGGCAACATCCTGTGATGTTCTGGCCACATTTGATTCACTGGTTATTGAGAACAGTAGAAGCTCTAGGAGGCCCAAGCAGATTCAGCAGAAAGAAACACATTTTCAGTGTGATTGAAGGGTATGATAATCCTGCAGATCATTTTCATATTGGTATTTGATGGGTTCCAAGGGGATAAAGTGATTTGACCTGGACTAGTCTTCTGACCTTCTTCCAGAACTTGTCTCCTACCAGTTTTATGTAAGGATGTGATGTCCTGACTGGCCTGTGTTGCCTCTGAGCCAGATTATTGAGTTTCTGTTATCAGTTTTCTCCATAGCTCACAGATCTTTAGCATCAAACTTGTTTATGAACTAAATCCCTTTGCAATTTTACTAAGTCACCCACTTCCCTAACACTTTCAACCTTTGGAAATTCCAGACAAGATTTAATTTTCTGCTTTGTAGGTCCAAAACAGTCCCCTTGTCTGCAAGGCAGTGACTGTCTTTTGTGAAAGAACAAACTGGTCTCCTCCAGTAAGAGGAAGCACAACCAGAAAATAAAAAGTTAATAAAGTTATCTGGGCATGCCTAAGTTCAGCAGTCTCTCTTGCAAATTGAGAGAGAATGATGCCTTCCCAGATGTGCTTTTCAGCACAGAATAGGGATTGATTGTTTCTGCTAAGGACCTCCAAGGCCATTATTAAACACAGTCATCTTCAAAGTGATTGTAGAGAATCTGTTCCTACCTAACCTAGTAGTTTTGTCTTTATATTCCCTTAGAAGTCCCAGGATGTGCAACATGTCTTGATCTATGTGAATCCAACCACCTGCATCAATAGGATTCTCTATGTGGTCTGAATGAAACTGTGTGCACCAGGCCTTATCTCTTGGCATTAAACTAACAGAACTTCTCTCATGGGAAAAACTGCATGTGTTCCTTCCTGTGCTGTAGTTTTAGGCCTTTTTCTTTTTAAATTCATAGAAGGAAGGTACCTTTAGCCAACCATTGGAGCTTGGAAATAAATTGGCATCATTTACATGTGCTTCCATAGTAGAGATCCATTATTTAGCAGAATCCAGCAGGTGCTGACTCCCCCACTAGTTCATACGGGGCTCATTAGTCTGCCTCTTTGTGCATCTCTGCCTTGCTGTATGTAACTTGGTTTCTAGTTTCACGCTAGTCCGAATCTACACCAGTAGATGTCACTTTGGATACTTGCTAACGGGATCCCACTGGGTGACGCTTCTTACCTTACTGAAGTGTCTCTTGAAATACAGCCTTTTTTACTGTTACTGACTAGGGTGTCCTGTACAGTCACTCAGCTGAAATCATCACTTAAACAAATGTTGTCTTCCTGACTTGGCTGCAAAACCTACACATGTTGCTGAGAGGATTCACCCACTCAGGACTTGGTGCAAAATAAACCAGGCAGATGACATAGTTATTAGTGCTGCAGTTAAACTAGGGAGGGTATCAGAACGGTGTCTCAAGCCTTCCTGGATGTGACTCATTAAAACTCCACTCATTTGGCTTCTGTACTTCAAGAGACACAAATTATGGACCTCAACAAATGGTCTTTGCAAGTTCTTTTCCAATACTACTGTGCATTGACCTCTGAAATACAGTTAGCTCTGTTTCTGCGTTTTTGATGCCTCTTTGTGATTGTAAGTGTGGCTGAATGATGATCTTGTTCACATGAGCCAGCAAGACTAAGCTGCACAGAGGAAGGGCTTTTTCCCAAGAGATCTTCAAAATCTAATTTTTAATTACTATTATTTAGTTTAATTATTTATAGTAGATATTTTACACATTAGTGATATAGACTCTATCATGCACAATTTAATATATTCTATATTGATGATATAATTTAATCAATAATGTGATTATTATTGATTTTTACTTAACATTGCTATGTGCCATTTACACGTGGAGAAATTGAGTGGCTTGCCCAAAATCAGGCAGTGGTTGAGTAGGGAATCAAATTCTTCAGATGGAAGTGTAGGGTAATTGTCTAACACTTGTGTAAATGGGCATTCTTCTCCTCCTGTAAACCTGGACACCTCCATAGGCAGCATACCATGACAGAAGTTAAGGACTTAGAAATGAAGGCTATCCTTAGAGTCTGTATGACCTATGTTCCCATCTGTCACTGGTTGCTATTCCCATACCTCCCCACTTGGGATTTCTTTAGCCAGTAGAGCTAAGTCCACTTGGAATTGTTTCTTGGGTAAATCACAACAAGGGATAACATTGGAGAATAAAATATTGTTTCCTTGATGAAACAATATGAAGTCAGGATGGTATAAAATTTGGCTAAGTGGTTGGAGGAGCTCTGAGGTTTTTTCCAACACAGCCACTCCAAATCTTTTGGTTCATCTTATCTTTAAAAGTAGACAGATCTGCCCTTTGGATCCTTCTGGATCATGCTGCTTGTGTCAGCCTCGAAATGCAGACCATTACATGAGAGTAAGTTGATTAGTACCATTGCCTCTAAACAGTACAGCTACACTACTTTCATGTGACTTTTTTTCCTTGCTTATAAATCAGATAAAAGGGGGAGGGCTTCTACAGTTGTTGATTTTTTTCCCATGTCAAGCTGATTCAAGGACTGTGAAGGTCACCAAACAGAATTTTAAGGGCTGTTCCATTTCCACTGCAGCCAAAGAGCTCCCATTACTGCTTAAAATCAGGCAATAGCTACGTTATGTCTCTTCTACTGGCAATTTATTGTCTGAGTCTTGAACGATCAGATAACTCGCCAGGAATTAATGAGACCAGTGAAGTTATGCCTGCTTAAGAATGCAGCCTGTCATCTTCATGGCTCAGCTGATGGAGACATCATTCTTTTCCTATGAAAGTCATCAGAGGCAGGCTCAACTTTTGAAATGCTGGTGTTTCCTTAGAGCAAGATGTGACATTGTGCTGGCCTCACCATGAAGTTCTGCATGTGTTCTGGCATTGCTTTCAGTTCCATTAGCCTGGGATTTCAGATTGTCAGAGAGAGTTAGTCACTCCATGCCTGAAAGAAGAAGGGCTCATATAAGGCCAGATTGGAGTTCATGCATGGGACATGGTGTTAATGTTTAAAGCATGCTTTGCTTATTATAGTTGTGTAGCCTTTGCCTGCTGTGTGTCTTCATTCCCCATAGATGCTTGTTGCTTATGGTTAAGCTGGGACAAGAAAGGATGGTTTGCATGCCCTGTTTCCAGTGACTGGAAATTCATGTGGCCTTCCTGATAGTCTCAAGAGTTTTCTTTCCTTCCTTGTTGGCCAGCTTTGAGGGAGTTATGACTACAGCTAACCAAATCTTACTTAGCAGACTCCAGTACAAAGGGCCCTCTTCTGGACTCCAGGTCAGGACAGTCCTCTTGCTGATGCAGGAGGAAGGCTGTGGCCATCCTTTGATCATGTGAAAGTTTGGGGAAGACAGACTGGTTACTTCTGGGAGAAGTAGGGAGCAGGGAAGCAGGGAATCTTGTGGAAACATTTGCCCTTTCATCATTTCCATTGGCTATGATTGTCTAGGGTTCCCTCCTTTTCCTTTCAGCACAACCTTGAGTATTGTCTCCATGTTTTCTCCTGCTGGAGAACATAGACTCAGGTTATTTATTTGAATGGGAGACTTCATAGAGGAATTTCTTTTTCCTTGGTTACAATGAAGGGAGAAAGAAGGCAGCCTTTCAATTTCAGGCCACCACATTCAGATTACTTACTCATCCTTTCCTGGAACTGTTAACATGATCTTCACAAGACCATCAGCCTAAACCAAGTACTGTGCAGTATGCACTCTGCTTTTATGCTTTTGGTCCCAAGCTAGACCTCCTAGCAGCCCATTAGAAATTTAAGGTTTTAACAGGACTGATCTTACTTTTAAAACTGGCACCATATAGGATCTAACTACTAATTTTACAGCTGCTGGATTATTTCTCTCATGCTTAGGTACAGGGATATAAATTCTGTCTCCTTGTTGAACAGACTGGCTCTAAATTAGAGGAAGGATTTTTCATCCAGAGATGAAAACACAAAGATAATCCAAGTAAAGGCCTGATGTGGGAAAAGCAGCTGATAAACTCCCCCTTGAATAGTGCAGAAAGCACAATGGGGTTTCTAGGTGTTTTTTAATCAGGACTTGCATGCCTGATTGAAAATTTATTCCAGCTACTGCCAAGTTGTTTTGGGGATAGAGGCATCCCATGTACCTTTCTTGAAAATCTGTCAACTGTTCTCTCACATTCTGAGGTTTCTGTTCAGTTACTGGTTGTTGACTTGTGGGTGGTGCTGAAAGCATTTATTTCTTCTCTGTAATGAATGGCTAAGATGCCACAGGCAGAATGTACCAATTTAAACTATAAACCTGGCCTGCAAAGGCAAAAGTGGAAAAAGCAGTGCTGCAGAGAAGCAGAGGATCAGTTTCAACAACTGTGTACTTGGTCCAGCTGAATATTTGAGTAGAATATTTTCTTGCTTCCTGTCTTCTGGTGTTGTAATCACAGATTTCCATGCACTGTAATTTGCAGTGACTATAAGGTTTGTTTAGAAGGGAAGAAGCTAGTAAACTGCCTTCAGTGAGGTAAGAACAGCACCTCCATGTTCGGTAGTCCATGTCTTGTTGAATGACAAGGAAAACTTTTCTGCCCCTGCCCACTTAAGACTTATTTTCATATAACAAGGCGTTTTAGCTCAAGGGAGGAGTTTAAATCTATGGCCTAAATTTACCTCACTTTAATCCAGAAACAAGGCTGCAAGTTTTAGGAAAACAAGCCTTCTGATACTGTCTCCATCCATACCTCGTTCCTACTACTGCAACTCTTGTCTTCAGTGTTTTTGCTTCTGGTCATCTCTGATAGGAGAGATGAATGAGCAGATTTAAAGCAGAAACAGAGAAAGATGTTTTTGAGTCATATTCAGATCTCTGCAAAGCCTCGGACATGATACAGAGCCTTCTGGATATCTGAGAGAACAGTTCCTTGACTTCACACAGGGCCCTGCCAGTCTGATGCTGTCTAACAGAGGCAGGCTAATTTTAGTTAACACCTAGAAGCTTGATGGTGCTTTCTAAGTCAAGAAGCACACCACTAGTGCCTCCTATCTCTGTGCCAGCTGCTCTTGCAACCTTTGTGGAACTGTCCATGCTATTACAGAGAGCCAGCTCTCCCTCCTAACTTTTGATGAAAGACGCAATAACCTGTATGTGCTCTTCGAATAGTCTCTCAGTCTTGATGTGTGCTTTTGCTCTTCATTTGCTTTTCTCCCTTGTCTTGAGAAAGAAGACAATTTCCAGGGAGAAACTGAGGACCCCACATCAAGCTGAGAACTGCAAGGGAGGCTTTATGTTGAGCTCTTGCTAGAGGAATCTGACTTGGCAAGTGAGAAGGCTGTGTACTCATCTCTCTACAGGCTTTTCAAAAGTTGTCATCCCATCCCCCGAAGAATGGTGTTCAGTGTGGGGATAGGGTAAGGGTATAGGTTATATATCTTACAGGTTGTTGCAAAGAAAAATAATCCTCTGTTGTTGAATTCTGGAAAATGATGAAGGTGTCTCTTCCTCCTTCCAGATGTTTGCTAGGGAAGGGTGATCTGCAAACAGAAACAAATGGAAAAGCACTGGTTGGCTTTTGCATGAATGTCCACTCTTCTGTCATTCAGACTGGGTGTTTTTTCTGCAGATGGTTTAAGGTAATTCTTTGCTGCCATATGCTTTAGACTTGGATTTGGAAGTAGAGATGTGAGTTGCTTCAGGGCTTCATTTTGAACAGGTAGTGGGAGAATATCAAATAAGAAGCTGACAAGCTATGCCCAGAGATAAGGATATCCCTGTTCCTGCAGGCACTGTTAGGGAAGGAACAGGAACCTAACTGGCTCATGACTACTCTGAAGGCTCTTTCCCTTGACAAGTGTGTGCAGCCCCTTGTTTAAGCTTCAATTTTCTCAGAGATCTAGCAGTCAACCTTGTTTGACAGGCTCAGTGAATGTCAGGGAGAAAGGCTTGTCAAGCTATTCGTAATCTGCCTCTCACTCAGACATGTCACATTAGAGCCTGTATAAAGGACATGCTCTGTCCTCTGGGCCCTTTCAGAGACTGGAGTCACAGGTCTGATCACCAATATTTTTTGTAAGAACCTTTGAGTGAATTTGGTTGGCAAAAGCCATCACAGTGATAGGGCAAAAGCAATCACAGATTATGGGAGAAGTCAGTAGACCAACATTTGTATTGATTTTTCTCCTCTGCCTTCTGGCTGTTCACTTGTGCTGTTCACATAAAATGGTCAATTCATGTTCCCAGCACTGCTTTTTATCTCTGCTTGGCTCACAAATGCAAAATCAGATTTTAAAGCAAACAAGATTGTGTCCTTTCCTCCTACTCACTGGCCCTGGGTTTCCAACAGGCAGCTTTGCCCTGCAAAATTAGCTATTTCTCAAGGGCAAACCTCAGACTTTTGAATACTGAGAGCACTTACAGAGGCCCCAAGCAAAGAACAGAGTCAGCGCTATTACATTGTGTTGTGACTGGGAACTGACCTGCCTAAACTCTTTGTCTCTTCTTTTCAATTTAATGATCCACTTGAATGCATGTGTGTTAAAAGTACATGACAGGTAACAAGCAAATACCCAACAATAACGCAGACTGTTAACCCATTACAATAATTTAAATCTGCTAAAGACAGTTACGAAATCATGTCCTTGACAAAACTTCTTTGATGAAAGGTTTTATGTTCAGTGACATTATATTTTTAAGAACTTTCATCACTTCGACAGTTTTGAGACATCTTGGTTTCCAGTCCCAGTGATTTGGGCACTCCTCCCATTTTTCCAGTATTGTTTGTATATATTATTGAGGCAGACAAAAACAGTATTTGAAATCCTGGCAGGAGATGATAGTTTGAAGTTTCTCCCTGCCTACTTGTACAACTTATATCTTGGCAAGTGTCTTAACCACAGAGCAGTGTGAATAAGAGCACTGGTTTAACTGCGATAGCTATGTGAAAGACTGTGATTTGCCATCTACTTTTAGTAAGGATGCCCAGAAATGAAAAATGCATACCTCAAGCTCAGTGAAATTATTGATTTGACTGAAGTGGACTGTTCACCTCTAGTAGTGGGAAGTAGTTCAGAAATAAACTTGAATTTTTTTGTTCAAAATGTAAATGCAAAAATTCATCAATTTCTCCCAAATCTGACATGATATGAAGTTGAGGAGCCAGCTATTGATTTTCTGAGGGTCGGGGTACTTCATGTGCAGAGAGACCACTAAAGGTGCTTTTTCTGTCCTGAAAGCACCAAACAACATGAAATCCATTGTTATATCAGACCTACATTCTGCAAGCTTTTAACACACAATGTAACTGGTTTTTTAGGAGAATTTCTTGACATTTGCATAGCGATGACTCAGAAGCAACATGGTAAACCCTGCATTGTTGTGCACATGTAAGTTTGTATACAGTTCTGACAAAGATGTCTAAAATAAAAAGTTCAAACCTTGACTCTTGGTATGCACAGCTTTGAAGCAGTTTGGTAAAAATCCCATAGGACAAAACTGTGGCTCTTCCTAGTCCAGCTCACATAAAACATCATTGCACATTTCCTGTTCTCCCAGTCTTCAGTAATCAGAGCATCATGATTGTGAAGTAAGGAAGTTGCTTAAAAGATACTAAAAATGTCACAGCTCCTCTAATTAAAATCAAACCTGAGAGCTCTGAAGTGTTGGCTAAGTGCAATAATAGTTATTAAAGCAGCTGGGCCTTGCCTGGAGATCCCAGGTCTCCCTGGCTTTACTGTTCTCAAGGGCACAGTGAACAACTTCACAGTATGAACGAAAAATCAAACTGGAAGCTGCACAACAGGATACCTGTGAAACAGACTAATTTATGAGTTGGTGCAGAGCTAAATAAAGTCAATGTTGGACTGCTTTGTTATGATTTTGATAATAGGACACGACACTACTTTTATAAGTCTGATTAAATAGGGTAATCTATGCACTTTTTAAAAATTATGCTTTTTAGTGCAGCTCCCCTCCTTTCAAAATCTCCAGTCTTGCATGCAATATAGTGCTAAGCTCAGTAGCTAAAACTTCTGATGGTTCCTGGTTTATGAACAAGAACCTCATTTGTAATTATGGGTAGTGCTTGTGGAAATTCAGGAATTGTAGTGGCTTTGTAGTTTGGGAAATGCAGTAAGTTTCACCCCAGTAAGCAGCCTCACACTTTCCAAAACAGGCGTTATAGTGGTGCTTTTGTGACAGCGTAAAAGGTGAAGTAACACGTAAGAATAAGGAGAAATTCACCTTCAGTGCATATTGGAGAAGAGGATCCCTGGAAATGTTAAACAAATGTGTGGAAATGGCGCTTGGGGGTATGGTTTAGATCTGAACAGGGCAGAGGTAGGTAAATGATTGGATTTGATAATCTTGGAGATCTTTTCCAACTTTAATGACTCTGCTTCTGTGATCTCAGCCTGGCTTCTGTTTCCATCACTTGTCTGAGATAAGGCTATAAGATGATTGATGTAGTCTCCACAGCCCTGCATGGGAAGGAGAGCATACACTTCTTGTCGAGGTTACCCCTGTACTGTGGGCATTGCTAGGCAGCTATGTAAACTGAAAAGAAAAGCAGATGCAGAGAGGGGGTGTAGTGTGGTCTAGGTATATGACAGGGTCTGGGTTACAGACTGGTGGGTGATTTCCTCCATTCTACTTGAAAAAGTAGTTTGTGATACTGAAGGTCCTTGCCTGGCTCCTTTGGTCAGCTAGTTGCCTTTAGCTGGGAAGCAGAACATTTTAGCAAGATAATACTGCAGCTAAGAGAAAAATACCATGTAAGAGAGAAGCATAGTTAATCATTCTGGTATAGATTGCTATCCTAATAATGACCGCAGAACTTAAATTTGTCATGCTTCCTATCACTAGTGTTACACTGTTCATTTAAAGAGACATCCCACTGTGAAGACCATCATAGAGCATAGCAAGAACAGGTATAAGCTTCTTTTGAGTCTATGTCCCTTATCAAATTTGGATTCCACACCACCCCTAGAGCAGAAAGAAAAAAAATAAAAGGAAAAAAACCACCCAATTAATTCAAAGTCACAGTAGGTTGCTGATTATAAGCTTAAACAAGATAACACATGCATAGATATTTTTTCACTTAAATAAAAACAAGCCAAAATCAAAATATTAGCTGCAATCCAAAGTAACTGACACTTTTATTTAGAAACTGCAGAATATTTAATTTGTTTAAATGCAAATTTACAGATTAATACAGGAACAATGGTATTGTTATACTAATCCAAACATTTTTAGTCTTTTCTATTTAAAGTTTGGACTTCCCTGTTTTTTCAATCTGTGAGAGCTGGTATGCTCTGATTCTTTGTTCCAAACCAGTGGAAGTATTCTTTGGGGAAAAATGCAAAGTTGTTTTGCCATGGATATTTCACATACTGCAAAGGAGAAAGCTTTGCAATGCTTTCCATGTGGATAAACTTTTTTTGTGTTTGAGTGAATGGGATAGTTTATGGTTAATGTGGCACAAGGTATCAGCCTTTCTGCTTCATGATTACTTTTCACGCAGCCTGAAGGTGTTTCTTCTTTCTTGAGACAGTATCACTAAGTGTCAACTAATAATAAAATGTCATAACCTGATATTATGTGTAATATCTTCTTCCATGATTAGAAATGTTCACTATGTATTAGAGTTGACAATATTTTCTCTGTCCTTCAACTCTTTAAGTCATGACAAATTTGCTTAACTTATGTCATTATCTTATGCAAGAAACTTAAATGTGTGTACAAATGGTGATAGACCCCTACCACTTATTCCCGAAGCCAAGAGTGCAGCTGCCAATCACTCCTAGTCATCCTCAGCAGCTTTCTGAACAACAGGTTTGTGTCTGACATGATCTGCTGAACTCTGTCCCTGGTTGGCCAGAGGATTTCCACCCTGCTTGGTCTCTGTGCTTTTCTACATGCAGATGTCCACACAGCTCCAGTGCAAGAAAGTGTGGACAGCATGCCACCAGCTTGCTGTGCCTGTGGCCTGAATTGTCTAGGAATAGAAATGTTCTTTACTAGTGGGTGGAAAGCCTGTCAGGTTACACTTTGGTCAGCCCTTCCCTGGCACCACATACTGAATTCCCTGCTCTTCTTCTCACACGGTGAGTTGCCTGTGTTTTCCAAGGCAGTTGTGAGGCAAAAGAGCCCAAATGTTTCTGAACTGGTATTCTCATGCTTATCATAGGCTGTAAATTTTTGTCTGCTATGGCTGTGTTGCTACATTGAACTGCATAGTCAGCTCCTCAGGGATCCAAAATACTTACCTAAAAAATGTAGAAAAAAAGTCTTTTTCATGGGAGACTTCAACTGAAATGAAATATGTTGCATAGCTGCTACTGCCAGAACTAAAAGCATCCTTGGAACTATTTTTCCTAGCTCAAGAGGTGTTGATTTCATAAGGAAATTGTGTTGTATGACCTCATCTTGACAACTATGTAGAAATCCATCTCAATATTTAAGGGTTGATGAGTCTCAGATGCAACTGATCATGGCCTGAATATGTTTGCAGAGCTAAGTTTAAATAAGCAGGTAACAATTATTTGGTACTTCTGATGGGTGGCTGTAGAAAGTTCAAAACAATAATCGGCTAAATGAGCTAGAAGATAATATTTAACTATGAAAACAGAGTTAATAATTTAAAACTGTTGAAGAAATCAACATGTATCACATGCACACCCACATTATACAAAATTCTTGATAGTCTTGAAGGGAAACAAGTCAGCATTAAAAATAGAAAATATGGAATGAAGAAAATGTGGAAGAATAATACAATAAAGATTATAAAATGTACTAGAATTTATAAAGGAAGAAAAAGAGCAGGAGCAGAACTTTAGAACTGACAGAATTAAAGCAATAAAATGTTTGCTTAAAAAAAATGCCCTAAGAAAGAATACTTCAAATACTATTAATCAGCTATTAAATGAGTTCTGCACAACTCTTAATGACTTTGCAGTTACAGAAGACACAAACAGTGCATAAGAGATGAAAATTTTACAAAGTCATTCACATCCAAACGTGGTGCTAGATAATAGCATTGATGTGAAAAGAGGGAACCTGGGTGACATATACTGTAGATAGTAGATATTGGACAATTGGTGGATACGTTAGGAAAAGATAGATATTACCAGTGAGCTTGCATTTGGCAATCTGAGGTTGGAAGAATTGATTCTTGTACAAGGTAAGAAATTTGGTTATTAATATAACAGGACATTCTTAGACTTGACATATTATCACTTCTGAATTCCTAGCCTGAAATACATAATAAAGGGCTAAAGAATCCTTGTCAAATAGGTAACTTTTAAGTCTTGTGAATGATTGGTCTCTAGCCCTAAACCTAATGAATGTTTTTATTAAGTAGATAGACAGTTGTGTATAGACAGAGCAGAAAATCTACTTTCTTTTCTGGAGGACAGATTAAAAGCAAGTAATAACATCCTATGAAAAGCTCATGTGAATCATGTGACAATAACAAGGTTGTGGATTTCCTTTCAGCCATCAAGCCTCTGTTTTGGTGATGGAAATAAAGGCAGATCCAATTCTTTCAAAAATTGCAGCTTTACTGAGAACCATTGTTGAACTTCATTAAAATGATATATTATTTTAAAAAGAAAGAAAAGAGGGAAAAAGGCTTTTGATGATAAAAATGTTTCCTACAGTTGGAAATTGCCTTTCATTCTCTCAGACAATTAAAGGAAAGAATGAAACACTTAAATTGTGTTTTGGATGATGTTAGAGTAGAAATACAGCTCTGCTTGCTAATGACTCCCCTTCACTTATCTACCCCTAAGCCATTGATGCTACCAGACTTGAATCACTGAATTTTCTGAAATGTGAGTGGGTTAGGTTGCTTTTCCCTTTTCCTGGTAGAGTGAGGAGAGGGAAGGGAATAAAAGCTTGCAGCCTTCCTTGACCAAATTCTTCCCTTTCCTAGAAGAACAGACAGGTGCAGGATAAATTTTATACAAATTTAGACTGACTGCCTAAAATGTGTCTCTGTCCTAGTCAAAGAAGCATTATAGGCCTAAAGCAAAATTACTGTTCAGCAAAAAGAATGTATGTTGTGGGTAGCTCTGAAGGTCCCATCAACCCATAGTCAGAGAAGAAAATGTTGCTGAAAACATTGATGGTGAAGACCTGTGAAGAAAATACATCGATTTGAAAGAGACTTGATCTAGCTACAGAATAACCAAATGCTTGTGGCCTGATGATGCAGCCCTATCTCAGTGTCTTAGTTTAGAGAAAAACTCAGGTGTCTACTCAGACTAGAAAAAAGGGCCTCCTTCCCCAAAACCATNGGAGCGGTGAGTCCCTCTCTCTGAAGCGCAGGGCGCCGGAGTTAGGGGTTGGAGGACGGGGGAAAGGAAGCCAAACCAAAGGAGCTCCCTTCAAAATGCTTCTACTCACAGCAGCTGCCAAAATGAAGTGAGCCCTGCCCCAGGAGGAAACCTCTCTCCCTTCCCCCTCACTCCCCCCAGCCATCAAGTTGGAATGCCAAGCAATCGGCCACCCCTTTTCTTAGCTGGTAGTGGGAGAGTTGGGCTTTGGCTCCCAAACTGTGTGCTGCTAGGGGGAGAAAATTCCATGCCAGGCTCTGAAACTGTAACACTCAGGAAGACATTTTCTTTAACATTGAAATAGCTCTTCAGATGAGACTTATTGACAGCAAGTAAAAAGATCAGTGTAGGTGGAATGTCTTAATTTTACTAAAACTGATAAATTAAGCCTCTGTTTGGCACCTTTTTTTTTAATGAAGAACAATTCCAGTGAGGAAGAAAAAAATTAGTCATAGGAAGTTTCTTTCAGAACAGTGAAAGTGTTGTGCCCTTTGAGTTTTTGCTGAAGCCAATAGCAAAACTACTGTGGTGCAAGAGAATGTCAAAAAGGTTGGTCATAAAGAGCTCAGGATAGCTGAAAAAAAGACAACCTGGAGACGAAATTATTTAAGTGACATCATGAGGATTGCACAACAGCTTAGTGGCAAAGCTGGAAAAAATCCATGTTGCTTGAATCCTGTCTGCTTAACTGTATGGCTTTTCAGCATGAGAAGATAATCCCACTGATTTCCAATACTGTAAGAAAAGAAATCCAATTGAGACACTTCGTGTGGTGTGGAGAAAAGCAAAACACTCATGTACATTAGATCCTTGGCAGACTAGGCAAAACAGACTGTCTTGTGCAAATGCTCTGAAGAGATTAGCAAAGTAATACTTGTAAAAATGAATCAATTTAATAGAGATGAGAAGAAGAAATAAGACAGTCCCAAGCCTGATCCCCTGCTCCGAGAAATCACTGAGAGACTTTAATTAATGTTAATTGGAATGGATTGATCTTTTTTGAGCATTAAGTTAGCTTGAAATCACAGTTGAAAATGCAGTCATATTAAGAAATGAAAGCTTGTATTATGATCAGAGGACACAAAGTAATAAATAAAATATAGCCCCAGTGCCTTTAATATGTATAAAATGTAAATTGGAAAATGGCATTGGTGAAGTTATCTCAGAAAGGAATAAGCATAGCAACTAGAAAAAAGTACATCTGCAAAATCAGAAAGTCAGTTCTGACCTGTGTCTTCAGACCAGTGTTAAGTAAACTCAGTAAAGTCGCACTATGACAATGCTTAACTCGATCATAAAGAAAAATATGGTAAATATATAGAATATATTTT